>JAEQBH010002547.1:0-183989 GCA_016808115.1 Tetrastigma voinierianum | reverse complement strand
ATGGCTCATTCGTTTCCTAGAAAATTTTACTTTAAGGAAGTTGGGGTAAAAACAGCCTAGCCCAGAAACCTAAATAAGTCTGACTAATATTGTTCTCTAATTGTGATGGATTAGGGGTTGGTGACGAGGAAGCGACGAAGCAGGATTTGAGGGATAGGCGAGACGTCAACCTTTTGGGGTTTGTTCTCTATACCTACTCTTATGGCCACAAGTTTTGTGATTGTTGGTTGAAATGATTTTCAAGAAAAGCGCATATGTGATTTGTTTTAAAGCGATTTGGGAAAATTGATTTCAAATGCATTGCCATAAACATTGCATGAGTATCAAAATGTATTATTTTGGGTTATAAATGTATATGTGTAAATTACTATGGCGAGTTTAATACCCTTAATAGAGATGTTGTCGTCATAATCGAGTTAAGGATGGATTAATATACGATAATGGTCAAACTAAGCGATCTTGTGAGCGAAATGAAATGGTGACATCTTGTCCAACGTAACCCGGCAGGACAGTGCATCGGTAAGTGTCACGGAACAATGATTTTCAAATAACCGGGTCGGCGACCAGTGAGGCCGTAATGTGTTATAAAATGTTTTTCTCTTAGGTCTACGACCCAGCGAGACTATCTTAGATGATTCAGATTATCCACAGGCAGAAAAATGAGTTAGAAATCGTTTAAGGGCTTAAAAATTATAAAATGCAAATGGTAAAATGCATGATTGGTTTTGAGATAAATGTATATGAGAATTGTCTCAAAGTGATAAATGTTTATGAATGAAAGTATCTGAAAATAAGCGCGTATATATAATGTATATTACATGGATTATTGAAATCATGCCAAAACATTTGTTTTAAGAAAAACTACATATTTGTGGGCAGTGAAATGAAGAAATTGCATAGAACCACTAAACACGAAAATGTTTAGCGCATTGTTTTATTATTACTGGAGTTCTTAGAGTGGTAGGAATGATGCAAAATTTATGAGTTGAGTCATCATCGAATCGTCGCGAATTATAAGTAAGCAACCGTCATAATGCATACATTTCATCCCACGACATTATTTGATCATTTTTGTAATGAAACAAAATGTATAAGTTTTCATGGGAAGAACATATTTGATTTATTTGTGAGATGAACTACGATAATGCCACTTTATAAGTATTAATATTGAAAGGGCATACATGTCTTATTGAATGAAAGTTTTAAATGAAAAAGCGGTGGGCTCACTTTACTTAGGAAATGATTATCACGACATTTATTTACTTATCTGATGATGAAAAATGTATATATGGTAAAAACAGTTCAGCGTCCGGATCGAGTTTGGCATCAGCACGGGTGAGATGCGGGGTGCGACATCTTTAGGCTCGAATGGTTAAGGTTGTAGCGTCGTCATCGCTACTTGTCGAACGTGTCACTTTCATGATGCCACGTGATTGGGTTCAATCCCTTCCCACATGAGCGTTTGGGTCTCTCATGAATGCCGTGTCTTTGTGCTTATCCCATTCCACTAACCCCCTTAGCATCGTTTCAAGCTATTGTGGTTGGAATGACGCTAAAATCCTTAGTTGTTGTGCATTGTAAAAGCCATTTGTTGTTGCTACGGAGGTGATCGATCATCCAGAAGCGGAGTTCATACTTAAGTCACGTAGCAAAGTTTGGTGTCGGGTACGGCGCTCGAGAAGCGATGCGAAGTTCCGGGCGTGGCGTGGAGAAGCTAAGATGAAATGGAGCGACCTTGCGAAGAGCGTGTTGTCCCAGCGCAGATGTGGAGAGGGTGGTAAAGGCATTTAGTGGATGATGTGTGGCCAGGGTAGAACGGCTGCGGGTGGGTACACGAAAGGCCGAGAACAAAATAACCTGAGGATAATTTAGAGACCTAAGCGAACTATGGAGGAGGGTCGTCAGGCTGATGACGGCGAATGTAAACTTGGTCCTCTTGAAAATGTACTTTAACCGGTAGGGTTCTTTGTTACCGTGGCATGGTTTTGGATTAATGAAAATATCATTTGACGAGAAATTCGGCTACTCTTGTGGCGCCCCCGAGCAGAGGTCGGGTTGACTACCGTCGACCAGCGAAATACCCAGTGAATGTCGGGTGACGACATTTTCAGAAAATCGAGGCGAGAGTCTCCTTTGTCTGGGGGAGCTGCAGTACAAATTTGCATATAACACATCCCCTGAACATCAATATAACAATAACATAGAGTAAAAGAAAACGACCACTTGGGCCCATAAACAATACTCATAAAACATATATATATCAGTATATCCGATAGTTTCAAGAGTTCAAATTTTACTCTTATCTGACACATATATTAAAGTGAAGGAATTCTAATACATGTCATACATCATAACTTGAGCCGCGTCAGGCTTTATTACAAAAATTTCAGTCTAGGATGGCGGTTTCTCGCAAGCTCCTGTACAGCAAATAATATCCCTCGATAGGGTGAGGAAATTTGTGCTCGGTAATTGGAATCACCACTAAGTGGGCTACTCTCCCAAAATTGCATATGCAATGCTCGAAGTAAACACACATTCAAGCAAATGCATGATCCTACTTGAATGTCGCGACCATCTCATACCCAGGAGTCCTCATGAGCTCCCTCACACTCGCCACAAGCCTCGTATGAGGTGTGTGCTTGTTGTGGACAACCCTCGGAGTGAATATATATGTATATATCCAGTCTGGGCCGTCTCGAAGCGATTGATATTGTTATGGACTACCCTCAGATGTATCGATTACAGGTAGTCTTCGGCGTTTGATATTTTGTAATTATGGACTACCCTCAGATAATTATCATTTTTTAGGACAACCCTCAGAAACCATTCTCTCTAGACTCGCCCCTCATGCACTCACTCTATCGTCTAAAGTTGTCCAGTGCATAAGGAATGTAGATGTCGATTCCATTATAGTTTATCACACATTACAAATAAACATGCATATATTCACATAAATTTAAATCACCTGATCATGTTATGTAATTTCATTTCATCATCAAAATTAGCTCACATGGGCGATGATCCAAACCTGAGCAATTCTACTTGAATTACTTTCGTAAACACGATGGTCACAAAAATTATTTTGTGAACACTATTCGGGAATAGTGAAACCCTCGGATTACTATTCCCAGAAAAATCGCAATCGTCAGGTTCACTTTGTGAACCGAATTTCCATGACCATTTAGACCTCATTTCAATCAATACATGATTTATAAGCGTAATTTATGCCATTATCACCCGACGGCTATCAGCTCATGGCGACACATTTTGGTTTTGATAAATTCCAATCCGATTCGAGTTTTTGGGGCGGAATCAAGCATGAATTCGAGCCTCGAAGCCGCCGAAACATTGCAAAACACTTTAAATAAAATAAAGCAAGTAAAGGAGAAACCCACACCTCGCGAGGTTGTTGAAACTCCTCCAATCAGAGTGCCGCGTGGGTCTCGCGCCAAATGACTTCCTTCTTGTCGGCCATTTAGACGATGTCGGATCTCACGATTCTAGAGAAGGAGTTCTTCTCTCTCTAAACCAAAGAAATCAAGCTACTGCATCTGTCCTCTTTCAATTCCACGTTTTTGCCTTTTTGCCTTTGAAGAGGCGACACTATTGGACATTTTTCCTTTAGTGTCATTTAAACTTACCATTAATACCAATTATGTCATCGCTTTTTCCAGTTTGACATTACGGCACTATCTCGTAGTCAGATTTCATCATTTACTCTGCTACGTCACTTATGGCTGGCGTGAGTCACGTATTATATGTGACTTCCGTCGCATCGAAAATAGTTTATGGCACCCAATGCGATGCCTCAGCGTTCTCCTTCAAACGTCTCGAATTCGGCGAAATTCAACGTGCTAGCTAGATTTTGCGAGAATGATTCAACGGTGAAATCTTTTTCTTAAATCGAGATCTAAAGAATAAATTTCGGATTTTAGCAAAAATTACAATTTCGTGGCGAAATTTCTTTTGCCATTTTCAGTAAATTGGAATTTCGGGTCTTACAAACACATATATTTCTTGTGCTCGAGTAGCTTGTAAGGTTGTGCTCGAGGTTGAGAAGGCGAGTGCACGAGGCGTAAGGTCATCTCACGAAGAGATCTCGGAGAAATGGCACATGCAGGACTTATGTTACTTGCAGAGGCCAAGGGTCGTCGGGGCTGGCAGCCCTGAGCATAATGTAACCATCTCGGGGAGAACATTACGCCTTTGAGAGACTTATCTTGGTGAGAAGTCGTCGAGGCTAACCACGAGCATAATATAATCATCTCGAAGAAAAATAATGTAACTTTTATTCGGGCATTTGAGCAAGGTATGTCGTCTCATTACCAAGGGAGATCTACCAAAAATTAACCCGTAAACATGGAGGGAAATACCTTTATCAAAGTTGGGCGAGTTTCCCAGTGAACACGCTTTCGAGCTGCTTAGAGCTTCTATGGCCGGAGTCGTGTTTAGGGTCTTGGTCGTTCGAGCATGGGACTTTGATATGTCTACCTTACGAGTCATAGGAGCTCTGCATGCGTGGGCTGGCGAGACTCTAAAGTGTAGGACACTTGTGAATTAGAAAATTGTGATCTGCGGAATATGACTAGCCATTTTAACGGAGAATGACTTACGTAAAGGCATTGCATTGATCCTCCCATACATGGGGTAGGGGGTGGTGTTCCTCTCCCGGGAAAAGAGAATAATCATCTTTCGTAGCTGTGGAGATTGTTGTGGAGTGGCATGAGGGACGAAGAAGTTATCAGTGGACTCGGATTGCGAGGTTCGGCAGGCGGTTGGGATCCCCAGCGATGCATGGCAGGCGATATCCCCAGGAGAGGAAGGGCGGTAGAGGCATTTCGCGGGCGGCGTTTCTTAGAGTGGGGCGTTGGCCACTAGGGAAAGAAGAGCCATTTCTTCTTTGATGAGAGTCATCTTTGCTCCTTTAGTTGTTTGTCACAGCGGCTGACGAACTTTGGTCGATGAGGGGCTCAAAAGCGAAAGGTAGGTCACCAGTGAGGATTAGGTAAGCGTCTTTGATATCTTAGTCGCAAAGAAGGTGAGATTAGTTCCCACAAACGACACCAATGGAAAGGTCTTAGCTTTCCACAAAGTAGATCGTAACAAAAATTTCAATTCTTCTCCTTTTGATCGGTGGGGGAGGGATGTTCTGACGTAATATTTAAATAGGACATTTATTGGTGCTTTACTCCCTTACTTTATACTTTCAGCATCATATTAATCTCATACCATAAATTTCCTTATAGCGTGCTCCACGTGGTCAGATCACGCGCTGCCGCTCGCTTCTTTCTCTCATGCTCGAGGTGGTTTATCTTATTATTGTTCAGAGATCACCTCCCGATTGCTGAGGTTCTTAGGGATGGCTGTAGATCTTCCTGCATTGAGCTCGGGTTTACTTTATCTCCCGTGCAGGGTGTTTGTTCGGTCCGGGCACATGATCTCCCAAGGCGAGGTGGTTGAGTTGTAGCATGCAGTCATCTTTGCATGCCCGACGTAATCACTCACATGATGCCACGTGATCGGGTTAGGTTTACCCACATGAGAGTCCCTGCAGATGCCACGTGTGTTGTAACTATCCCGTTCCTTGATGAGCGGTATTTTATATGGAGAGATTGATAAAAAATAGAATTTTTATATTTTAATAACAGAGTTTCAAAAAAGCTATTGTAGCTTTTCCTTATCAGAAGTTGTTTATTCCTAATAAGTTATAAGCAAGGATCAAAATATCGGTAAATACGGATATATCGATAATTGGATTCTGTGGAAATATCGGAGAAATATCGATAAAATATCGGTGGATATTTTTTAAAATATCAGTTTGATTAAATTTTTCGTATTTTAATTATATAAATGATAAGAAATGATTCATATATTAATTAGGTAGATTAAAATTAAATGGATTAGTAATTATTAAATTAAATATGTTATATTTAATATATTATTCGAATATTATTATGTTAAAGAAATTATTTATTTGTTTTGTTATTATTATAAATATTATGTAGATAATGAGGAAATTCAAATATTATATATTATAATTTTAAATTTTTAAATGATATTATTTTACTTCTTTTTCTTTTCAAGTGTATTTGATTTAAAAATATTATAAGTTATAATGTAAAATAAAAATAAAACAAAATATTATAATCAGATGGTGGTAGGGATTATGAACAAATAAATAATAAGCGAATATAAAAAAAGTTTGCACTATATATAATAAAGTGCGATGAATGACAGTGGCTAGAGGGTGCTTCGGAGCATTTTGGGTGGGTTGAAACCCTCAGAGAAGCACTTTTGAGATTTTTGGAGTTAAGAACAAAGGAAAAGCAGGAAAAAATGAAAATGTCGGAAAATGCCGAAAAAATCGAAATTTCGATTGGAGATATTTTATCGAATCTCCCACAGGAAAAGCAGGAAATTTCAGCGGAAATATTTAGTGAGGAAATTTAGAACATTTTGTTCCACAGTTATAAGATATGATTAGAAATTTTTACTAAACAACTTATTAGAGATGATTGGGGGTGAATCGACTTTAACTATAGACATGATAGAGAGTGATATAAAAATAATACTGCAGTATATATAGAATAGAGACCAAAATTTATAAAAAAAAAAAAGACAAAAGAGTTACATAGGTTCTAAAGTTTTATTTCTAGTGATTTGTTATTTTTTTTAAAGGAATTTCAAGTGATTGATTTAGTTTATACCACATAATTGCATATGAAATAGTGAAAATATTTATTTTATTTCATCCATACCTATAAAATATTTTAAAAAAAATCCATTTATGATAAAATAAAGCACTTGCATTGGATTTTAATTAATAATAAAATTAACAAATTGCAACAACCATAGTAAATCTAAAGATATCGTAATCTTTAATATTCCTTAAATTCAAATTTAAATAAAATTTATATGATAAAATAATTTTTTTAATAAATCAAAATTAGAGAATCACGTAAAATTTACATTTATAGTTTAATAAGTAATGAGAGTCATTAACTTCTTTAAAATAATAAATATATTATTTTTCTTGAATTTTTCAAGACAATGAAGCATTTTTAAAGTAAATATGGAGAGAAGGATAAAATAGAGAATTTTGATATATATATTTTGAAAGCTAATCACTTTTAATACATTGTAGTAAAGTAAACTATCATTTAATTTTGATATTTTTAATATGTTTACTTACATTAAAATATTTGTTCTCTTAACTTTTTCTATAGCCTATTTTCTTTAAATTTCGATGATTTTTTTTTTTTTGTCATTTAAAAATGTCGTCTCTTTATCTCTTTTCATCCTTTTCTTTTAATAAAAAGTGGTCATTCCACATAGATATAAGTTGTTATTTGTTTTTCGTGATTTAGTTGTTACCTTGGTGGGTGCCAAGTTGGTGTCTTCGTGCGTGTGCGATTATCGTCATCTTAGGACGGTGGGTGGTTGTGTCATTTTAGTACAATGTTTTGGTTTTCGTCATCGTGGTGCATCGTTTATTTGTTTAGGCGATTTAGACGAGTAAAATATTATGATCAAAGACAATAAATCAAATCAATGATCGACAATATGTTGCAATGTTGGCCAGATTGTGCAACAATGATGATAAGAATCGAGGGAAGAAAAACAAGAATAACACGATACCACAGTTTTACGTGGTTTGGCATTATGTTTATCCACAGAACGATGGCTCAAAATTTTACTATCAGCGAAATAGGGATTAAATAGGAAGAGGGTGTTTATAATAGCTTTGAATAATCAAATTACAAAAATACTTATACCACTGAACATACGTATTCTTGAGGCTTCGCCAGCATCTAACCTAAAGTGAAAATAAGCCACATGTCATAACATACCAAAACTTAAAGTCATAGGTGTAGTCCAATCACAATGATAATATTAATAGACTTAACTATCAAATGTATAGGATCTGAGTCAATTCTTAATAGACTTAACTATCAAATGTATGAAGTTTGAGTCGGTCGTTTATACTATTAGCAGATGCATTTCATCCTTTATGTTTTTAATGATTTTGATTCTATATTTATATACATGTATTACTAATTTGAATCAATAAAATTATATAAAATTCTGAAGCTAGAAATTACATGGGAGGCTCTCTCTTCCAGATCAAAATATATGAATTTCTAGAATGTCATATTTGAAAGCGATTCTCAGTGGTGCTCGAGCTATCTTGGAGCAAGTTTCATTGAAAAAATGAGTTTGTTTCCATTATTTCTAGTTGTTTGGGTTTGCTAATGAGGTAGCACATAGGCTAGCTACAAGTTCTCACTTTTATGCTTCTCGATGTATTGGATGCAGACCTCATGGGTTCATCCTGCAGCACTGTTTATATACGTCTGATGAGTAATGAAATATTGAAACATATTTAGAAACAACAAACTATTGAAACCGGTTATTTATTTATTTATTTTTGAAGTAATCTATTGAAACGGAGTTATTAAAAACTATTTCATGATGCTCATAGAACAAGAAACTTATTCGGGACTGTATGATTTTTCATCATTCGGATACTTGATTATTTTTTTGGGTAAGAAAGTAGCAAGCCAGATAGGCAACGTGAAAATATAAGAAAGAAAATGTGAAAGAAAATATAATTTGAAAGAATTAAAAAATAGGTTTAAATTAATTATATATGTTTATTCAAACTCATTTATTTATTTATTTCTAATATATAAGATTAAAATTTTAAAAATAGTGAGAATTTTGAGAAATAATGATTATATTTAGATTTTCTTTGTATTTTAAGTAAAAAATTTTCCTGATGAGCTTTTTATAGTTTAACTACTTTTGTGTTTCCCTTGAAATAATTTATTCTTTAGATCGAAAAGAAAGAAAAATGGCAAGAATCGTTTTAGCACAAATCTAAAGATCAAGAAAAGAAAAAATGGCGGTTACGCACACATTGTCTGAAGATAGCAATCGATCATCGGAGAAAAAAAAAAAAGAACTAGTTGGGCATCATAAAGGAAAATAAGCTCATGCGTCATGACTCTGCCCAGTATCTTATTACAAAGCGAGGTATACAGGACCTTGGGTTGAATACCAGTAACTCTTTGTCGTCCGTCATCCTCCTCTCGTGATCAGTGCCAGATTGCTATGGGCATTGTAGAGCAAATTGAATCGAATCGCCGTCTTCCTCATCCACATCGTCTGGTTGCTTCCCGCTCTGCCCAGGCCACCACTCTGCCTGGTATCGCTCTCTTGACGTTCATGAATCGGAACTGCCGTTTTTCGATGTCGGTCGGGAATCGTGGCGTGTGCTCTCGGCGGTGGATAGCATGGAAGAATCCGGTTTACGTGAGAATCGAAACCACGATGATCCCACGGATGCTACGATGCGGTGGTTCTGCAGTAGGAGTTCGGGTTTGCCACGAGTGCGGAGCGTTGGCGGTGAAACTTAAGGGGCTTCGTTGCCGTCGGCGATGCACCTCTACGTCGGCGCCTCCAGGGCTGGCCGTATTTTAGCGCCTCTTTTGATTTGGCCGTGCTCTCTGTACTCCTCGAATCTCCCCAATATTTTCGTGTTGTTGTGGATTTTCAAGATCCGGTGAATTTTCGGTGTCTTCTCGGTGTCGATCAATGGGTTTTTGCGAATATGATTAGGACTATGTTATTCCCGAGAATCTCAGTGATGAGCTCAGAAAGCAGCGTGTTTCGGAGTTTGATCTTGACCGAGACTATGCCGGTTTCTGAAGATTCCCGCGATCGATGTGCTCAGCCAGTGTGTTTGAGTTTGATCTTTGTTCGAGGACTATGCGGTTCAGAAAGATTTGTATGCCCAGGACAGAAATATGTCGTTGGAGAGGAAAATCGGGACTCTGGCTTAGTCACAGCAGGGAATTTAGGTGCATGGAGCATCTGTAGGAACACCCAAGTGTGTAGCCAGTAGCCTCCTCGCTTCTCTCAGCCTCTCGCCCCAGGTTGGAGCCTCCCAGGCCTGGTGTACAGGCAGTAAAGATCTTCTTCGGAGAGACTCCACGAGAGATGATGTAGGATTTCGTAGTCTCCTCGAGAAAGAACTTCTTTGCTACTACAAAATGATTTTTAAAGTAGCCATTAAAAACTGAATATAAGATTTCTTGCTTGCAGGCGTGCATATATAATACGTGACGGTATAGCGAAAAAAACAAAAAGGAAAAAAATTTCATTCCATCCCGCGGTTAAACAAATCTAAATTATTATTTTTGAATAAAAATTATAATATGATGCTTTATTAAGCTTAATTTAAAAATAAAAATCAAGATATCATTAAAAATCTATTAAAAATGAGAAGTTTTATTTAGAATTCTTAGAATGAACACGAAATCTCGAGTTATTATTTTTTCTTCATAAGAATGCTTTCACAAATTTTCTTCTAAAAAGGGAACATCATTTTCAGAATTCGACACATGAAAGTTAATAATGTAACTATTCACCTTTTAAAGGCAATAATTATAGTAGATTTCTATAGTTCTTTCTTAGCCACCCGCTGACATCTTTGGAAAATCATAATTACAAAAAAAAAAAAAAAAAAAAAAGGAAGGTTTTATTTTACTTATTAGATATAAAGCTTTCTTGTTTTATTTTTCTACTAATTCATTCAAATTTTAGAGATATTCAACGTTACAATTAAAGGGATGTTAGCATTGCCATAGAAATAGTAATTTTCTCCTTAACTTTTCCTTTTATGTTTTCTTTTTTATATATTACTTTGTATAGTTTGTAACTCACTTAATTCTCGAAAAATTATATATTATTGGATGAGTGTATAATGGGTAATAATAAAAACTATACCAAAAATGAAAGCTATTTGGTTTATCAAAATAAAAAAAATAAAAAGTTTCTTTAAATATTTTCCTTCTAAAATTTCACTTTTTCGTGGAATATAGTATTATTTTTTAGAATATTACACGACTACGTTCTATTCGGTGATATGTATAGATTATTTTATAATGTTATGCGAAAATAGTTAAGGTAATACATTAAAATGTACATTTTTATAAACTTAATTGTTATTTAGGAGAGAAGATATTCAACGTTACAATTAAAGGATGTTAACATTGCCACCGCCATATAAATAACTTAATTTTCTCCTTTTTTTCCTTTTATGTTTTCTTTTTTTATATATTACTTTGTAATACTCGTTTATAACTCACTTAATTCTCGAAAAAATATATATTATTGGATGAGTGTATAATGGGTAATAATAAAAACTATACCAAAAATGAAAGCTATTTTGGTTGATCAAAATAAAAAAATAATTTTCTTTAAATATTTTACTTCTAAAATTTCCTTTTTTAAGTGGAATATAAATTATTATTTTAAGAATATTACACGATTACGTTGACGGTGATATGTATAGATTGTTTAACAATGATAATGCGAAAATAGTTAAGGTAATACATTAAAATGTACATTTTATAAACTTAATTATTTAGGAGAAGATATTCAACGTTACAATTAAAGGGATGTTAGCATTCTTACTGTATATAAATAACTTAATTTTATATTTTTTTAACTTTTTATGTTTTAGCATATATTACTTTGTAATATTATAAGTTTGTAACAACTTAATTCTCGAAAAATATATATATTATTGGATAGTGTGTAATGGGTAATAATAAAAACCTCTACCAAAAATGAAAGCTATTTTGGTTGATCAAAATAAAAAAATAAAAAAATAATTTTCTTTAAATATTTTACTCTAAAATTTCCTTTTAGTGGAATATAATTATTATTTTTTTAGAATGCAAATACGATTACATTAGGTGATATGTATAGATTGTTTAACAATATTGTCTGAAAATAGTTAGATATTACATTAAAATGTACATTTTATAAACTTAATTGTTTATTTAGGAGAAGATATTCAACGTTACAATTAAAGGGATGTTAGCGTTATTGCTCTTGATATAAATCAACTTAATTTTCTCCTTTTTTTTTTTTCCTTTTATGTTTTCTTTTTTTATATATTACTTTGTGTTTGTAACTCACTTAATTCTTGAAAAAATATATATTATTGGATGAGTGTATAATGGGTAATAATAAAAACTATACCAAAAATGAAAGCTATTTTGGTTGATCAAAATAAAAAAAAAATAAAAAAATAATTTTCTTTAAATATTTTACTTCTAAAATTTCCTTTTTTTAGAGTGGAATATAGGTATTATTTTTAGAATATTACGACTTCGTTCTGTCGGTGATATGTATAGATTGTTTAACGATATTGCACGAAAATAGTTAAGGTAATACATTAAAATGTACATTTTATAAGCTTAATTGTTATTTTGGTTTCTCGTGACTTTATTTTTTTCTAGGAATAAAAATGTAGGCATATCTTTTTTGACGAGTGAAGAGATTGACTTTTGAGGAATAAGGTTGGTTGACTCATGATGGAATAAGTTCTTCTTGCGGATCTTTTCTTCCATGTATCTTTCCAATGGCTAATCCACTTGGAATTTATCCTTTATTAAATATGGTAGCGACATCACATGATCATAATACGTTAAAACTAATACCATATCTATTACCATAGTGAGGGGTATATATATATTTTGAAAATTTTGACTTTCAAAACCTTCTAATTTGATTTTTATCATTTAATGGACTCTTCTTACCCTGATAAAGCAAAAGTATCCAAAGTATTTGGAATTCATCAATATTAAATATGGTAATAACTAAAGCTATACCATAACATATCGAATCACCTATTATCATAATAAAGTTATTATTATGAGCATTCCGCGAGGGTTTTTCTTTTTGAAAATTTTGACTTTTTAAAACCTTATAATTTGATTTCTTGATCATTTATTTATGTACAAATAATTTTCTATAAAGGTAAGGAAACCAACTTTTCCATATATATATATATATATATATATATATATATATATATATATATATATCTTCTTTATATATATAACATATATATATTCATTTTGTATTAAATCTTAGTATTTTATTTTTATAAATTTGTTCTTATTGGGTTAGATCTACTGGACCCCTCCCTATATACCCACCTTCGGCTCTTTAACCTAAGCAGACTAAGAACATTAACGCTTGTATTATAAATTAAGTGAAAATTTTGAGATTATAAAAACAGAGTATTATTTTTCGAGGAGAAGCATTTTCTTGTATCTTCTGAAATATATGTATATAATGAAAATTCTTTGGATAGAAAATGAATAAGAATAAAATAATTACTCGAAACTATGGTGACTCATTGCAGTTTGTATCCAATTTCATGAAACTCACAAATGAATATGATCAGAGAAGTCATTTGCAAAATCGATATCTGTTTAGAAATCGGTGGCTCCACGTATTCCAATGTTAAGAAAGAAAAAGTTAGGACCTTCCAAACTCCCTCTCTCCTCACCTCTCCTCTACACCTCGACCCATTAGGATATATAGCAATGTAAGGGATATAGCAATAATGTAACACCCTTAAAATTATTATAAATAAATTTTTATAATAAAATTTATTATTAATATCTATTATTTAAAATTAGAAATAATGACTTTTCATTTAATAGATTTAAAAAATTGAATAAAATTTAATAATGTTTGCCTTAAATTTTTGCTCTTATTACACAAATATTAGTAAAGCATTAAATTTAAATAAGTAAATTAAGATTTTACACCTAATATTGCATCACATAATTATTTTCTTTACATTTATAATTTTTTGATATTTGAATCCATTTTGATATTTTAAAATTTTGTATAGAATATTAAACATAAAATTTTAAAATAAAAAGTATCATTATTTTAAATATAAATAAATTGTCGTTATTTTAATTTTTATTAACATTTAATTTTAATTTTTTTAAATCTTAAATGAAAAATTAAAATATTATTTCATAATTTTAAATAAATTAAGATATTTATAATAAATTTTATTATAAATATATTTGTTATAATAATTTAAAGGATGTTTTGATTAGTGCAATATATTACATTAGTGAATTAAGGGTGTTACATTACTTTGTTGCCATAACTCGAGATAGGGGTTGAGGTAGAGATGAGAGGAGGAGAGAGGAGAGAGGAGAGAGAGCTTGGAAGGTTCCACGGCTGCTTCTTCTTGACGTGGGATATGTGGAGGCTTGATATTATTCGAAATGAACATGATTTGCAAATGACTTCTCTAATCATATTGATTTGTATTTCATAGAGAAGTAGCGACAGTAGGCGTCATGAGTTGATGGTATTTATTCTTATTCGCACACGTCTGGTGGTTTTCGTGCTGCTGCTGCTATTTTGGAAGATATGAGAATAACAAAAGCTGGCACTGAGTTTTACTGTCACCGAGTGTGAGCTAGAAATGAACTTTGCAGTGTATGGGTATCTAGTTCAAAACAATCATTTTTATAAATACAAATGGGTCACGATCTTACCTGAGCACTCTTGATCTTAGTTTTTCTTACGCAACTTGGATATTTGTTTCTACATTTGTTATACTCACAGAGTTCATCTTGATTTTGAAGGGCTGTTGTATCATAAGGGAATCAAATTCTAAGGACGATTATTTTATAAATGCCTCGATTTCACCAGATTCATTTATAGGTTCATAGTCAATCCAAACACTCTTGAATTCCTATTTCTCATTTCTGATTCTGATGTTCTCCTGTTTCCTAGCATTTCTTCATCGGGTTATGACCTTATGCAGCGAGATTTATAACATACATCCCGGCAACATCATCTTCTTAGGGTTAGTAGAAGTTGAGTGTTTTTTTCCGTTTATTATTTTCCTTGTCTTGCCAGGTTGCCCGGTTGTTTCACGGGCATATGATAGGCATGATTAGAAAGAATCGTTGGTGGCCAGCTGCCCACTTCCCGCCTCCTGGGTCTCGAGGCTCCTTCTACCCTTGGCCTCCCATGCCATCTCGACTTGCGACAACCCCGATTGATGATGATGACGTAATGTTGTGGATGAGCATGATCGGGCCATTTTCAAAGTTGAGCCCGTAATCAATCCCTTATGTCGGTATCAACACCCACGAAAATAATCTCATCTCAGTGATCCCGAAATCGGTATCCAACGCCACGAAATAATCGATCTTAGCGATCTTTGTAGTCTCCACCACTAGTACCCTTTGTTGGTTCTTCTGGAGTCTCTATCGGGCAAGATACATGATAGTGAGTGGGGCCAAAGGGTAGAAAACCACACCTTGGCATGGATGATAGGGAAATTGAGGCGGTGTAGCTTTCATCTCTTTTATTTTCAAATGATGTCGATTAATTTTGTTTTCCTTCAATGGCGGGAGGAGCTCTAATTAAGTGTTTCAATTGTGATGCATTTGGCTCACACATGCTTCTTTCAAAGCCAGGTTTCTTCTCGAAAGTTAAGCTTGCCATGGCTTGTCTAGTTGATTCTTACGTGAAATCCTCCCGGTCTGTCTTCGAGAACTTCTTGTAGAAGTTTGTCTTGTGAAAGGTTGAATAGTAATCTTGTTGATTCCTTATCCATTTAGTTTCTTTGTCACAGATATCACACACGGCAACACTGACAGAGTCAATGAATGCTATAATCCTAGTAGTAGATAGCCGATGTTTAAAATCACATGGAACTCCACCTCCGACCCCTGCTAATAAAGTATAAAAAATCTTATCTATTTAAGGAAATTTGACAAAGTCCTAAATCTTGATATGCTAATTAATAACAACATTATTTGAAACTACACCCATACAAAGGTCGCATGGATGAATGGAACTATTAATTTAACGAAAATTTTGATACTCGAATGCAAGTGGAAATAGGCTATCTTACGAGTCATTTATAAAGCCGCAAGGAAATTCAACTTTGTTTATTTCTTCATTTTACTTAGGGAAACATTCAAAGAAATGTTGATTAGACTAATTAAATGTCAATGCTCCTAGATGAGTGTGCAATAAGTTTACGCTCATAAATCTAGGCGAGAAAGGCTAACTACCTCTTTTTCGCGAAACTCAGGTTTAAAACTGTGTGAGCGAGCAAATCCCACCGATTGGAAAGCGGCTTAATTAGAGTTCTCCCATCATTGAAAAGAACTTTCTACCAAACCAAGTGATACATCATTTGAAAATAAAAAGAGATGGCAGATGATCTCAATTTCCTATCATCCATGCGAGTGTGGTTTTCTACCCCAGCCCCACTGGTATCTGCGGGTCGGTTCCAAAGGGCACAAGGAAGAACCAGCGGTAGTACGATAAGGCCCGGAACTACAAGATCGATTAAGGTGGATTATTTTCGGGAGTGTTGATCTGGGATTCTTAGGATTGATTATGGGGCTAATCCCTTGGAATGGCCAACCATGCCATCATCGTCCCGGTCGGGTTCCTCGAAAGTTAAGATGGCATAGGAGGTCTGGCGACGGGCAGGGGCGGGGAGGCGGTGGAAGTGGCGGCGGTGGGGCGACTAAGCGCGATTCTTTTTCCCGATCATTCCTTCCCATTGTTATACTGAAACAGGCTGGGCAGTAGAGGCTATATTAGTAGAAAATACGAAAGCTAGGGAAAAAGAGAAAAAAGAAAAGAAAAGACATAACTTCTACTAACCTGAAGATTTGATGTTATGGGGATAGTGTTATAAATCTTTGTTCACGCGGGGTATGTTTGGTTTCCCATTTTTTTAATTGATAACACGGATAACACGAGAAAATAGCGGGGTTTATTTGTATATGGTTTTGAAATTTGTTTTTGTTTAAAATAAGGGGAGCAGGAAAGCCTGAAAGTCCACTTTTAGTTCCTAGTTTTTTTTTTTTTTTTTTTTTGTTACGAAAAACATGGAGAACACAAAAAATACTTAGATGAAACAGAACAATTTTAGGAATTACGAAATAGTGTTCTTTATGTTTTAAAACATGTTCTCGAACATTTTAAAAACATGAGCAAAAACATGCCCACAAATTGAGGAATAATAACATTTTGAGAGGACACTAAAATTGTCATTTCTATTCGTATGTTCTCAGCAGTTTTTCAAAATAGGAACTAAACAAACCCTAAGATTTTGATCGATAGGATTTCTCTGTGGTAGAGAAAGGGGTTGAACTCCTACCATATTTTATCCCTTTCCTCTCTTCTTGGGCTTGATTTAGTTCGAAATTATTGTCCATTTTGATAATGCAACTGAGTGTTCTTGAAGTGCGACTTGAGGAGTGTGGCTATTTCAACTGTTCTTATAGAAAAGGTAGATAAATAAGAGAGATTTTGTTGAGTGAAAACTAATATTACATATAGAGATCTTTGTTACCTGCAAAGCTTTCACCTTTCTTTCCATTTCATCGATATCACGAAACTTCTTGCAATCTAGATTTTGAAGACGGAAAGTCGGTTTGAAAGGATCTACGGGAACAAAAAAAGAAAAAAAAAGAAGCTTAGGCTTGATCAAAGATAGAAATTAATAGAGGAAGTTGGAATCAATATAGAAACGGAACAAGTTCTCTGGCTGCAGTCTTGATCATGAAAAAAAAAATGGTCCACCTTTTGAGCTTTTGGGATCCGTGTTAGAATTGTTGAGGTTCCTGCTCCAGGTTTGGACCTTGTTGAATTTCTAGGTTGATCGAATTTGAAAGGTATCCTTCTTTAGGAGCAGAGATCGATCTTGCCTTATCGGTCAGTTGCATCAAAATTTTCTTGTTCTGTCATCCCGAGTCTTGTTCATGACTTACCTTGGTAAGGTTTTAGTTGTTGCTTCATCATCGTTCCAGCTGCTTTGCCATCTCCGCCATGATTTGATGAAGGAGGGTTTCTTGAATAAAGAGTTGCAAGCGGGAACACCTACTAGAAATTAGCAAGGCACGGCCACCGGTAGATGAAGGCTCTCCATTGGGGTTTTTGCTTATATCTAATTGCAACCCCATGGGACAGATGACTTCCCATTTCCATTTTTACGCAGCGATGAATTTTACCTGCGAAAACAAGCGGTAAATGCAGGTTTAGCGAAAGCGAAGATTTTGATAAGATGATTCACTTTTACTTGATGAATTAGGTACACCCACCATCAGGGCATGATATTAAAAGAAAAAAAAACCTGGAGTCATATTTATAAAACATTTCCCACGTTAGGTGATTACCTAAAATGTAACAATTAATGGCAAGCGCAGATCTCTCATGTATGGTTTCTCCTTATTTTCTTTTCCAACTTAGCTAAACCGACCCACTTGAGCAGACTATTATGGAAAGCATGGTCATACAGCCAAAAAACAAGAACAAAGAACAAAATCTATCGATATCGGTAGCCTTGTATTACTTTGGTAAGGTTTTTTATGATGGCTGCTAGAAGGATCGGAGCACCAAAAAGTTCAGGCTGGAAACATCAAATTTATATCACATATTTAGAAAATGATTTTGATTTCCAATGAATGTACTTTTCTTTAATTACCATCTTTCTATTAACATTTTGAAAGCATATAAGAAATGCTTACATTTGGTAAATTTACATAATTATATTCTAATCTTTGAAAAAAAAAACATATGTATATTTCTAGAAACATACATGTAATTAGGGAACTCTAATTTCTAAGTAGAAGTCGGTTTTTGAAAAAAGAAACCTATGCAGAAGGCAAACATATCACAATTGGAAAGGATTAATTAGAGTTCTCCCCATCATTGAAAGAATAAAATAATTGATACATCATTTGAAAATAAAAGAGTTGAAAGCGAGGCCGAGTCTCGATTCTAGTCATCCATGCCTAGGTGTGGTTTCTACCCACGGCCCCACTCGCATCATAGGTCGGTTCGGAGGGGGCTCGAGGAAGAACAGCAGTAGTATCGGTGGCGGAGACTCGAATCGGTCGAGATTGGATTATTTTCATGGTGTTGATCTGATTATGGGTGTCAGGTCTAAAAATGGCGATCATCGCGAGTCCCCCGACAGTGCCATCATCATCAGTGGGGTTGCCTCCCGAAGTTGAGATGGCATAGGAGGTACAAAGGGCTGAAGGTGCCATAAGCCAGGAGCGGTGGAAGTGAAAGCGACGGTTGGCGACCAAGCGGTCTTTACGATCATACCTTGCATTGTTATCTTAGGAAAACAATTGAATGCTTAGAAGGCTATATTAGTAGAAAATACGAAGCGGGAAAATAAGGAACTCAACCTTAACCCAAGAAGATGCAATAATGTTATGGGGATAGAGTGTTATAAATCTTGGTTGCGGAGATGTCGGGCAGGTGAGACCTTAGCATTAGGAAGCCCGGGAGAACACTATAACTTGTAAAATGAGAAATAAGAATTCGAAGAGGTTAAAGGGATTGATTGTGAACTATAAAATGAATCGAGTAAGCGTGACGTGCTATAGAGAAATCTTGTCCTTAGAGATTTGATTCCCTAGGATGCAACAATCCTTGAGGCCAGAATGAACTCGGAGGCGGCGAAGAAAATGAGAATGTTAAGTTGCGGGAAGAAAAATAGGTACGTTATTTGAAACATGTCACAGAGTATAACCTACTTTAATTTCGGTCTGCCCGATTTGAAGAGCGATGAAATTTCCGAACCATTTATGACTAAAATGCTCTAGTGAATTTGGAATATCTATGAATTTATTTGTCTAAGAATATTCGAGATGTTCTTTTAAACAAAAGTAGCATTGAATTTTTTTTTCAAAGAAAAATAATTTCAGTAGTTCGACTAACGATGCATCGTGATAGAAACATATAAATCAAAATCACGGGAAATCGGGTTGCGAAAGATTCAGCAGCCTCTGAAAATTATGACTGCGAGGAAGTGATAACCCATTCTTTTGTTTTATGCTCCCTCTTTCCTGGTTTTTTGATGCAATCTTGGGTTCAATTTGGATTCTTTGTGCTCAAGTTGATTTCGATAATTTTGTGAGGATTTAGCTTGAAAAACTAAAAAAAATAGCCACGAGAATGTGATCGATGGTATAGTCGGGACATTAATGTGCAAATGGGTTAGTGAAGTTGATTAGTACACAAAGAATTAACAAAAACCTCCAATAAAAAGCGGGGTTGAAAATAGCACTATTTGGGGCACTAATCAGTTGAGTAATCGACACAACATTTGGTGTTTGTTTGGGCGGCTGGATTAAATGGAGACGACGTCTGGCAAAGTCGGACAGTTGATTGAAATGGTAAAGAAATTATGTGCTCCCGGGTATCGACCGAGTTGGGATAGATCCTCCTCGGGTGAAAGACCCTGATTATGGTTAGACATAGTCCACAGCGGTGAAAGGCCATAAAAGTGTTTGGGTTTACTTGAATCCCTCGGTGAGACCTGAAAATCGCTCCTACCTGGCGTGGGTTTTGAATATAAAATGATCGTGTGAGGTATCATCGAAAAGCTTTTGGTTTATAAACAAATGAGAATTTGTTTTAAAATGATAATTTGGATGTCATCCGAGGAATGACGGTTTCACACATGGGCTTAGGCGTTGTGTGAAAGTCGATGAGGACTTCGAGGCCGGATAGAGTCGCATCATTTCTTGGCATGACATGTAGGATTCCATATGGAATTGACATGTTCTTGTTGGAAATGTGATTGTGAAAAATGGTGTGTGGACATTGCATGTGCACTTAAGTGGGGTAAGCCCTTGGCAGGAGATGATCTCTCTGCTAAGGCAGGACAGGTGGACGGCGCTCATCCCAAGGCGGTAATTGTGAAAGTGAGCATGTGGCCTTGATATTCATTTTGTAAAAATATATTAGAACAATTTAGTGTTAATATATGATTTTGTATAAGAGTGTTGTAATAAACTCGTAAAGGACTATTGTGACATATTCTTGGGTAATATTTTGAGTAGCGGGTTGAAAGGGCTGATGGGGCTACTTATACTCATAAAAGGTCTCGGTAATGAGACACGGTAGTGTGGTATCGAGATACGTGATACCCGTGGGTATTATGAGTTGATGGATTTGGTCAGCGGGACCTTCGGGTTGAGGCGTCACTGTTAGGATCGAGGAGCCTCTTTCCCAGGCTCCTTATGAATGACTCCGCGAGAGTTGATAGAGTTGCGGAAGCCCGATTAGCGGATTTTCTCGATCGCGGGCAGTCGGTAGTTCGAAAGCAGTGCGAGGCATCGGTGTTGTCTCGAAAAACAGATGGATCGGCAGATGTGTGTAGATTCTAGAGCACTAAACAAAGTCATGATCAAGAACAAGTATCGGAGTACCTTTCGTTTGCGGTGTTCAATTGATTGAAGCGGCGAAATTACTTCATGAAGCTAGACTTGTGATTAGGATGTATTGGTAAGTGCGCGTGGATTTAGAGGGGATGGCGAAGACTACGAGTGTGACGTGGTATGGAAGCTTAGGGTTTTGTAGTCAATACCCGCCCCGGATTGACTAAACGCCTCGACATTTGTAACCTCGCCAGATGATGTCTGATGACTTCACGGACTCGTCGTATTGGTATACTTGAGCGACATAGTGATCTCTGACTGGCTTTAGAAGAAGATCACTTAGTGCGCCCTCGAAGTTATTTGATAAAGGCGAGGCGAGAATCGGTTATATTAAGAAAGGAAAAGTGTGAGGTTTCTCATATCGAGGATCGAGTTTTTAGGTCATCTGATTTCCAAGTCTCATATTCAGATGGATGGTGCAAAGGTGGCGACGTTCGAGATTGGCCGGCCTCGACGAGGAACGACGAGCCCGATCTTTTCTCGGCTTAATGGCTACTACGGAGGAGGATATTCATCATGATTTATTTTAAGATAGCTGTCCCTCTCACGGACCTTTTGAAGAAAGAGAGGAAGTGGAAATGGGATGTAGAGTGCCAAGCTGCCTTTCAAAAACTCAAGGATGCGATCACCTCAGGCTAGTTGTGAGGCGCAAAGCTTAGGATGCAGTTTGGAAGTACACGGACGTGTCAGACCGGAGACCACAGGTGGTGTGATGAGTACTTTATGCTCATTTATCTATGTGTTACTTATATTTTTAGTAGTTTTATCCTTATAAATAAGTGATCTAATGCTCTAAATGTTCAATTTGTGATTAGGTCAGCCATGGCGAATATGGGCTTGAAACAAAGAGATAAAGCTAATCAACCAAACTACACATGCCTTGAGAAGCTATTGTGATTTGATGTTTTTTAGCTTTAAGATGATCTTAAATGGCTCTGAAACTTTATATAGATGGATAGGGACTTCTCAGCTTTCCAAATATGCCTTATTCACTCCATTTGGACTTCAAATGATCAAGTTATGACTCTTGGTAGTTGAAGGAAGAAGTGAAGAAATTTCAAGAAAGTGGTAAGTTAGAGAATTTTGTACATTAAAATTATTTATCATAATTTCTAAAAGTGTTTTCCTGGCTATATCAGATTTTAAACTTAAAGAGCTTTCCAAGCGGTACTAAGAACACGAATCGAAGTTCGGATGACAAAGTTATGGCCTTCACGGTTGGTCAAAAGCGAGGAAAGGCTGTGGCGGCGTCTGGCGTTGCGGGGAAGCTGTAGAAAGCGACATCAGATGTCGGCGTTGCCAAAGCGTCGCCGCGTTCGAGTTGGTTTTGGTGGATTCAGCCTATTTTTGGCCCATAATTGGGGGTTTTGCGCTCGAGCCCCGAGAAGACAAAGAAGGAGGCGACTAGGGCTGGAGAAGGGGACTTTGTCCGCGCACAGGACGAGGAAGAGGTTGTGAAGCTGTTTTTGAAGATTTAGGAAGATCATAGAAATTGTGGAAAATCAAAGAATCACCATCATTTTGGTCATTAGAGTTTCTTCTTTCTCTTTTTTTTTCATGTTTTGTCCCAAATTTATGGTGTATCAGCCTCAATACATTCTAACTTTGTGTATAGGGTTTTGGTTGATTTTGGACATGAATCTTATATTTATTAGTGAATTTTCCTTTTCTATTGTTTCTCTGTGATTGTCATCTATTGATTCATGATTAGTTCAGAATTTACATATTGATTTCAGCTAATCTCAATATAGTGAGTGGTTGCCGTGAGATCGAGAAAAGGAGTAAGGAAACGCTAGACATAGATGAATAAACCTAATTAGCTTGGTAGTGTAGAAGTGCGGTAATTAGGAGGCATGAGATTCTTGGATCTTAAAGCATCTCTAATGCTTAGGGTTGGTGAGAAGCCGAAAAGATCTAGTGTTAGTTTGTGGGTTATGGGCATAGAGGCTTATAATTAAATTAAGCGAAGTCACTCTAGAAAGCATTTTCATGAAAACGATAGAGTAGAATTTTGACTTAGACCACAAGGAATTTTATCATCTCTTGGTATCCCTTAGTTACGAACTTCATTAGTTAGATTTAGAGAACTATTAGTTTAGTTTAATTATTTTTTATATCATGATTATTGGTTTAGAATATTAGAGAAGTATTATAATTTTGGTACCAGCCTCCCCATTTTCCTGTGAATTGAATATCAGTGCCAGTGCCTTTAATACTTAAACAGCGTATACTTGCGGTTAGGAGTCTTGCACACTTTATCCTTTATATTTTAAACACAATCCATGCTTTATCAAGTTTTTGGCATCGTTCTTGGGGAAAATGAGTTTTTATGATAATATCAATACTAGATGCGCTTCTTTAATTACTTCAAACATTTTTGTATATATATATGTGTGGTTTTTAAGTTTTGATACTTTTTGTTTTCTTTTTGTGGAAAATTTGGGTTAAAATCTGATGGATCGAATCGACAAGTTGACAAATGCATTGGCTCACCTTGGGTAGCAACTAAGAATGCGCGGTGGTGATGAGGCACAAAGAGTAACTGACTCAAGTGAGGAGTCCAGCCCCAGTGGCAGCCATATGCATCGATAGTTATGCTCGGTATGGGTACCCCCATTATGGTCGTCAAAATTTTGGATGAACCGCCACCAAACACCTCTGTGGACCTAAGGTATACCACTCTTCAATCTCCACAAGTCGAATCAAGCTTGAAGCTATGGATGGTCAGAA
Source organism: Tetrastigma voinierianum (assembly GCA_016808115.1). Lineage (NCBI taxonomy): Eukaryota > Viridiplantae > Streptophyta > Magnoliopsida > Vitales > Vitaceae > Tetrastigma > Tetrastigma voinierianum. The sequence continues at coordinate 160,149 of JAEQBH010002547.1, read as the reverse complement.
GAGCTGAAGCTGAATCTACCATGGCATAACCTGGGATTTTCAAGGTCTGTGGCTAAAATGGACCACTCTCGATTTAGGTTGCCTAGGTTTTGATCAAAATGAGATAAAAGTCAACCTCCATGAGAGAATGACAAAGTTAGAGGCGCCATGGTTGTATTGAAAGAGTTCATCTTTGAATACATGACATCTTAAGTTAAGATTCCTTAGGAATTGGCAAGGGAGCTAATGTTCAAATTAGGCCTTTCATTCGAGCTTGAAAAAAGAGATGTGACTCAGCTACATTCTTATACTCGACTTAGTTAAGAAGAAAGACTGGCTAAATAAGGAGAGTATGAGTATAGAAGAGACTGAAGTGTGAAATATGTGAAAGAAACGAATGACCTTCAGCTCTGATGTCCTTTGAGAGGACGTGTGAGAGTTGTATCTACTTTCTTGGGAATATAGAAGAAGAAAACTTGTGAGCTATAATGAAGAAATCACCTCGAGGATAATGAAGAACTCGAAGTTTCAAGCGGTGGAGAATGATGCCTGAGGTGCACGACCTTAGTTTGTGAAGAAGAGATGAGCAACTTCTCGATTTTGAAAAGACAAAATGATAAAGTTGTAGAAAACTATTCAGGAGATGACTTTTGGGTTTCGATGCATGAAAGTGAAAATGAGGGGAAAAAAGCTGACACTGGAATTGGATGAGAACATCATTCACTTGAACAACGAATTGAGAGGAATCATTGTAATTAAAAAGTAATAATAGAAAATATAAAAAATATGGCGATCTTGGAAGATTATTATGTGTTTAAGTTGCTAATTGAGACAGATTATATTCTCTTAGAAAGGTGGAGGCGGGAATTAGAACATATCCATACTTGCAGACATAGTCTAGGTTGGACTCGAGAAAAGCAGCGACTCCTTGGGAGGCGGCTGAGTTCAAAAAAAAAAAAGGAAGAAGGTAAAGATTTTTTAATTTCTGAATTAGTTTAAGTTTGTTTTAGACCAAATTTTCTTGCTTATTGATATCTTGTGTTTTTTGGTTTTTAAGTTTGGGATTTCGGGTTTTGAAGATTCAAAGTTGGTTTAGGAAGCTAAAGGTTTGGAAATCTTGAAGTTCAATTAATTTAGGAGGCTTAAAGAACCAAAGGAAACCATATTCAAGCATCCCTTCATTGGAACTAAGGTCTAACCCCTCTTAACACGGCACTCAAGCGAGCCATATTCATTGGGGCTTGACTTTTGGAGACTTGATCCAACCTTAGGAAGTACTCATCATCCATTCTTGCTTTTGTTTCCCATTGAGGACAATGTTTAATTCAAGTTTGGGGGGTGGTTGAATTAAAGGTGAAAAAAAAAATTCAAAAATCCGACATTTAGATCTCGCCCACTGTTTTAGTTATTTCCTTTTAGTTGTTTAGTTTGTAATCGCTTGCATGAGTTTTTCACTACTGTTTTGTTTGAGCTGTGTCTCACATGAGTTAGGTTGGTGCTTAATAATGGTTTGAGAATGCGTGGTTTGTGTAGAATTGTTTCTTGATCAAATTTAGGATACTTTGCATTTGTTTGATTTAGGACTTAAGTGTATCTTTTGATTGTGGGAACTTAGCTTGAATAGCCCCATTGTTTCTCAGAAATCATTTCTTAATGGAAACTCTAGCACACACACCACTAGGCCTCATTTTACTTTGGCTCAACATCTTCCTCCAGGTGAACTGCCTTGAGAGACCCCTTAGCCTACGGTGATGAGACCTGCCTGATAAATCGATTTCCATTGTTACTTTATTTGAAAAGGAAGAAAAAAACAAAAGAAAATGAGAAAAAGAAGAAAAGAAAAGAAAAAAAAGAAAAGAAAGAAAGAAAAAAAAACAAATAAATTTAGTTTGCTCTAGTAGGTGCTGGTTTTAGTTGAGCGTTGGGGTGAAGTTGAGGGCCCAAATGCCCGAGTGCCCATATTCAGCGGTGAGGTCGACCGATGGATCCCTCTGCATGGACACTTTTCTAAAACTCCTTGGCATTGCTTCCTGCTTTTGATTTTAGTTGTTGAATAAAAGATGCGTTCTTATCTGTTTGGTTAATTTTCTTTCAAATAGAAGTGAGTTGAGTTTGGTTAAAGAGTTTTTTGGAACCTTAATTCCTGTATTTGAGATTCAAACATTATATACACACCCCGAGTCATACCCCAGGAAAGACCAGTTGAGGGGCTTGGAAGCAAAACTTGCTTTGTTCAAACATACCCTTTGAATGCCTCGTCTTTTAGAGATGATAATTGTTTGGCATCCCATTTTTGGCTAACATGTTTCTTAAAATATTTCCAATTCTCTTAACTTGTACTAGCGCCATGCTCATACTCATATCTATCTTAGTGTTTTTCTTTTATGTTTGTGTTTCCTTTGTAGGGACAAGCAAAAATTTAGGATTTAGGTGTGATGAATATACTTTATACTCATTTTATCACTATGTTTACTTATATTTTTTATTAGTTTTATCATATAAATAATCTAGAAGTCTATTCTCCTAAATGTTCAATTTGTGATTAGGTCAACCATGAGCCAATATAGAGCAAAAACAAAGAGATAAAGCCAAATCAGCAAACTACACATCATAGTAGCAGCTACTGTGATTTTGTATGTTCATTTGCAAGATGATCTCAAATGGATACGAATTTATATGGATGGATAGGATACTTCTCAGGCTTTCAAAATATTGTTCAACTCCATTGGACTCAAATGATCAGTTCATGATATTAAGTGGTGAAGGAAGAAGAGAAGGGAAGCTCAAAAAAGTGACCAGTTGGAAAAATCTTTCATTCAGCCTTTATCATAATTTCTATAGTGTTTTCCTGGCCATATCCAGATTCTACACTTCAGAGCTTTCCAATGGTACCAAGAACACAGATGAGGTTCAGATCTCACCAAAGTTATGGCCCATGAGTTGGTCAAAACAGAAGCGCAACAATTTCGCGACGTTGTAAGAGAGTTCGTAGAATCGCAGCATCCCGACGTCGCAACATTGCCAAACGACGTCGCGACGTTCGAGGTTAATTTTGGGTCTATTTTCAGCACATTTTTGAGCCAGAATTAAGGGGTTTGGCTCAGCCGCCCCAAGAAGACAAAAAGAGGCAGCTAGGGCTCGGAGAAGGGGACTTTGTCCACACTTTGGGACCAAGGAAGAGGTTGTGAGCTGTTTCAAGATTTGGGAGAAGTTCATGAGAATTGTGGAAGAAAATTCGAGAATCACCATCATTTGACCAATTTTGATCATTAGAGTTTCTTCTTTCTCTTTTCTCATGTTTTGTCCCAAGTTTATGATGTATCAAACCTCTATTATGTTGTAACTTTGTAGTCTAGGGTTTTGGTTGATTTTGGACATGAATCTTGTATTTATTAGATCCATTTCCCTATTTATATTATTTCTTTGTGATTGTCTATCTATTGATTCATGCTTGGTTCTGTTACATGTGATTTCTTGTTAATCTCAATATGGTGAGTGGTTCTTACAATGAGATCTGAGAAAGTAGTAAAGAGCAGACATAGATGGATAAACCTAATTAGCTTAGTAGTGTAAGAGTGCCGTGGTGGGGCATGTGAGATTCTTGGATGTAAAGCATCTATAATGCTTTAGGTTGGTGAGAAGATAAAGAAGACAGTGTTAGTTGGTAGGTTATCGGAGCCTCGAGAGAGGCTTATAATTAAATTAGAGCGAGTCACTACGAAAAACATATTCATGAAACAATAGAGTAGAATTTTGACTTAGATCTAAGAGGATTGTCAGTGCTGAAAGTACTACGAATTTATCATCTCTTGAGTATCCATAGTTTGGAACTGTAGTTAGATTTAGAAATTTCATTAGTTTAGTTTAAATTGTGTTTTACTATCACAATTGTTAGTTTGGATATTAGAGAAGTATTATAATTTTGGTATAGCATCCCCATTTTCTTTTATGGATCGATGTCAGGTACTTGAATACAGTTTTATTGCCAGCAAAGAATACTTGCATGGTTAGGCATTTGCTTTTACTTTGCTCCTTTTTATATTTTAAACACGATCACTCAAAAGCCTGTATCATGGTGTGTTGGTGCAAGAAGAGGCATCATTAGCATTAGAGTGTTGGAATTGGATCTTTGACATAAGCGGTACATCACCAGAAAGAGATGGCTGCGGTCATCTTGTTTGCTAAGCGTGGAAGCGCTAGCGATGGGAACCTGATTCACGGTGGTGACTAACAACATAGCTAACACCTTCCCAGAAAGCCGAAAACTGCGCCCAATGGCTTTGATAGCAGAGTTCTTGGCCAACTTTGACTTCGTAATGAGTTTTTAAAGCAGATTCGACATAACCAAGTGGCATTTGGTTGAGTAGGAAGGAGTTCTGACCGTGGGATCGTTGGTCGAGTTGTGGCGGACTAGCTAGTGGTGAGTGGAGCTCCATAAGACGACATATCAAAAGGCTGGTTGACAGTGAGGGTAACACGAGGCGATACTTACTAGAACTAGTTGCTTTACTTCCACGGGAGGGAAGGTATGTGTACCTTCAAGCAAATTGGGAGCGAGAGTTTCACAAAGAAACACATGATACGAAGTGGGTTGGTCGCTAAGAGAGAAAATTTGGCCGGCGTGGCGGCACGGTCTTTTCGTGGCTGCAGATGAAGGAATACGTGCGAAGCCTATGTATCAAGACATGCCATGCTTTTCAAGGATTGATAAGACCCGAGAGCGGAAGAAGGGGCGAGTTTGCTATGGCCTTTGCCCGTTCAGGAAGAGACCATGGCGGTGTTTATGGATGGACTTCGATAGAGTTCAAAGTTGAGGGCTTTGGATCGGTTTTGGTAGTGGTGAATGGGTTCTCTAAGTGGCCACTATCTTCCTTGCCGATACAGGTGGTGTCTGAAACGGCCTTTTATCTTGTGATATTTGTGAAGCATTTTAGGATGTGAGGACACAGTAGTGAGTATTGAATGCGAGTTCTAAGCGGAGTTTTGGATTGTGCTGTATTCATGATCGTAGTGCAAAGTCACGAGTTCTGACCTCTTAATCACCCACGGGCCAAGCGGTCGGTAGATGGTGAATTAGATGCTTGAGGTACTGGCGCCACTAGCATGTGTACTTCAGTGGCGGATTGGAACTACTTGAGCCTATGCGGTTGTCTGCTGTCTGACAAAGTTCGACCACTGAGGGAATGAGCCCTTTTGAAATTGCTTGATTAGGTTGAGCCTCGCACGCCCTTGGGCGTGCTCGTTTCTTTGGTTGCACGCGTGAGCCTGCTAGCGTCTGAGGTTTGCGAGAAAGTGCTGGCAATGACACTTGATGGCTGAGACAACCTTGATAAGGCAAGTAAACACGAAGAAATATGCGGACAAAGCGGGCCTTTGGGAATTTGAGGGAAGGGAGAAGGTTACATTGAGAGCTAACTCTCAATTTTGAAGAAATCAAAATAAGTAGTAGTTTCAAAGGGGCTTGATCCCATAGTATGATGGCCTTGAGTGTGAAGCGCATTGGGAGCGATGGCCTACAGAAGTTGAAGCTACCCTTGGGGGATTGAAGCTTCTGCAGGCATTCCATGTAAAGCTTCTTGAAACCTTATCCATCATGATCTAGTAGGGCGATCTGATAAAGCGGAACCACCTATGATCGGGGTTGAGTTCGACGAAGAGATTGCGACATCCTACGGGGATATGAAGATGAAGCGTGAAAGAACCAGTGGTTGAATGCAATTAGTTGGAATAGGACGCCATCATTGAAGCGAGTTTGAAGGATGTTTTTGTGGTAGTTTGAAGACCGGATCCAGAATGGTATGTGCGGCTGAAGTCAACGAGGATGTCGACTACCTCTAGCGGGGGAGGGGTTTGTTAGCCCTCGACTGAATGGCTTTGAGTTCAATGCGGCATGAGGGCGTTGTAGCCTATGCGCTCATCATGGGGAAGGAGATCAGACGGAAATCGAGGAAGCAAGTGTTGCAGATGAGAAGCTCGGTAGCGAGTGCATGAGGCCGGCTGCGCACATGAGAAGAATGGACACGATCTAGTTGGGACGCTCATAGGTCTGATTCGACACTCACGGCTTAAGGAGCTTGGGGTGCTTGTTGCAGGAAAGCAGGGATCGAGCCCAGGAGAAGCACATCTGTAAAGGCCCGAGGCCACTGGGTAGCAAGTTTATAATTGGGTCTGAGCAAAAGTGTACGGCCAGGAAAGTCACGAGAGGCACCGAGGGAGTCTATGTGATAGGAGTCTGATAAAAGAAGCTGACAGCTACTAGTCCGGGAAGGATTATGTGGGTACACATTATAGAGATCTTGATCTAGCCAGGCGGTAGTCAGGAAGGGTGATCGTGTTGGCTTTAGGATTGAATTTATGGGAGTTAGAGTAGGATTCTTAGTCGGTTGTCTTCAGGACTACCCTTGAGCAACCTATATAAAGGGATTTCTGTGCCCGATTGGCTGGTGGTGAGGTGGATCCATAGAGGCATTGAGCATCCCGAGATGTGGGGCCTTTGCCCGAAATGTTTGTATTTTAAGTAAAATAGAAATATGAGTTGGGGAGAGAGTCTCGTCATGTGTGTTTGTGAACGTGAGGCATTGAGAGAGAGCGGGCTCCTTTTAGGTTCTTAGTGGCGCACACATGACCATAAGTGGGGCGTGTGGCCGACTACGAACAAATGAAAAAATTAAGAACCATTCCTTCAAGACCCTTTCCACTGATGTCTTTCGTAGATGTGGTCCCTTATATTTTGTATCCCCAGTGCCATAAAGTTATGTTAGTTGGATGGTCTTTGGAAATGAATATAATTAATCTATGTGTGTGTATATATATATATATAAATTACAATAAGAAAGAAATTAATTTTAATAAAAAGACTTTACAAATTGTATAAATATGCCAGTGAGTGCCTAGCTCAAATTCTTTAGTGTTAAAAATTTTTAAAAAGAGTAGGACATCAATTGCTTAATTGTCAAAAAAAATTGTACAAATATGTTTTTCCCATTTTTAGTAATGGAAATCATTTGACTCATAAATTTAATATATTAAAAGCACTTTCAGACATTGATGGCTAATTATTAGGATACAAATGAGCATATCCCATTTTAAAATTTGTTTAAAATATATATATATATATATATATATATATAATTCACTATACCTTGCCTTTCCCTTGCAATTTTTGGTATTAGATTTTTAAAAATAAGAAAGTAAACATAACTTCAACATGATTCTTGAAATTGCATTTTAATTAAAAAAAAGTGAATTTGAATTGAATTTAAATTTGATGGTAGGTTGTTTTTTAAGGTGAAGGGTAGGGTCTAAACTTTCTTTAACATGAAATTTAAAATTTGAATAAATAGAAAAATAAATATTTTAATTGAAAGGTTTAAAATATGAGGATGATTCTAATTTTTAGAAAACTAGTCCAGAACACACATTCAAGACAATAATATGTAGGTTTGCAAGGGCGGTTTCCAACTAGGATTCAGGCTTTGCCAGTCCTCTTTTGAGTCAGGATACACCATGGAAGTAAGATAGCCATTCAACAACAGCCAATTTTGGACAAAAATATTCAAAAAATACAGATCATCTTAATGAAAACAACACGAACAAAACCAACCAAAACATGAAATTAAGGAGACAGTGAGAATTCAAAAAAACAAATGGCAAGGGACTAAAGAAAGTTCAATTGTTTTTGCTGTTGTTGCAGTTGAAAGAGATGCCTGAGATGATATAATTTGTCCTACTGGCCTCAGTTTCACCTGCCAAATACGAAATTTACTACATGAGAGGGGGACTAGAGATGGAGAAATTAAAGAGAGAATATATTGAGTAGTGCGTGCCATTTTTAGATTTATCATTCTTTCCAGCGTTAACTTCTTTTGTTTCATGAGTTCATTTGTAATATAGTTTTCTTACGCTGGGTGAGTATCATTTCTGGAGTGAGTTGTGCTAGTTGGGCCCCTGCAAAATATGCCTATAGATTTAGAAATTGAAAGAAATATGTCTGTATGGTTAATGTTTTTAAAGAAACGGTTGTGAGAACAAAATTTGAGAAACACGAGGAAAATACCATTTAGTGTTCTTTGAAAATGATTCATATTCCTCTGTGTTATCTATTGTTTTTCTCATAACCAAAAAAAAGAAGTGTTATTTGTGTTTTTCTCATAATAATAAAAAAATAAATCGGGAACCAAACTTATTTTATTTATTTTCCTTGTATTTCTTGTTTTCAAGCAAAAAATAAGTTTCAAAAACAGTAAACAAATAGGCCCATAACTTCTATATTCTTTGTTTTCCATAAATGTTCATTATAAAATTCTTTCACCTGGGTTTCATTTGTTAATAACAATCATACCTGAATCTCAGTTTTCTGACAGGAAATTCTGTTTTTTGAGAAACCTAAATCAAACCAATTACAGAATCAGACAAGATAAATCAGGTGTTCTTGAAAAAAAAAAAAAAAAAAAAAACATGATGAAGCAAGGAATTTTGGACAAACCGTCTGAGTCTCCGATTAAGTCGAGTTCAGGTCCGGTTGAGGATCACCGGTGGCATCTGCAACGTCTGGGTTCAATCCTCAAGAAAACTTCAAGACCCACCACTGCCCTGAGATTAATGGATGATTTTGAGGGTTCTGAGACTGATAATGGGGAACAATACTATGGCTGAATCCCTAGAAATGAAGAAGGGAGAGTTGATGGATCGCCCTTGACAGCGGCTGTGGAGGTGGTGGTAGGCGGTGGCGGAAGTGGACCGGTCCTTTTGTTCATTTCCATCCATAAACTTCTGAAAAACAACCACAAAACAAATTCTGCTTTTTAACATAAGATAGAAAACCTGAAGGGAAAAGAAAAACAAAGGCTATCAGAACATATTGTGTACTAACCCTACAACATATAATGTAGTATTTTTAAAAGAGAAAACTTTGTATATATAGGGAAAATTAATATATTAGTAAGAGATTACTACTAAATATGAAACTATTTTTCCTTGCACAATAATTAATTTTACTCAACGATTTCAAAATAATATATAAATGTAGAACCATTAATATCATATGTGACTAATTAAATTTTCTGGATGAGTCAGATTTTTTGGTTACGGATGCTATATTAGCCCAAATGAAAAGAGCATGGAGACAGAGGATTATTGTTTAATTTTGATTGTTTTTCTTAGGCTCTTGTTTGGAATCGGGAAAGTGCTTGGAAAAGTAATAAGGAAAATAATTTTTTCTCATATTTGCTTCCACAGTGAAAAATATATAAAAGAGTGAATATAATCAAAATTAACTAAAATTTTACATATTTTTAAATTTCTTAGTTCTTATATAATAAAGAAAAACATATAAAATGGGATTTAATAAAATAAAAAGAATGCTCAATGAGAACCAGGTTTAAAAAATAGCTCATGAGGGATATATAAAATTCTTAGTTCTTTGTTCTCATATATAGAGCACTTATCATGCATAACTCATGTAATAGAGTGCTTAATGTTTAAAAGCAATGATATAGGGAGGAGGTGTCTGAGTTAAAGTCTTAATTAGGGACAATTTACTACATAATAATTAAAAATGTTTATTTATTAATAATATATATATATATATATATATATATATATATATATATATATATATATATATACTCTCTTTGATAATTAATTAATTAGGGGTTCCCACCCTATTCCCTACCAGGAAATGGTTGAGGTGTTTTTCTCAACAATAATGTTACAACAATAATGTTATCCATTTTCTGCAAAAAAAAAAAAAAAAAAAAAAAAAATAATGTTATCCAAATTGAATGATAATATATTTCATATAAAAATTATAATTTATTTAGAAATAAATTTTTTATATAGTGGGCCAATTTTGAAAAAGAAATTTTACCTTGATTGGATGCAAAATTCATAAACTTTTTAAAATAATCTTATAAAAATATTTCTTCAAAAGGTAGTATGTAATTCAATAAACCTTTTCAAAATTTTAAATGTGATGGGGCAAAGAGTGAATATGAGGATACTATACATTAAATTTTAATTTTATTTTTCATTTCTTTAAAACTAAAATCACATGGAAATAGTTTAGAATTGGGTCCATGGGTTAAAATAAGAAAAGAATAGTTTAGGGTTTAACTTAGTGTTACTAAAATTGCATGTTTTTATTAATTTCCATGGAAGTAGTGCATTTCAAGTATATGTGATACTTGGAGTTATATTTTCCTTCTTATTGGTCTAATAATTGCACCTCTACATAATTCTCTTTATTTTCTTCCAAAATTTCAATTCATTCTAATTTTCTCTTTATTTTCTTTCCAGTACTTTTAGAGTTTCAAATAAAAACATAGTAAATTAACGAGTCCAGAAGTAAGACAATTTATATTGAGATATCTAATTCATATAGTGAAGCTAAACATCCACAAACTTAGTTCAATTGGTTAGAGCGTCTAAATTGAAATGGTTAGACTTGGGTAGGGGAGGGTTTAGGAGTCTCGGCGGAGACAATTTACTACATTAAGCTTTAGCAAAAATATGTTCATCTTCTTGGATCACCCCTCCCTCTTTCTCTCTCCTCCTCCTCTCTGCCTCAACCCCATTGGAGCTAGGCAATAATGCAATGCGCTAAAGTAACACCTTTAAAATTATTATAGATAAATATATTTATAAGAAATAATTTTTTTCATTCTAATAGATTTAAAAAATTAAAAATAAAATTTTAATAATGTTTACCTTATTTTTTTATTTTATTACACTAATAATATTAGTAAAAAATATTAGAATTTAATTATTTATTACCATAATTTAATACATGCAATAATAATAATATAATAAATAAATAAATTCTGTATTTTACTAATATTTCATTACTTAATTTATATCCTTTACATTTACTTAATTTTGATATTTTGAATCCATTTTGATATTTTAAAATTTACATAGAATATTAAACATAATTTAAAAATAAAAATAATTAATGTATCATTATTTTAAATATAAATAAATTATTTGTTATTTTAATTTTTATTACCATTTTTGTTTTAATTTTTAAATCTACTAAATGAAAATTAAATTCATTTCTTTACTTTTAAATAAATTTAGATATTTATAATAAATTTTATTACAAATAATTTTATAATAATTTAAAAGGGTTTTTTTTTACATTAGTGCAAGGTGTTACATTAGTGCTTTTATGGGTTCAAGGTGTTAAATTAGTCCTATAACTCAATGGATGATCAGGAGAGGGATGAGGGTGTTAAATTAATCCTATAGCAACTCCAATGGATGATTAGGGTGGGGATGAGAGAAAGAGGACGAGCCAGGAGAGGGAAGGGTGATCAATAGAGAAAGAAATGATCATGTGGGTCCCCACACTTGAGGGCATTTTGGCTTAAAATGAGCTTACTATTTCATTGCATGTTTGCTTTATTTTTATGCTTCTATTCCATGTTTAACAAATAGCAAACCAAGAATTTTATTTTCCTTATTATGGTCCCTTCATTACATTTAAACACAATTCCCCCAATAAATAATATGGAATGATAAAATAGCTAGAGTGTTCTCATCGACTCTTCAAAAGAGTTTGTCAATATGCACAAAAGTAGTTCAAAGTGTGCATAGATGCCTTTATGTTTCAAAAACGCAATGACATATATTATTAGCATTATGATAAAACATCAAATAAACAATTAAAAAAATAAATAAATAGAGAAAATTATCTTGATTTATAATTTTATACGTTCATATTGTAAATTCGATGCTTGGAAAGAGGAACTAAGGACCATATATTCACTAAGCGAGCAGAGAAATAAAATGAGGTGGCCATAGCCTTTGTTGAGGAGCATAATAGTAACTCTCTTGACTATTTTTGTTTCTCTGAAGCAGCTTTCTTTGTGTGATTTAGAATCCTTTCCAAAAAAAAAAAAAAAAAGAACAGGTCATGGCTTACTCTAAATGAGTGCTGATTTATAGAAAACAAACTCTAATTCCTATAGTAGATTATTATGATATTTATATAGGGGCAATAGGAATTACAATAGAAAGTTCAAATGAAAATTTTTTGGATTAATAAGAGAAAAATAGAAGCAGTGGAATTCTTCAACAATGACATATCTTGAAATTGGACTCACATAAAATAACAATCTTCACATAAAAATAACAATCTTTGTCTTGGCCCGAAATAGATTTAACAATGTAGAGCATCACCAGAGAATAATACTCGAAGGCAAATAGTAGGCTGACTCCTCTTGATAAATCTCTAACGTGGGTTTAATTATCCCATTTGTAAATACTATCTCTTAGTCTTATAATTATATGGATAAATAATGTATACAAATGTTAATGGCATATATGATATTTGAAGCTTGAAGAAACTAAATAATTGGTTCCGCTATATAGTACATTACGAATAATCTTCTAAAAAGAAAGGGCCAAGACACCAAGCTTTTATCTGTAAGAGGGCCTTCGTTATAAAGGATGGTAAGAGATATGCATGCTGATCCATCACCCCAGTGTATTCTTTACCTATTTTATTTTTCGATTAATTATCTAATTTTCATGTTCATATTTCTTTCAATAATATGTCTCCTTTTCTTCTTTCTTTTTTTTTTATGTGCTCTTAAAAATTCAGGCGTTACCTTCATTTCTGATATTAGAGTTTTTTTATTTTATTTACTCATAGTAAAAAGAAAATTATACGCGAACCTTTTACAATATATATATCTGAAACACAGTTAGAATTTAAAAGAAGCCACAAGCAACAACAACAACAGAAAACAAGGAAGAAAAAAAAGCTAGCATAAATCCTGAAAACAAACCAAGCAAGAACAACAACAGGAATGAGGATTAAGTCATCTAATTGTAAGTAAGAGCCAAATAAATATGGAATGATAAAAGAGCAAGAGTGTTTTTTCCATCGACTCTTCAAAAAAAGTTCTTCAATATGCATAAAGTTGCTCAAGTTGTGCCAAGGGTAGATTTATAATTCAAAAAACATGACTTATTTATTATTAGCATTATGCTAGCTTATCAAATAAACAATTCAAAAAAAAAATTTAAATATTGAAAATTATCTTGATTTATATGTTCATATTGTAAATTCGATGCTTGAAAAGAGGAACAAGGACCATATATTCAGCACAAACGAGAAAATAAAATGAGGGCATAACCTTTTTTGAGACGGTCACATGTTCGAATTTTAATAAGAAATATTTAGTTCAAAGACATCAAATAATGCAATATTTGTGAATCTAACCACACCTATTCTATGTCCACAAGCCTAACTCAATTGGTTAGAGCGTCAAAGTTAAAATAATTTGGACATATGGAGAGGGGTTCAAGCCTCAATGAAAGTAGTTTACTACATTATATTAAAAAGTTATTAGCTTTAAAAAAAACCACATATCCCTTATTTTTTCTTGAAAAATAATCTTTTTTTGGGCAAAAAGACTTCTTTTCGTTTTATATATTTACATTATCTCTTAAAAAACGACTTACTTTTGTAAAAATATAAGGTATTTTTGTTAAAATCATGATAAAAATTGATAACCGGTCAAATTTCAGAAATTTGGTTTCCAAAAGATCTAGCTTTTATCAAATCACCCTTTAATAAAAGCATATTTTCAATTCAAACCATAACGAAAAACAACATAGAAAATGTCTATAAACTATTGTTGTACCTAAGGTTGATATTGTCTATCACGAACAGCAATGATTAAAATGTACAGCATGAAAGCACTCTCAAATTTGCAGATTTATAGAAAACAATGTCTAATTCTTTTCATAGATTTTTGAGATATTTATATTGGGGCAGTAGAAAGATTTGAATTTTTTTTTTGATTAGTAAGAAAAAAATAGAAATAGTGAATTCTTCAATAATGTTACATATCTTGAAATTGGACCCACATAAAATAACAATCTTAAATTGGTCTTCTGATGTCGAGGAATCTGATAATATCGAAAGGCAAACAATGAGCTACCTCTTAGAACTAAATCTCTAACTTACGTCTAATTATCCCACTTGTAAATACTATCTCTTCGTATAATTATATGGATAAATAATATGCTCCACAAATGTTAATGGCATATATGATATTTGAAGCAGAGAAACCAAATAATTGGTTCCCTTCTTATAATTATATTCACAAGAATAATCTTCTAAAAAGAAAGGGCCAAGACACCAAGCTTTTATCTGTAATAAGAGGCCAACCGTTATAAAGGATGGTAAGAGATATACATGCAAGTCCATCACCCAATTGCACGTATTCTTTACCTATTTTATTTTTTCGATTAATTATCTAATTTTCATGTTCATATTTCTTTCAATAATATGCTGTCTCCTTTTCTTTTCTTTTCTTTTTTTTTTTTAATATTTTCTTAAATTCAGACATTTACACCTTCATTTTCTGATATTAGAGTTTTTTTATTTTTATTTACTCATAGTAAAGAAAATTATCTATGAACACACACCCAATATATACCTGAAACACAGTTCGAATTTAAAAAAAGCCACAAACGGCTTAACAACAACAGAAAACAAAGGAGAGAAAAAAAAGCTAACATAAATCTAGAAACAAACCAAACTTAAAGAACAACAACAGGAATGAGAAGTTAAGTCATCTAATTGCTTAGTAGGAGCCAGTAAATAATATGAATGATAAAAGAACTTAAGAGTGTTTTCCATCAAATATTCAAAAGAAAGTTCTTCAATATATAAAAGTTGCTCAAGTTGTGCACCGATGGATTTATAATTCAAGAAGCAGCAGCTTATTTATTATTAGCATTATGCTGAAAACATCAAATAAACAATTCAAAAAAAAAATTAAATATTGAAAATTATCTTGATTTATATGTTCATATTGTAAATTCGATGCTTGAAAAGAGGAACTAAGGACCATATATTCACTGGCACAAACAGAAAATAAAATGAGGGGGCATAACCTTTTTTAGGGACAGGTCACATGTTCGAATTTTAATAAAGAAATATTTAGTTCAAAGACATCAAATAATGCAATATTTGTGAATCTAACCACCTATTCTATGTCCTAAAAGCCTAACTCAATTGGTTGGAAGCGTCAAAGTTAAAATAGCTGGACATATGGAGGGGTTCAAACCTCAATAGTAGTTTACATTATATTAAAAAGTTTATATTAGCTTTAAAAAAAACCACATATCCCTTATTTTTCTTGAAAAATAATCTTTTTTTGGGAAAAAAGACTTCTTTTCGTTTTATATATTTACATTATCTCTTAAAAAACGACTTACTTTTGTAAAAATATAAGGTATTTTTGTTAAAATCATGATAAAGTGATAGCAGTCAAATTTCAAAATTTGGTTTTCCAAAGATCTAGCTTTTAATCAAATCACCCTTTAATAAAAGCATATTTTCAATTCAAACCATAATTAAAACAACATAGAAAATGTCTATAAACTATTGTTGTACCTAAGGTTGATATGTTGTCTATACCGAAGCTTAATAATGATTAAAATGGCCACCGCGTAGCACTCTCAAGACTGCAGATTTATAGAAAACAATGTCTAATTCTTTTACCGATTTTTGAGATATTTATATTGGGGCAGTAGAAAGATTTGAATTTTTTTTTTGATTAGTAAGAAAAAAATAGAAATAGTGAATTCTTCAATAATGTTACATATCTTGAAATTGGACCCACATAAAATAACAAATACTTAAATTGGTCTTACAATGTCAGGGCATCACCAATAATATCGAAGGCAAGCAATGACTACCTCTTGAACTAAATCTCTAACTTCGTCTAATTATCCCACTTGTAAATACTATCTCTTCGTATAATTATATGGATAAATAATGATCCACATATATTATTTTATTAAATTGGTTCCCTTTAAAATTAAATTTACAAAAACTAATCTTCTAAAAATAAGGGCCAAGACACGGGCTTTTATCTGTAACAGAGACCAACCGTTATAAAGGACGGTAAGAGATATACATGCTCACATTCCATTACCCAAATGCACAATAACCTTTACCTATTTTACATTGATTAATCATCTATTTTTCATGTTCACATTTCTTTCAATAATTTGTTGTCTCTTTTTTTTTTTTCATTTTTCTCTTTTAAATTCAGATGTTACACCTTCATTTCCCGATATTAGAGTTTTTTTTTTTTATCAACTCATAGTAAAGAAAATTATCTGGCAGACGCCACTCAATATCTGAAACACGATTCGAATTTGAAAGAAAGCCACAAAACGACAACAACAACAGAAGCAGGAGAAAAGGCTAACGCCAACCCTAGAAAAACCAAACAGAACAACAGCAGCTAGGAATGAGGGGAGGGAAAATGCATTCTTCAACTAAGCCAACAAACTTTTGCTAGAGCTTTTGATTATGTTCGTTCATGAAAATGAAACTACCATTTTCTGTTGTTGGGCAACTATTCAACCTTTAATTGCATCTCTTAAAGCCCTTCAATTCTAAGCAAGTTAGAAATGCCTGGGGAAAACCATCTCCTCAGGCTTTAGGAAAATGAACAGGAACTGGAACTAGAACTGACATTCAAAATTCTGAAGAACCTTAGCTGGCTCATATGCTTGATTCGTCGTATAATTCATTGGTCCAGACGGGCTGGGAGACATCCATGTCTGGTCTGGCAGCTATTGTAATAGGAAACCCCATTCTTGAAGCTTAGTTATTTCCTGTTGTAAACATTAGCTTCTTTGCCAGAGATGAGCGTTGCACTGTCAGGAGAGAGGAAAATAGAGTCCACGAGAAAAACTTATAGCAGCTATACATAATACATACCATTTTTGAGGTTCAGTTGTTTCTTCAACCATGGCGTTCTTTTGTTTACCAAATTATTCTCCATAAGTAGCAGCCTTTTCCTCTTGGCACACTATCACTTCAGTTGAGAATGTTGCTATCATGGCCTGAACTTATATACAAATGTTATTAATAAAAATAACAGAGACAGAGAGAAGTTGAATGACCGATTCTGGGACTACCTCAAGTTCTTTCACTTGGTTCTCAGTTCATTGATGTAGTTAGCCTTTCCAGTCTAGATTTCTGAGCAGAAACTCGGTAGTTTGAAAGAAGCCTGTGTGGTAAACAGTCACACCATTGAAACACTTTAATTAAATTCTCCCCATCATTGAAAAAGAATAACAAAAATAATTGATATATCATTTGAAAATAAAGAAGATGAAAGCATACATACTCAATTTCCACCATCATCCATGCCAAGGTGTGGTTTTCTACCCCTATGGACCCACTCACTGTCATAGATTCGGTTCGGAGGAAGGCCAGAAAGAACGACAGTAGTCTAGGTGGCGAGAGGCTAGTCCAGTTAAGATTGGATTTATTTTCAAATTGTGGATACTGATTCTGGGGATTGATTATGGGGGCCCTAATCCTTCTGGGGAAATGGCCTGATCATGCAATTCTAACATGCCATCATCATCAACTCGGGTTGCCTCCCAGGGTTGAGATGGCATAGGAAGTACAAGGGCTGAAGGAGCCTGAGACTGAGGAGGCGGTGGAAGTAAGCAGCGGTGGGCGACCAACCACGATTCTTTCTGATCATGTCTTCCATTGTTGTGCCTGCAAACAACTGGGCAACTGGCTTCTGTTGGTAGAAAATACAGAAAACAGAAAGAAAAATAAAAGAAAAAAGAAAAGACTCACAACTTCTATTAACCCTAAGAAGATGTGATAATGTTATGGGGATATGAACCTTGCCTTTCCCTATATGTGTATATATAGGCAGAAAAATGAGTTCGGACACGTCACCAGAGTATAGCCCTACTTTGATTCCAGTCTGGTGAAGAGCGGCCAGTAACTTCCGAACCATTTCTGACTCAAATGCCTGGTGGGGTCAGTTTTCTAGGTCCTAGATAATGTTATTATCCTTAAGCAATGAGAATAGCATTAAAATGGAAAATAGTATTGTTAAGCTGGGACTACTTTGTCAGTAACGTTAAGTTTTGCAGGGTTCCTGTACTGAAAAATGATCCAACCCAGTTGTTTATTGCTTTTTCCTTTTGCAAATTACTGCTGTACCCAATTTAGTCAAATATTCTGTGCTAGCAAAGCCCTATATGTCTGACAAATTAGTCTTTTAGTCCTTGTGGTTTTCTTTGGAGTCTTCTTTAATGAACATGTATGTTTGAAATTTGAAAGCTACTGCATGTTGAATGACTGAGATAAAAACTCTCATCTTCCAAAATGACTTCAGGCCAATATGCGTGATCATTGTCAGTGCTCTACAACCAGACCATGAGTAGGAAAAACTTTCCCACAAGACATATAGACTAATGGAATGTGTGTACATATGATTACAAGCACTTCATAATCTACCTTTAGGACTGAATTCCCTTCATTTGATCCAGTGGGATAGAGCCTGGTAGTTAAAAAATGTGTGCCTGATTATCATTTTTATCATAGAAGGTAACATTCTTGCTATCTTTTGTTTTATTATTTGGACCTGCCATTATTAGTATTATTATTATTAAATTTTTTGTGAAATCTTACAAACTCTATTAAACAAAGAACCACAATAATCTTTAAACTAATTTTATAACATCTTTAGGAAAGTTTGACCACCAAACATTTTGAATTAATACTACCAATGCCTTTCTTAATAAACATTGATACTGTTTGCCTTTCTATAGAAAGACTACATTTATGAATGTTTAAACTCAGAGAGAGATCAAATATCTCCTTTAATAAAACAATTGAACTAGGTAAAATTACTTTTTTTTTTGTTATCGTGATTATATAATAACTTTGGAGTCTCCTATCTCTAGAGTCTAAACACCATTGTTTTTGGAGATCGAACACCACATCTCTTGAAGCCATACACTCTACTTCATAATTATTAAACATTGACTAAAGGCTGTTAGCGACCATTTTGAAAAGTTTCATTAGAATCTATAATAACCATCCTAATACACTTCTATTTTGTACTCTTAAACCATCAAAAATTTAACTTGAATATTCATTAATAGAGGTGGAATCCAACGAATCCATTTTCAACCATAGGACAATGTAATGTAATTATGCAAATAAGATTAGGTCAAAATACCATGAAGATTTTGGAAAATTAAGGTAGCTTTCTCAATGATGAGAAATGGTTGTATTTAATTTTCCTAAGCAAAACGATTCCTATGAGTCTAAATATTTCACGAATAATGGCAATTTTCTCATTACCTTGAAAAATTCTGATTAGTTTTATAATTTTTATAAATAATTGCAAGCAATGTCAGTACCTTCATAAAGAGGAGTATGACAATTATACTTTAATGCGATCCCAAATTCCCTTTGAGCAAAATGGCAATGCTTGAAAATATGGTTAGTATTTTTCATTGTTACGAATACCTGATCAACATTTGTTTGTAATTTTCTAATCTTCTATCAAGTAGAAACTCATGAGTGGGGAAGAGCTTCTCTTGAGGGCCCATTATACGGGGGAAATTTTTTTTATTTTGACGTAGAAATTTATTTCGAAGGTCCAACTTGGGAACTTTATTCCTAGGATGCACTAAAGGAGCTTTATCATAACTTAAGTTCTTGGATTTGGAGGTAAATCTTCCATCATGGAAAAACCCATAGAACTCTATCTTCCTTGGCGGAAGGAATTGGAATTGATTTGTCCTCCCCAATAGCACATTTGAAGGAAGAAGATATGAAATGATGTGAATATTCCATTCCTTACTTCATTGTTATAAAGTCTGTACTTTAGTGTCCCCGATTGATGTACTACAATTTATTTTCTTTCACGAATGAAACAAGAGGTATCATATAAACCCAATAATCTGTTTAGAATTAGACTTTTCTACCATCTCATATACACAAAATTTTATAGGCCAACTCCAATGTATTTTCTATGATTAATAATTTCTTTCCACACCATAGAGTCACCTTCCTTTTAGGATCTAAAAAAGTTGTTATCTTCCACATATTTATCTCTCATAATCCTTGCCCAAACGCCACTATGCAGCAAGGATTCTCCATCCCTGGACTTGCTTGATGAAGAAGCTTTATTAACATCCTCATTTTCTCTAGCCTAGGCTCCCTTTAGATTTAGGCACACAAACGTATTGACGACGATCTTCATAAAATTCTATCTCAATCTTCTGACATTTCATTTACTAAGCTTAAGCGAGTTCATTACATGTAAAGGTAAGGCTCGCCAAATTAGCCTTTATTAAGTTATTTTCAGCTCTTGAAAGGAACGGGAGGGCTTTCCATGAAGCCAACTTCTTTGGGACTTAAGGATCACTTCATAAAAATCGTACTTCGCTTTTAACTCTTCTATTTGGTGTGGGCAACGAAGATACTTGCTAATGCCATTGGAGCGGTGGATGTTTAATGCTTCTAGTCTTCTCTTTGTAGCTCATGCATATTATTTGAAAGTGAGCGAGGCGATGGGAAGTTTACAAGTTGTCTGCTGACATGGCATAAAATTTGTCACGAAATTCTCTGTATTAGAACAAGTTGTGATGCCCCGAGAAGCTCGGGGGTCTTGTTGACTGACTTCCCGGCCCAATACTACCTTAGTGTCGTGTACTGACTTTGATGCAATTAGTATCAAATACTTGTGGATCTGGGGTGGCTCGATACCACCTTTATCGTCCCATTTACGGGATCCATTCATCCCATATTCAGATTAAAAAATATGTGAATATTATTTAACGATCTGTAAGAGTTAGATCATGACTATCGTACCATAATTACATATGAATTAGATTGTTCCCACAATTTTACAAAAGGATTTATCAAGGCCACATGTTGGCCTTAACTTCCTAATGCGACCTCGAATGAGCATCGTCTCTTGGTGTATCTTACACACAGAAATGTTTTCCCATAAAGGCGAGCCACACACCGGTAGAGAATATTTCCTATAAGAGGGCTGCTTCCCACCCCAGTGCATGTCTTATTGTGTTCACACATTCACATTCACATTCCAAGTAAAGCTCATACAATTCTGCTATGGAATCACATGTCTGTACGATGAGGAAATGAGATGAGACTCGATCATGTACCATACTTACAAGTCATACCAGCTCTCATCATGCAGGTCATGCAGGCTCTATCACCTGATGCGAGGCCGTACGTGATAAAATCATAATTTACGGATTACATCCATTGATTCTTTATAAAAAAATTCATTTGTATTCAAACCAAAAGCTTTTGGATGTTACACCTCGATGATTATTTATATTCAAACTCTGTATGTGTTTTTTGTGGGTGCTTGAGTTTGGTGTCTGCCGTGAGCCCGCACACTGAACATTTTACTTGCCTTTCATAGTGGAGATTGTATCTAAGCACGATTATCGAGTCTTTCACTCGAGAAGGTGTCTATCCCTGCTTGCTATTACGGAACCTGAGTTTTCTTTACCACATTATTCAGCGAGTGCGACTCTACGTTGGACTTAGTCCTTAGCTGACTATGATCGACACAGCTGCAGTGTTGATTTTCAATCATGGACTCACACCCATTCAATGTATGTCTCTATTGAGTACAGACTTGTCTTGATTTTGAGCTCACTTGATATCTTCTAATTTCACCAAGTGACCAGCTTTTGAAAAGATTAACATTTTCCTTTTGGAGGAAATATTAGAAGGGTCTATCATTAAGAACCTTGTATCTCATAAATTTTTCTTGATTTGCTTTATATTTTCTTATACATTTTAACTTCAACCTTATTTAAAGTTTTAACTTTTGACTAATTGCTTGATTTTTTCTTACTAACTAAAAAAGCTTTGGACCCTACAATTAATATTCAAGCATCTAAAAAACACTTCAAATAAATCTGATATATGGAACGAAAACTCTTTCACATCTAAAGGTTTGACAATAAAACCTTATTTTCTTTAT
Source organism: Tetrastigma voinierianum (assembly GCA_016808115.1). Lineage (NCBI taxonomy): Eukaryota > Viridiplantae > Streptophyta > Magnoliopsida > Vitales > Vitaceae > Tetrastigma > Tetrastigma voinierianum. The sequence goes on along the minus strand of JAEQBH010002547.1, from coordinate 138,340 downwards.
CCAGGAAATGTAAAAACTGGCTCATGTTCAGAACCTATGATGGGGAGATTTTAACCATCGTATTCAAAAACCAAAGACAATGATCATTAATGCGGACTATCCAAATTTTCAAAATTTGATGTGAGTTTCTTTCCACTTATTAAACCAAGTGTAAGGGAAGACCTCAAGATCTTTAAATCAAGCAATTGAAAATTATCAACAAAATCAGAAAATTTCAGATTCTAGAAGAGTTACCAGTGGTTTCTCCTACTTTCTCATGAGGGTGTAAAATTTCATTAAAATCTCCCATAATTGTCCAATGCCCAATAATGGAGCTTTTGATATTAAGCAAAGTATCCTATATCTTTTTGTTCACAAGTGGGATATCTATACAAAAGCTAAAAAAAGTTAATATTAAGATTAGAGAAATAAGTCCCAGCTGAAACGCGCACGCTCTATTGTCTTTTAAAATAATATCCAACGAAACAACATTAGAATTCCAACATAGCCATAAACTTCCCCGAAAGTCCTATAGGTTACCATATCCAAATAATATCTATTCTCGCATTGACTTTGTTTCGTATAAGAACAAAATATTAGGAGAAAATTTTCTGAAAAAGCTTTTTAATTTTGATACATATATTAAGTTGTTAAATGCACATGTTTATGATAATTAGCCTCTAACCTATAAGGTCGCATTTCATTGTCTAACATCCACTATTTTCAATTGATATGTCCACATTAAATTGTTTAAGAATAAGTTTTTTTTTTTCTTTTTTAACATCTATTCACTTTGTATTACAATGTTGTAGTATTATGTTCTAGTGGAAACTTGAACTAGGTTCCTTTTCTATGCTCTATCCAACCTTTTAACCACTAAGTTAGGTCTTATTGGCAAGAATGTGTATTTAATGCATGTGTTATGATAATTAGCATCTTCTTTAAAATTTCATCATCTGATTACGACTTTGGTTAAAAAATTAAGCCATGATTACATGTGATTTCGACAACAATTTTTTTTAAATGAAAAAAAAAAAAATAAGTACTTTCCAACCGAGCATTCCTCTCTAGCTTGCATTTGCATTTGCATTTGTCGTTGCCGACCCAGAATATCCCCTGTAAGCCTCTTCACTTCATCTCTTTCTGTTCCACTACAGCTGCAAATTAAACAAAGAAAATGCATTAGGGGCAGGTTTGGTTATAGTTATTGAAAACTGTTTTTTTGTTTTGAAAAACAAGGAGAATAAGGAAAACACCAATAATTATGTTTGGTTCCCATTTTTTTAATTCAATAACACGGATAACAAAGAAAATAATAGGGGTTTATTTGTTTATAGTTTTTAAATTTGTCTTTTTGTTTTGAAAAAAAGGGGAACAAGGAACACACAAAGACCACTTTTGGTCCTAGTTTTTTTTTGTTCTGAAAAATATGGAAAACACAAAAATTACTTAATTCAGAGAACAAGAACAATTTTTAGGATTACCAAAATAGTGTTATTTGTGTTTTCAAAAACCGTTCTCAAGAACATTTTTAAAATACATGAACAAAACATGCCCCTAAATTCAGACAACAATAACATTTTTCAAGAGAACACCAAAATTGTGTTCTTCATGTGTTCTCAAGAACAGTTTCAAAAAATAGGAACTAAATGTAAAACCCTGGAAGATTTTGATCAATAGGGGTTTCTCTTTGCAGAGAAAGGATTGAACTGCTACCATCTTTTATCCCATTCTTCTCTTCCATTTTTGGTTCAAGAAATTATTCTCCATTTTCAATAATGCAACCTGGTGTTCCTGAACTGCAACTTGAGGAGTGAGCAAAGCTATTTCAGCCTGTTCATATAGAAAAGGTAGATCAATAAAGAGAGATTTTGTTGAGTGAAAAGCTAATATCACATATAGTGATATAGAGAGATCATTGTTACTCTAAAGCTTTCACCTTTCTTTCCATTTCATCAATATACTGAAACTTCTTCTGTCTAGATTTTGAGCAGAAAGTCGGTTTGAAAGGATCCAACAGAGCGAAAAAGAAAAAAAAACTTGGAGTCACTGGCTCATTCTGATCAGTCGGCACCATTAATGTACTTTCCTCACCATTTACTTGCCTGAAATGCCTCCACCCACATAAACCAATTATCACTACAAAAAAAACAAAAACAACCTACATACTCATTGGAGGATGCAACATTTTGTATCTTAGGGACAGTATCCGGATTCTCCATCGCCTGTTTTCCTTTCCACGGAGTTCAATCTCATTCTGATCTTCCATTTCACTTTTGAGTTGAATTTGGCTGATTTCCATGTCAAAATCAAACTCAAGTCCTCCATTCTCCATACTTCAACAACACCTGCACAATCAAAACCCTTCTCAGTAGAAAGAAGATGAATTTAAGGAGGGAAGCCATGAAATCTAACTCAGAGCTTTTCTGGTTTGCAAACACCATCCCTAGCCTCTATCGCCCAATCAGTCTTGTTGCCGTGATGAACTCTCCCGTTATATTATATATATATACACAAGGAAATATTTCATTATTTCCCCTTTACTCACCGGCGCGGCTATTGCCTGTTGTCCAGTCACAAACACACCCATAGGATTTTTAATAGTCATGAAATGCCAAATATACCCCTGCATAAAAGAAAAAGGTAAAACTGCTAATGTTTTTTGCTTGGTTATTTTGGTCATTACCTTTCAATCTCTGGATGTGAAATGTGCTGGAATGGGCGGGATATTTTATTGCTTATTCTAGGAGATAATATCTGGGATAATTAAAATCTTGTCAAAAGGAAAAATGGGTCAATAATTTTTAAAAAAAAAAAGTAGGAAGAAGAATAAGAAGAATGTGTAATTTTTTTGACAACTAAACACTTTGTTACATTGTAGTAAAGTGGGAATCGAATCTCATATTTTCAATCAACTACAATTACACGCATGTAATTCAATGATATCAACCATCACCCAAATTAGCTCACTTGAGCAAATCATAATCATCTCCAATGGCTTATAACACAATTTAATTCCATGTAATTGTAAGCCATCAGACTAACACATTAATTTAACGTATTAACCTAACTAATTCCACACAACGCAGTTTCATATTCATTTCATACAATTTCGAGCACACAACACTTGACAATTCTTATCCATTTCACACAAACCCGGACTGTTTTTGCAGTCCCAAAATAAACAGAGAGGCGGCTGTCCACCGCAGCCCACACTTCCTACACCTGCTCTCTTGAATCGATTTCATTCTATTTCCGTATCTTATAAACACCAAAGCATAATTTATTGAATAAATTATCACAAAATGACCCATAACAGTCCATACACACACTGTTACGGACTGTCCTCATGGTAAAAATTGCACACCCTGTCCTTACGTTTTCAGGGACTCGAACACACGGCCCATTCCGACCTTTTCCTACAAATACATGATTTAAAGTAAACATCCGGAAATTTAAAAGACCCAAACAGCCCCTAATTTTCAAGCAGTCACGTGGAGGTGAGAAAAAATCACCAAGAATTTCTTTAATAATTCGTCCCATGTTTCGGGATCGATCAAACGGCCCCCTCACGGCTCCCGCTAAACCAACCGGGGAACATCGAAAAACCCCCCAAAATGGGAATAAAACGCGAAGTAGGAGAAAATCCCCACCTCTTGAGCTGTCAAAACTTGCAAAATCCGGTCCACGCTGTGAGCTCGCTCCCGCTGCAGAACGTTTTCCCCTCTTGCTCCAGCCAAATCCAACTGGCCCGGGTCAAGGGCATATTTCTGCAGAGAAGTCAGAGACTCTCTCTCTAGAATGAAAGCTCCATAGCTACTGCATCACCAATTTTTTGCCTCCCACGTTTTTCTCTCTTGTGATTTAATGAAGGAGGTCACTATACATTAATTTGTCCTTTTGTAACTTAATCAAATCTAAAAATGACCTTTATGTCTCCTTTTCTCGTATTTGATATTCTATGACTACCTCGGTCGGGTCCATTTCACTCATTTCTACCATACCACTTATGGTATATGAGTACGCCCCCTGTTACATGCGCCTTTCTGGGCCGCGAAAACGATCTCTACTGCACCCGAAATGCGATGCTCCAAAAAACGTGTCGATCTCGAACACTCAAGCTTCAGAAAATTACGAAATTTACGTGCTAACTAGATTTCATGAGACGACCCAACGGTATAACCGCTTCACATCCGAGATCTAGAGAATAAATTACTTGATTTTTAACCGGTAATTACAATTTCCTAGAATCAAAAATTACGCTTTAGCTTTATTCCGTAAATTGGAATTTCCTGGTCTTACATTCTCCCCTCCTTAAAAGAATTTCGTCCCGAAATTCCACGCACATACACCTCCAACCATGTGCATATGTAACCTTACCGAACCCAAGACCGCGGCCTGCATGATGACCCTAGCTAAGGGTCACGAGTCACCGACAACCCGATGGCTAATAACCCTATATGTCAAGAATGACATTAACAACCAATACATCTTACCACCCTAAGGTCCACTAACACGCTTCACGCAAGAACTCTTATCTTTAGAGAAAGTCAAATCTCTCCCTACATTCTAGGGAAAATTTTTTTTCTATCATATTACGATCACTTTCTAAAGACCTCAACCTCTATGCCAAGTCGTGGAAGGTCAGATCAGACTTAACCTATCACACAAGATGCATTAATGAATGAAACATGATGCATCCAATTTAAACACTACGCTAGTCAACAATTGGCGTAGAGTAGAGACGTACCTCGCATATCCGACTAATTCAACGTCGCCGTACCTCATGAGATCTCGCCTAGACACTTTCGCCTCATACGTCTGTGTCGCAAGAATGGTAACACGTCATTTTGTCCAAATTAATCTCGAACTCGACCGCAGAACCTGTGGTCGACCGACTCCACGCTCCGACCCCGGCCTACGGGCCCGTCCGCGGCAATTAAGTGCTAGTGTGGCATCCCCGGGACCGATAATCGATCCTCCGACCCATACTAGGGTAATGGAGAAACCAACCTGTAAATGCCTCCCGTCCCACACCTGACTGACTCCAGACTACCTAAACACGTGATCCCCGTCCCGGGGCAATCCTCCCCTGCGCGTCCGGCCGGCCGCAATGGTAGCATACCATCTACCCATCCCGACCGGGCAACCCCTCACTGCTCCCACCATGATCGGGACGGCGTCCCATAATCTGGATTCCGCCCCGTGCGGACAATCCCGCCGAAAGTGTCCAGCTCGCGACATAAATAACACATCATCCGCCCCGTCGACTAACGGTCCCATCCCGGCCTTTGGTCCCGATGACCTCTACTGGCCCCGATATCCTTGCGAAACGTCTTCATTCTTTCTGATTGGAATAAGACGGGTCTTCTCCTTCCTCTAAGACCAACACCCATATCTTCGATGCCTCTCATGTCATCCACCCTCCCTCCTCGCTGGAGGCCGATGCACGCCTAAGCGCTAAAGATCGTCGACCCGCCCGACCACTCATTGCACATGCCCCGTGCGACATCTGCGATCGGCGATCTCTACCCGCCCCGCAAAGGCCCCGAAGGAGCCTGGGTGGCTGGTCAAATGCCGATGGTGCCTGACCAGCGCCCCGTGGATCTAATTTCGCCCTCGCCCCCACCTTCCATCTACACAATCAACATGGCGTCAATATATACTGACAAAGATTCTAAGGCATAAACACAAATTTCGAGACACTAATCATACACATAACTCGTTGTATACGCAAATCAATTTTGCATTTAAAATATCATTAACAAAATTTTATTTTCAAAAATTTCATTTTTGAAAATTTTTATTTTTCGAAAATTTTATCAAATTTATTTGATTTTATTTTATTTTAATTAAATTTAATAAATATTATTTTTTTTTTCGAAAATTGATTTTACAATGAACAATGTTCATTTGGTGACTCGTGAAACTACCGAGTCGAACCAGGCCAAAAAAACCGAGTCAGAGTGCACAAAACCCCAACCCGCCCACTGGGCTCAGCCAAGGCAAGACAAGCCGCGCGCCCAGTGCCGCGACCGGCCGCGGCCTCGCACTGGTGGTGCTCCTGGGGCCACGTCATTGGGCTCGTCATACCATAGCGCCTGGGCTCGCACGCCTGCGACGCCCCAAGCCGGGCTTCTTCTGGGCCGCTGCCGCTCACATCATACTACTTTCCTCGTCGCTTCGCGTTTCTGGGCCGCTCGCTTACCGGCCGTCGCCCCGCGCCCGCCCCGGCGCCCGCCCGCCTTCAAGGTGCTCGTCTCGTGTCACGCGCTGGGCCACTCGCGCCGGTCGCCCAAACGCCAAATTTCTCATGCTCAATGGCAAGAACTCCATTTCCAATTTCGGCGACCATTTTTTTTCCACTTTTTTTCTTCTCTCAGCCACTGGAAAATACCAAAAAAATATATTTATTTATTTTCTTTCATTTTCCAGTACACCAATAAATTTATTAAAATTTATTTCCTCAGATTTTCTTCAACTTAGAAAATTACTTTCATCACCTAATAGGCCAAATAAATTTATAAAATTTATTCTTTTCATTTTCTTTTCCAGTTTACACATTGTAAACTCCAAGGTTTGTTTTCCAACATGCCTATGTGCTATCTACTCAACCAATAATAAACATCCACATCACACATGGGCAACATGTCATACAACCATTCATCATCCACATGATCACACACAAAACACACATGCCGTGGCCCTAGTTTTGTTCCGTGCCTTCCTAGTAATCTTATACCTAACTTTACATCAAAACCACAATTAAGTGGTGATGTTCTCATCTCTTAAAGACTATGGCCTTAAGCCCAATTTCCTCAATCCCTAGGTTTTCACATACCTAAGTTCCACATTCTAAGACCCGTGGCCTAGACCCAAGTCCCTCAAGCCCTAGGTAATCGTATACCTAGCTTATAGACACTAAGCTCTAGGTATTTATAAACTCCATGCTCGATACCGTCGTGATTAATCCCAAACTCGGGGTCCGTTGACTAAATTCGCCAACCCGCGAATACAAGTGGATGTCGAGTTACCCGACGTCACTTCAAAATTCCGGGCAGTAGCGTCCCTTTGTACTGGGAGCTTCCACTAACATAATTCTTGTAAATAACCCTGCGATTACCCGTCCCAAACAATCCAATATATATGCAATATAATCCCAACATGAGTAAAATTGCCTCTCGCTCATAAACCAATACTCATTAAACACATATCACAACTATTCTCCAATTTTCTCCCAATAATTACATAGTTCATTACACTTTTATACAAGCATATATTAACATCTACAGGTTATGTCCAAAAACCATCAAGCCACAAACCGGCTTCTTCAAAATCAACCTCAAAATGAGTCATTCCCCGAGCCTTTGTACCCTCAAAATGGGGTCCCACGACCTGGGTGAGCTGGGCTCGCAGGAGGCTCCGCCTCCTAAGTGGCCACTCACCACCTAAGGCAAACAAGAATGTCTAAAAAGCAAACACACACCTCAAGTAAATACATGATCCTACTCAATGTCTACATGATCACCCCATGTCACGTAGTCCTCACCGACTCCACTCACACTTGCCTAAGCCACGTATGAGAAAATAATCATTTTCAAAACAAAACTTTTGTTCTTGAAAAATATACTACCGGCGATTCAGAAAAAGTATGGGACTACCCTCCGAGTGAATTGGTCTGCGAGCTTTCCTAAATGGGCCATGGTCCTCATCCGAAGTGATCTCATTGCCCATCTCCCAACCCAATTCTCCCAATATCATCCTTTGAAATTCTTCAACCATATCCGGCTTTCTTATAAAATACCTTGTCATGCACTCTCACACCTAACTCTAGGTTACTCCAAAGGCATATGAAATGCATTATGCCATTTTCAAAACCATTTACACAATATGACAATATGCAGAGCTAATCAACTACAATTACAATGCATGTAATTCAAATGATATCAACTATCACCCAAATTAGCCTACTTTTGAGCAAATCATAATCATCTCCAATGGCTTATAACACAATTCTAATTCCATGTAATTGTGTCATTGTACTAAATACATTAATTTAATGTATTAACCTAACTAATTCCAGACAATAACGCAAGCCATTCATTTCCCATACAATTTCACACACAACACTGACAATTTTTATCCATTTCACACAAACCCGGGACTGTTTTTACAGTCCCAAAACAGAGTAAGTGGGCTGTCCACGGGCAGCCCACACTTCCTACACCGGTTCCTCTTTTTGGAATCGATTTCCATTCCCATTTCCGATCTTATAAACACCAAAGCATAATTTATTGAATAAATTATCACAAAATGACCCATAACAGTCCATACACACACTGTTACGGACTGCCCTCATGGTAAAAAAATTCCACAATTCGGTCCCATGTTTTGGGACCGAACATACGGCCCATTCCCGACCTTTTTCCTACAAATACATGATTTAAAGCAAAAATCTGGAATTTAAAAGACCCAAACAGCCCCTAATTTTCTGGGCAGTCACGGAGGTGAGAAAAATCACCAAGTACTTCATCACCCGGCCCCATGTTTGGGATCGACCAAACGGCCCTCACGGCCTCAAACCAAATCAAACATCGAAAAACCCTTAAAAATGGGAATAAAACGCAGGTGGAGAAAATCCTACCCTTTGAGTTGTCAAAAACTTGCAAAACTCCGGGGTCCACGCAGAGCTCGCTCCGCTGCAGAACGCTTCTTCTTGCTCCCTCGAAATCCAACGGTCCGATTGCGTGTATTTCTAGAGAGAAGTCAGAGACTCTCTCTCTAGAATGAAAGCTCCATAGCTACTGCATCACCAATTTTTTGCCTCCCACGTTTTTCTCTCTTGTGATTTAATGAAGAAGGTCACTATACATTAATTTGTCCTTTGTAACTTCTTAATCAAATCTAAAAATGACCTTATGTCCCTTTTTCTCGATTTGATAATCTAAGACTACTCTCGTCGTCCATTTTCATCATTTTCTCTACTCATACCACTTATGGTATATGAGTACTTGTTATATGCAAGCATTGGTCGTGATCGGAACGATTTACAAGACCCGAAATGCGAGGCGTCTCGAAAAACGTGTCGACCCGACCAAGCCGTAAAAATTACGAAATTTTACGCGGCTAATCCAGATTTCTCGCGAGATCCATTCCAACCCGGCAAACTGCTTCACTCATCCGGGAGATCTGGCAGAATAAATTACTTCGATTTTTAACTTACTACAATTTTGTAATCAAAATTACGTTTTTTGCCCTTTATCTTAAATTGGAATTTCTCGGGTCTTACATTCTCCCCTCCTTAAAAGAATTTCGTCCCGAAATTCCACGCACATACACATCCAACCATGTGCATATGTAACCTTACCGAACTCCAAGACCGTGTCGGGTATGATGACCCGGCTAAGGTCACGATTACTGACAACCCGATGGCTATCAACTCCTATATGTCAAGAATGACATTAACAACCAATACATCTACCACCCTAAGGTCCACCACGCTTCTGCTGCGCAACTCTTATCTCTAGAAAAAGTCAAATCTCTCCCTACATTCTAGGGAAAATTTTTTTCCATCATATTACGACTTTTCTAAAGACCTCAACTCTATGCCGTCGTGAAGCTTTATCAGATTCTTAAATCTATCACACAAGATGCATTAATGAATGAACATGATGCATCCAATTTAAACACTACTTATCAACTGACACCTGATTCGAAGGCCATGTGTGGTAATGAGGACAAATGAAGTCAGTTCGACTTCTGGACGCCCAAGGTTCCATCAAGGCTGGGACGCCTAAGCAATGCATGCCGCCGAGGCAAGATCTAGAGAGGAAGCGGCAAGAGAGGCATTTCAGAGCGGCGCTTTAGAGTAGAGAGGCGTCGCCACTAGGAAAGAAGCCAATCGTTGCCGATGAGAGTCATGTCGCCTTTAGTCGCGTTGCCTAAAGCAGCGAATGTGCTTTGGGTCCAATGAGGGCTCAAACCGAAAAAGGTAGGTCACCCATTGATTAGACTAAGCGCCTTTGATATCTTAGTCGCAAAGGTGAGATTAGTTCCCACATACGCCTACCAATGGAAAGGTCTTGGCTTTCCACAAAGTGCATCGTGACAAAATTCTCAATTCTTCCTTTGACTTGGTCTGTGTGGGGAATGTTGCATTTAATATTTAAATAGGACATTTATTGGCATTTTACTCCCTTACTTTATACATTCACTATTATATTAATCTCATACCATTAAATCTCCCCTTATAACGCGTGCTCCCGTGGTCCGTCACGCCCCTCGCCGCTCTTTCCCATGCTCGAGGTGGTTTATCTTATTGTGTGTCTCGAGATCACCCTCCAATTGCCTCGAGGTTGCCGAGATGGGGTTGCTGTCCGATCTTCCTACCTGTTGAGCTCAGTTTACTTTATCTCCCATGCCCGAGGTGGCTTTGCCCGCCGAAAGCACATGATCTCTAAGGCCCGAGGTGGTCGAGGTTGTAGCATGCCCGCCCTTCGTGATGCCGAAGCCAGGTCACCACATGATGCCACGTGATTCGCGTTCATCACCCACATGAAGGTCACACGAATGCCACTTGTGTTGTAGCTATCCCATTCCAATAAATGAACGGTATTTTATATGGAGAGATCGATAAAAATAGAAATTTTTATATTTTAATAACAGAGTTTCAAAAGCTATTGTAGCTTTTCCTTATCGTAAGTTGTTTATTCCTAATAAGTTATAAGCAAGGATCAAAATATTTGCAAATACGATATATCGATAATCGGATTTACTTTAAATATTCCAGAAATGTCTGGTGGGATATTTACAAAAATATCTGGCTTGATTAAATATTTTCATATTTTAATTATATAAATGATAAGAAATGATTCATATATTAATTAAGGTAGATTAAAATTAAATGGATTAGTAATTATTAAATTAAATATGTTATATTTAATATATTATTCAGATATTATTATGTTAAAGAGAAATTATTTATTTTTTTGTTATTATAAATATTATGTAGATAATGAGGAGATTCAAAATATTATATATTATAATTTTAAATTTTTAAATGATATTATTTTATTTCTTTTCCTTTTCAAATTACTTGATTTTAAAAATATTATAAGTTATAATATAAAATAAAAATAAAACAAAATATTATAATCAGATGGTGGTAGAGATTATGAACAAATAAATAATAAGCGAATATAAAAAAAGTTTGCACTATATATAATAAGTGCAATGAATGGCTTGGTGGCTAGAGGGTGCCACTTCCAGGCATTCTGGGTGGGTTCGAAGTCCTCCAAGACTTTTTGAGATTTTGGTTAAAGAACAAAAAAGGAAAAACAGGAAAAAATGAAAATATTCGATGTTCTTAAAATGCCCGAAAAATCGGAAAATCGAAATTTCTGTGGTGATATTTTATCGATTCACACGTAAAACCTATTTCAATCGGAATTTCTGCAATAAATTTCCGACATTTTGTTCTCGTTATAAGATATGATTAGAAATTTTTACTAAACAACTTATTAGAGATGATTGGGGGTGAATCTGTCCTTAACTATATAGACATGATAGAGTGATATAAAAATAATACACGTATATATATAGAATAAGAGACCAAAAAATTTATAAAAAAAAAAGACAAAGGTCACTTTAGTTCTAAAGTTTTATTTCTAGTGATTTATTTTATTTTTTTAAAGGAATTTCAAGTGATTGATTTAGTTTATACCACATAATTGCATATGAAATAGTAAAAATATTTATTTTATTTCATCCATACCTATAAAATATTTAAAAAAAAATCCATTTATGATAAAATAAAGCACTTGCATTAGGATTTTAATTAATAATAAAATTAACAAATTTTAATAACCATAGTAAATCCTAAGATATCTCGTAATCTTTAATATTCCTAAATTCAAAATTAAATAAAATTTGTATGATAAAATGATTTTTTAATGAAATCAAGTGAAGATCACGTAAAATTTACATTTATAGTTTAATAAGTAATGAGAGTCATTAACTATTTAAAATAATAAATATATTATTTTCTTGAATTTTTCAAGACAATGAACTGTTTTTCCGTAAATATGGAGAAGGATAAAAATAGGAGAATTTTGATATATATATTTTTTGAAAGCTAATCACTTTTAATACATTGTAGTAAAGTAAACTATCATTTAATTTTGATATTTTAATATGTTTACTTACATTAAAATATTTGTTCTCTTAACTTTTTCTATTAGCCTATTTTCTTTAAGCTCAATGATTTTTTTTTTGTCATTTTGAAATCGTCTCTTTACATCTCTTTTCATCCTTTTCTTTTTAATAAAGGCCGTTCCATAGATATAGGGGTTGTTATTTCGTTTTTTCGTGATTTAGTTGTTACTCTTGGTGGGTGTGCGGAACAGAAGTTGTCTTCGTGCATGTGCGATTATCGCTATCTTAGGGACGGGTGGGTGGTCAGGCTCATTTTAGTACAATGCTTTGGTTTTCGCCATCGTGGTGCGCCGTTTTATTTGTGTTTAGGCGTACGTAGACGAGTAAATATTATGATCAAAGACAATAAATCAAATCAATGATCGACAATATGGGGGCTGTAATGTCAGAATTGTGCAACAATGATGATAAAATCGAGGAAGAAAAACAAGAAAAACACACACATGTATTTTATGTGGTTTGGCATTATGTTTACATCCACAGGAACGATGGCTCAAAATTTTACTATCACTGAAATAGGGTTAAATAGGAAGAGGGTGTTTATAATAACTTTGAATATAATCAAATTACAAAAATACTATACCCTGAACATACCGTATTGCGGGGGCTTCGCCCCGCATCCCCAACCTAAAGTGAAAATAAGCCACATGTCATAACATGCAAAACTAAAGTCATGGTAGTCCAATCACAATGATAATATTAATAGACTTAACTATCAAATGTATGTGATCTCGAGTCAATTTTACTGTGACTTAACTATCAAATGTATATGATTTGAGTCAATTCATTATACTATTAACTTGACATCAAGCTTTCATCCTTTATGTTTTTTTAATGATTTTGATTCTATATTTATATACATGTATTACTAATTCGAATCAATAAAATTATATATAAAAATACGTGGGCTGTGGGTCTATGGGAGGCTCTCTCTTGGATCAAAAATATGAATTTCTAGAATGTCATATTTGATACGGATTCTCAACTGGTCTCCAAGGCTATACAGAACGGGTTTTCATTGAAAAATGAGTTCGCTTCCATTATTTCTAGTTGCTCGGTCTCGTTTAATGAGGTAAAGCACATAGGCTAGCTACAAGTTCTCACTTTTATGCTTCTCCAATGTATCGGGACTTAACCTCGCCGGGTTCATCCTACCTTGTTTATATCCTGATAATAAATGGAGTAATGAAATATTGAAACAAATTTTTGAAACAAACTATTGAAACTAAGTATTTATTTATTTATTTTGAAGTAATTCATTGAAACAGCTTATTAAAAACTATTTCATGATGCTCATAGAACAAGAAACTTATTCGACCTGTATGATTTTCATCATCTCGATAGCAATTTTTTTTTTTTTGGTAAGAAAAGTAGCAAATGTATAGGCAACGTGGAAAATACTAAGAAAAGAAAATGTGAAAGAAAATATAATTTAAAAAGAAAATTAAAAAATAGGTTTAAATTAATTATATATGTTTTATTCAAACTCATTTTATTTATTTTATTTCTAATATATAAGATTAAAAAATTTAAAAATAGGCAAAAAATTTTGAGAAATAGCTGATTATATTTGATTTTCTTTTTTGTATTTTAAGTAAAAAAATTTCCTACAATGAGCTTTTTTATAGTTTAACCCTTTGTAGTTTTCCCATGAAATAATTTTATTCTTTAGATCAAGAAAAGAGAAGAAAAATGGCAAAAAATCGTTTAGCACAAATCTAAGATCAAGAAAAGAAAAATGGCAGTTCTGCCTACATTATTACTGAAGATAACAATCGATCATCGGAGAAAAAAAAAGAACTAGCTGGGCATCATAAGGAAAATAAGCTCATGCGTCATGACTCACACTGAGTATACTATTACAAAGCAAGGTAGCACGTGACTGGTCAATACCGCGAACTCTTCACGTCCGTCATCCTCCTCGCCGATCCACCGTCGCCGCCTATGGTCGCTCGCCGACAATTGAATCGAATCCGCCGCCTTCCCTCATCCACATCGTCCCGGTCGCTTCCCACTCTACGGCCACCACCGCACACGTTATCGCCTTCGACGTCATGAATCGGAAACTCGCCTTCGATGTCGTCCCCCGACCGTGGCGTGTGCTCTCCAACCTAGTGGATAAGATGGAGATTCCGCCCAGCTCGTGAGAACTGGGCTCGATGATCCCGCCAGAAAGCACAAGATCGTGGTTGCGTGAGGCCTGAGTTTCCGCTACCCCAAATTGCGTAGGAACGCTGGAGCGTTGAAACTTAAGGAACTCCGCCGCTTCTGGGCGATGCACCTCTCGCCGCGTTTCTTCGACGCCGCCGCTTTCGCGCCGCTTGATTTGACGCAGCCTTCGTGACCTCGAATCTCCCCAATATTTTCGCCAAGTGTGGATTCTTCGGCGATCCTGGAATTTTCTGTCTTCTCTGCGTCGATCCAACCGGGCTGGAATATGATTTCTAATTTGGCGTTATTCGTAATCTCCGTTATCGAGCTCAAACCGTGAGCCGAAAGTTTGATGTCAGTTTCAAGACTATGCTGCTTCGAAGATATTTCGCAAGCCAATGCTCCTCAAACCGTGTGTTTCGTGAGCCTGATGGTCGTTTCGAGACTATGCGCTTCCGAAAGATTTCGCCACGCCGGACACGGAAAATATATCGCTCCCGGAGAGGAAAGAGAAATCGGATCACCCGTAGTCACAACAGTGAATTTCAGAGTACAGAGCATCTCTAACACACCGTCGCGCCGCCGCCGCCTCCTCCTCCGCCCTCTTCCGCCTTCTCGCCGAGCCTCCAAACCCGCTCGTGCAAGGCTAAGAAAGATCTTCTTCGTAAGACTCCAATCAAGATGCGATATAGATTTCATTGCCTCCTCGAGAAGAACTACGCTACTACAAAATGATTTTAAAGCAGCCATTAAAAACTCGAACATAAGATTTCTAATCACACAGCGTAGTACATATATAATGATGTACAAGATAGCAAAAAAACAAAAAAAAATTTCATTCCATCCACTTAAAAACCAAATCTAAATTATTATTTTTGAATGTACTTATAATATGATGCTTTTGGCTTAGAAAACTTAATTTAAAAGAAAAAAAAATCAAGATATCATTAAAAAATCTATTAAATGAGAAGTTTATTTAGAATTTTAGAATGGCTACCTAAATCTCCAATTATTATTTTTTCTTCACAAGAATGCTTTTCAAATTTTCTTCTAAGGAACATCATTTTCGTAATTCGACATGAAAGTTAATAATGTAACTATTCACCTTTTAAAGGCACAATTATAGTAGATTTCTATAGTTCTTCGAGCCAAAGCCCACCCACCCAACATCTTTGAAATTATAGTTACAAAAAAAAAGGGAAGGTTTTTTATTTTACTTATTGATATAAAAGCTTTATTTTGTTTTTATTTTTCACAATTCATTTCAAATTTTAGGAGAAGATATTCAACGTTACAATTAGTTATGGATGTTAAGATTGCCCCGTCATATATAGAAATAACTTAATTTTCTCCTTCTTTTTTTCCTTTGTTTTCTTTTTATATATTACTTTGTAATACTGCTGTAACTCACTTAATTCTCGAAAAATATATATTATTGGATGAGTGTATAATGGGTAATAATAAAAACTATACTAAAAATGAAAGTTTTATTTTGCCGATCAAATAAAAAAAATTTCTTTAAATATTTACTTTAAAATTTCCTTTTTTCGTGGAATATAATTATTATTTTTAAAATATTACACGACTAATGCTCTATTCTGATATGTAGTTATAGATTTCGTTTTAACAATATTGTTCAAAATACTTAAGGTAATACATTAAAATGTACATTTTTATAAACTTAATTGTTATTTATAAGTATATTCAATCGAAACGTTAAGTAATAGTTTATTGTTAGCATTGCCCCGCCATATATAAATAACTTATTTAATTTTCTCCTTTTTCCTTTCTTTATGTTTTCTTTATATATTACTTTTTGTAATATCGCTTGTAACTCACTTAATTTCGAAAAATATATATTATTGGATGAGTGTATAATGGGTAATAATAAAACTATACCAAAATGAAAGCTATTTTGGTTAGATCAAAATAAAAATAAAAAAATAATTTCTTTTAAATATTTTTTACTTAAAATTCCTTTTTCGTGGAATATAATTATTATTTTAGAATATTACACGACTACGCTCTATTCGGTGATATGTATAGATTGTTTAACAATATTGTTTGAAAATAGTTATGCAATACATTAAAATGTACATTTTTATAAACTTAATTGTTACTTAGGAGAAGATATTCAACGTTACAATTAAAGGGATGTTATAGCTGCCCTTCATATAATAACTTAATTTTCTCCCTTTTTTTTCCTTTTATGTTTTCTTTTTTATATATTACTTTGTAATATCGTTGTAACTCACTTAATTCTCTAAAAATATATATTATTGATGAGTGTATAATGGTAATAATAAAAACTATACCAAATGAAAGCTATTTTGGTTTGATCAAAATAAAAATAAAAATAATTTTCTTTAAATATTTTCACTCCTAAAATTTCCTTTTTTTCGGAATATAATTATTGCTTTTAGAATATTACAATTTTACTACGCTTCATTATTCGTGATATGTATAGATTGTTTAACAATATTGTCTGAAAATAATTAAGGTAATACATTAAAATGTACATTTTATAAACTTAATTGTTATTTAGGAAGATATTCAACGTTAGCAATTAAAGGGATGTTAGCATTGCCCCGCATATAAATAACTTTAATTTTCTCCTTTTTTTTTTTTCCTTTTATGTTTTCTTTTATATATTACTTTGTGTTTGTAACTCACTTTAATTCTGAAAAATATATATTATTGGATGAGTGTATAATGGGTAATAATAAAAACTATACCAAAATGAAAGCTATTTTGCTGATCAAAATAAAAAAAAATAAAAATAATTTTCTTAAATATTTTACTTAAAATTTCTTTTCGTGGAATATAATTATTATTTTTAGAATATTACACGACTGCAAGGTTTCTATTCAAGGTGATATGTATAGAGATTTGTTTTAAACAATATTATTGTCTCTAAAATTAGTTAAGGTATCACATTAAAAATGTACATTTTTATAAACTTAATTATTATTTTGTGTTTCGTGACTTTATTTTTCCTAGGAATAAAATGTAGGTATTATTTCCTTTTTTTTTTTGACCAGAATCGAAGGATTGACTTTGAGGAATAAGGTTGGTTGACTCGCCTAATGGAATAAAGCTCCTCTCTTCTCAGCTACAGATCTTTCTTTTTTCTCTTCCATGTATCTTTTCCAAACCCTTTTAATCCACTTTTGGAATTTATCACTGCAATATGGAATATCTTATGATCATAATACGTTAAAACTAATACCATATCTATTACCATAGTGAGGGGTATATATATATATTTTTTTAAAATTTTGACTTTTTAAAACCTTCTAATTTGATTTTTTTTATCATTTAATGGACTCTTCTTACCACAATAAAGCAAAAGTCATTTCGAGACTTGAATTCATCATCAGCAATATGGTAATAATAAATTCTAAACTATTACCATAACATACACATCGAATCACCTATTATCATAATAAAGTTACTATTATGACTGTTCCATGAGGGTTTTTTTTTTTCTTTTGAAAATTTTGACTTTTTAAAACCTTATAATTTGATTTCTTGATCATTTATTTATGTACAAATAATTTTCTATAAAGGTAAGGAAACCAACTTTTCCCATATATATATATATATATATATATATATATATATATATATTCATTTTGTATTAAATCTTAGTATTTTATTTTTTATAAATTTGTTCTTATTGGGATTCGATCTCTGGACCCCCTCCCCTATACCAATTCTTCTAGCCTTTAACTACTTGAACTAGAACTTATTAACACTTGTGTGCCCATGTAAATTAATTAATTTTGAGGCTATAAAAACAAGTATTATTTTTCGTAGAAGCATTTGGTCGTATCTTGCAAAATATATGTATATAATGAAAATTCACCGGATAGAAAATGAATAAGAATAAAAATAATTACTCAACTATGAGTGACTCCGTTGGTTGCTTATCCAATTTCCCATGAAACCTACAAATCAAGATATGATCGAGAAGTCATTTGCAAAATCATTAACTGCTTTAGAAATCGCTGGCTCCACGCATTCCAAATGTTAAGAAGAAAAGTCGGGACCTTCCAAACTCCCTCTCTCCCCTCCCCTCTCCTCTCTACCTCAACCCCATTCGAGATATAAAGGTCAATAACATTCTTAAATTATTATAACAATTTATTTATAATAAAATTTATTATTAATATCTTAATTTAGCTTAAAATTAAGAAATAATGACTTTTCATTTAATAGATTTAAAAAATTAAAATAAAAATTTTAATGTAAATGTTTGCTCTTAATTTTTGCTCTTATTACACAAATATTAGTAAAGATTAGAATTTAAATAAGTAAATTTAAGATTTTACTTATATTGCATGCATAATTTATTTTCTTTTACATTTATAATTTTGATATTTTGAATCCATTTTGATATTTTTAAAATTTGTATAGAATATTAAACATAAAATTTTTAAAATAAAAGTATCATTATTTTTAAATATAAATAAATTATTCGTTATTTTAATTTTTTATTAACATTTAATTTTAAATTTTAAATCTACTAAATGAAAAATTAAATATTATTTCTTAATTTTAAATAAATTAAGATATTTATAATAAATTTTATTATAAATATATTTATTTATAATAATTTAAAGGATGTTCGATTAGTGCAATATATTACATTAGTGAATTAAGGGTGTTATATTATCGTTATAACTCGAATGGGGGGGTCGCAGGGTGAGATTTAGAGGAGGAGAGAGGAGAGAGGAGAGAGAGAGCTTGGAAGGTTCCAGCTTTTTCTTCTTGACATCGAATATGTGGAGCCAATATTGATTTCAAAATGGGACAATGATTTTGCAAATGACTTCTCTCGATCATATTTTGATTGCGGAGTTTCATGGAATTGCATAAGCGCCAATGGCTACGCCACCCAAAGTTGAGTAATTATTTTATTCTTATTCGTTTTCTGTCTAGTGAATTTTCATTATATACATATATTTTGGAAGATACTGCAGAATGCTTCTCTAAAAATAATACTAGGTTTTTATAATCTCAAAATTAATTAATTTAAATGGGCACACAAGTGTTAATAAGATCTAGTTCAAAACAATCATTTGCCTATAAATACAAATGGGTCCTGATCTTACAAAACACTCTTCAATCTTAGTCTTTCTTCTCGCAACTTGAATATTTGTTTTTCATGTTCCTACTGGCTGCAGTTCATCTTCGCTTTTGAAGGATCATGTATCATAAGGAATCAAATTCTATGACGTTGTTTTATACATGCCCGCTCTTTACCGATTCATTTTATAGGTTCTGGGCCAATCCCAAACCTCTTCGAATTCTATTTCTCATTTTACGTGTTACAAAGTTCTCCCCTGCTTCCCGCCGTTCACTCCAAGTTATGACCTTATGCAACCAAGATTTATGTAACACTCTATCCCTAACATTATCACATCTTCTTAGGGTTAGTAGAAGAGTGTTTTTTTTTCCGTCAGGATTTCCACTAATATAGTCGGCCAGCCTACTGCTTTCAGCATAACAATGGAAAGCATGATTAGAAAGAATCGCGTTGGTCGCCCACCGCTGCCACTTCCACTGCCTCCTCGGTCTCGAGCTCCTTCTACCCTTGTACCTCCTAAGCCATCTCAACTTGCGAGGCAACCCCAGTTGATGATGATGACCAATGTTGTGGATGACATGATCAGGCCATTTCCAAAAGGATTAGGCCCCATAATCAATCCTTAAAATCGCACAACACCCCGAAAAATAATCTCATCTCCATCAATCCCCGTAATCGCATCAACACTCTCGAAAAATAATCCTAATCTTAATCGATTCAGAAGTCTCCACCACTAGTACCACCGGCTTGTTCTTCTCTCGAGTCTCTATCTAACCGACCATGATAGTGAGTGGGGCCAAGGGTGCAGAAAACCACACCTCGAAATCGGATGATGTGAAACTGAGACTCGCCTGGCTTTCATCTCTTTATTTTCAAATGATGTATCAATTAATTTTTGTTTTTCCTTCAATGACGGGGGAGAACTCTAATTAAGTGTTTCCACTGCGGATCTGCTTCGCTCTTCACACATGCTTCTTTCAAACTGAGTTTCTTCTCAAAATTAAGCTTTGCCATGGCTTAGTTGATTCGCGTGAAATCCTCCCATAAATCACCGAACTTCTTTTGTGAGGTCAGTCTCTGCGGAAAGGTTGAATAGTAATCTTGTTGATTCCTTTATCCATTTAGTTTTCTTTGTTCGTATATCACACCTCAGAATAATGTACCAAAAGCAAGTCAATGAATGCTATAATCCTAGTAGTAGATGTCAATGTTTAAAATCATATGCGACTCCACCTCCAACCCCGCTTAATAAATGTAAAAAATCTTATCTATTTAAAATTTGACAAAAGTCCTAAATACTGATATGCTAATTAATAACAACATTATTTGAAACTACACCCTTCTAAAAGGTCCGGCGATCTCGGGATGGTAAATGGAACTATTAATTTAACAAAATTTTGATACCGAATGCAACCGGAAATAGGCTATACTACGAGTCATTTATAAAGCACAAAATTCAACCTCGTTTATTTCTTCATTTTACTTAGGAAACATTCAAAATGTTGATTAGACTAATTAAATGTCAATGCTCCTAGATAGTGTGCAATAAGTTTCGTCATAAATCTAGACTGAAAGTGCCAACCACTTTTTCTCGAAAGCAGAAACTCGCTTTGAAAGAAGCCTGCAGAGCCAAACAAAATCACAATCGGAAACGCACTGTAGTTCTCTCCCCCCTCATTGAAAGAATACCAAAAATAATTGATACATCATTTGAAAATAAAAGAGATGAGCGCACTGCCTCCCAATTTCCCGTCATCCATGCCAAGGTGCGGTTTTCTACCCCGCCCCACTCACCGTCATAGATCTGCCCAAAGGAGACTCCAAGAACCAACAAAGAGTACCAATGGCGAGACTACAAGATCGCTTAAGATTGATTATTTCAGGGTGTCGACATCGACTGATTGATTATAGCCTAATCCTTCGAATGCCTAATCATGCCATCATCACACTAGGGTTGCCTCCAGTTAAGATGGCATGAGGTACAAGAGTCGACGAGCCCGAGACTCAGAGGCGTGGAAGTGGCAAAGAAGTGGCGACTAACGCGATTCTTTCTGATCATTCCTTCCATTGTTATGCCTGCAAAACAACTGGGCAACCGGCTATATTAGTAGAAAATACAGAAAACAGGAAAAAAGAAAAAAGAAAAAAGAAAAAGACTTAACTTCTACTAACCCTAAGAAGATTTGATAATGTTATGGGGATAGTGTTATAAATCTTTGTTGCAGAATTATGTTTGGTTCCCATTTTTTTTAATTCAATAACACGGATAACACAGAAAATAGCAGCGGTTTATTTGTTTATTGTAAAACCCCAACCTTATTGAATGTTATAATAGTAGTTATTGAACTGATTTGAGGTCTAATGATAGAAGCGAGGGTGGATTAGAATTTAGAACGTCTGACATCATTCGGGGCATGAAGTGAAAATTTTCAAAATTCAACCGTGCCCTAATGAATAGTGATTTTTTTCTTATTTTATCCGATGGGAGGGGTTGCAAAGGGATTTTTACAGTACCCCCGGGCCCTATGACTTTGAACCGATATTTAGAAGATAATGGGAGATTTAAGTGAATAGTGATTTCCTGACCGGAATTGGGAGCTCGCCGGGAATTTTTCTAAATTGAGCCGAAAATACGAAAAGGTCTCGAATAAATCATAAAGACCAACGAAACTGAAATAAAGTGAAACTGTCCGTTTTGATACTTCCAGTGATTCGAACGCGTGATTCGGCAATAATACGCTTATTATTGTCCTGGACATCGATTTTAATGATTTTAACCGGGACAAGTGGATTTCAAAGCCTGGAATCCAATGTGAAGGATTTAATTAAAATATTTCATGTCAATTTGAAGTTTAGACGACTATAGAATATTTTTGACATTTAATCTGTGATAAAAGCAAGATAAGGTGAACCGAGAAAAACTGGAGCAAATGGAGGAGTTTTTCTTATGAGAGCCAATCAAACATTTCTTAAGGGCTAAGTTAGGGTTTGTGACTCATTAGGACTGACCAATGAGGTTCATGGGCTCAAATGCAATAAAATAAGTCGATTGGCAATATAAAAGAAATGGAGGACCAAATTGAAATTAAAGGAAAGAATATTTAAATGGGGAGACAAACAAATAATTCATTTGGTCTCTCAAAAGTTAAGGAACCTGTAGGAGAGAAAGGAGAGGGAAGAAAAGAGAGAAAAGAAAGGAGAGAAAGGAGAAGCAAAGAAGAAAAAAAAAAAGTGAAGGGCAAAAGGTATGAGATGTGATTTTTCCTCCTCATTCAAGCTTTCAAGTGATCTTCAAGTGGTAATCAAGGAGAGGAGCCAAAGAAACTCAAGAAACAAGTAAGTTTTCATGGTGGGAAAGTTAGGTTTGATGTTTTCCATGTTTAGTCTTAAATTCTGGTGGCGGATGTTAAATTGATGGTATTTAAGGTTTAATGGTGGTGTTGAATTCTAATATCAATTGAGAAAGCCATGGTTTAGGTTAGGTTTTGACAAAATCAAGTGAGTAAGGGTTAGGCTTGATAGTGAATTGTGTGTGTTATGTTGAAATGGGTATAATGCATCAGATTTAAGTGTTTAGAGTGAGTTAGGAAAAAATGGAAGAGAAACACATTTTGGTCAATTTTTGGGCAGTAGTCTCGGTAGTACAGGAAATGTCCTGTTTTCTTGTTTTGACTAGTTTTGGTATTTTGGCCATAACTTGCTCAATTTTGATCCAATTTGGAATGACGCTGGTCACATAAAATAGACTTGAAGGAGAACAAAAAACTTAAGAAGAAGGTATCGCCAAATTCTGATCCTAAGTGTAGCTCTAAAATTCACCTTCAAAGTAGGACTAAGGTGCAAGCCAAATTCTGGTTCAGTTTTTGAACATAGATTAGCCCGGGGTTATTTGACGTAGTGAGTTTTCGCGGTTCGAATTGGGTGATTCCAATTGGAATAGAAACCCTTAGCACCTTAGATTTAAAATGAGTATATGACATAGTGTCAAAAATATGAAGTCAAGACCTCGGAAAAAATGATTAATACAAACTGTTACTAGAAAAACCCAGAAATGACTAGTTGCTATGAAAATGCCATAACTTTAGTTTGGATGATCCGATCGGGATTGATTCCAATTCCTAAGTAAAATAGATTCCCAGAGGAATAAGAATATAGGAATGAGTGTTTATGGTGGATTAAAATGGAAATTATGGTTAATGTGTAATTGTGATTTTCTTGAAAAGGTGAAAATAATTACTCCGATCGAACGGAACTCAACGGGAAGCAAGCTGAATTGAGCGGTGAACTGTGAGTGAAAATGATATTTTGAAAAAAATGAGTTTTTAAAAGTGAATGGTTTTAATGTTAAGCTGAAAGTTTAATGGAAATGTTTATGTACATGTTAAGGTATATGGAAATGTTTTATCTTGCATCAATATATATATTTATATGTATGCATATGATAAAGTGTTATGAAAGTTTTAAATGTGTGAAGAATGCATATGTGTTTTAATGATAAAGGAAAGGATATAAATGTATTTATACATGTATATGAAATATATGCATATGTTAAAGTATTATGAAAGTTTTAAGATGTGTAAAGAATGCATATGTGTTTTGAATGATCAAGTAAAGGGATTTGAAATGTGTTTACAAATGTATTCAAGAAATGTTTTACCGATGGTTACCCTAAACCCCCTATGACTCGTTATGACCTGATATCACCAAGTACTTTAAGCGCAAAGTATCTAGAGGGTAAAGTTATAGGTTACTAACCGAGGGAGGGAAATAGTGTCTAGAGTAATATCCTTTACACGTGATAAAGTGCTATGACTGAACCCTGGCGTGCAAAGCGTGAGTTTCTCCTCGCAGCCAGAGCGGTTATGATCGAATGTGACTGCCCTCACCGCCGGCGACTGGAACTCAGCCTTGTGTTTATTCCCCGGTTCCATCAGAAGAATGGAAAAAGGAAGAAATAAAGGAAGAAAGGGTTATGCATAAATGCTTGTTAAGAATGAATTTTAAATGCATAAAGTATTCTGGCCAAAGAAGATATCAGATAAATGCTAAAGCATAAATGGATTTTAAATGCATAAGCATTTATTGAAAGAAAGTTTAAAGTATAAATGTTTAAAGCATAAATTGATTCTAATGGTATAAGTATTTATGGAAAGAAAGTTTAAAGATAAATGTTTAATGTATAAATGATTTTAATTGTATAAGTATGTATTATTTTGGTATGTACCGAAAAATGTTATTTTAATGAAAATGTACACTCATCGTGGGCTCCTTAGCTCATTCTTTTTCTCGTAACAAAACATTTTCTTTCGTGGACCCAAGACAGCGCCTGGCAGGTCACTCCCTGCGGCAGCTGAGTCGAGCTATCGAAGAGACGACATGTGACTCCATTGAAAAATAATTTGCATATTGTATATGAATATTTTGTCATGTTTTTGATAAATTAAGTGCATGGAATTGAATAAGGTTTAAATGTTTTGATGATTTGAAAGAAATAAATGTATATATATGTATATTGCGGTTTGATTGGGTTGTGACGAGAGTCCTAATATGGAAGTTGATGAATTGAAGTTTGAAGTGTTTTCAAATGTTTTCATCAGGTTTCCTTGTAAATTGGGAAAGTCCGAAACAAGAGGAAACTCGCCATTTTCCTGAAAAATCTAAGTGTTGGAAAAGAAAAAGAAAAAGAAATTTTTAGCACTTCAAGCCTGCATTATTTTTAAAAGATATGTGAAGAATCAGAAATAGGTTCCCAGCTCCACCTGATTTTAATTTATGGTTTTAAGGAAAAGTTTCTATATCTCGTTGGGAGTGCCTGAGGTCCCCTGCCCAAGGGAGGTTAATCCGGCCCAGATCTCAACATGGTATCGTGAGCGGGTTTTGAAAATGTTATAAAGATTTGAAAATTGTTATTTTTATATGATTGTTTTAATGTTTTCTTTAAGATTTCATGAAAAATAAAAAAATGTGGCTTCTCTTATGTGATTTAAAATCATATATGCATTTACATGACATATTAATTTTAATTCACAGAAATGCGCCGAGCCGACCACCCACCAGGAGAGCTCCTAAGGCAGTAGTACCACCAATTCCGAGGAACATGTTTTATGAGTCTGCCAGATGTTCCCCTCCACCCGCAAAGATCACAGTGGCCTCACCGCCTCCCGAGGTTGTAAGAGACATACCTTTAGGAGTTGTGCATGGCTCGATGTTAGCCACAACATTTAATCAGCCCCGTGAGCCGACGGTGTCCATTGAGAGGGTAAGGAAATTAGGGGCAAGAAATTATGACGTATAGGGAGATCCCAAAAGGCATGGTCGGGCTGTGAGGGTAATGAGATGGTTAATTGAAAATGCATGGGTTTAATTTAGTTTAAGTGAATCAATGACATTAAGTGAATTGTCAATAAAGCAAATTGCCGTGAAAGAAAACGGAAAATAAATTAAATATTACACGATGAATAATAGGATTTTTAAGCTAAATTTAGGAAAAGTATGCAGAAAGTTGATTGTTACAACAGAGTGATTGTCGAGGTTGAGTTTGGGCAGACTTGATATTATTAGATATCCATGACTTTGATGTTATATTAGTATGGATTTACTATCTAGACATCATGCTACAAAGGATTGTTATAGAAAGAGGTTAGTTCTATAAGCCAAGGGAAGACAGAGGTTGTTTTAAATGGGTTACTAAAAATACTACCACCAATAATATGACAATATGTGGGCTAGTAAAATACTTTGAAAGTTATATTAAAGGTACCTAGCTTATGCTATTGAGGTGAGGGATAATGGTAGTCGAATGGAAGATATTCCTGATAGTCAATTCTGATGTATTTCCAAGAGGATCTTCTGTATATAAAAAAAAAAAAAAAAAATGATGAAAGTTTAAGATTGTATATTGATTACAGAGAGTTGAATAGTGAAAAATACTAATCAACACCATATTTACACAGATGATGATCTTAATCACTACAGTGGATATGTATTTTTGAAATGATCTGGCTTCAGTTACCATCATCAAAGACAGTCAGAGGATGTCTTTGCGATAATTTCAAACACTGTGATAGGCATTATGAGTTCTTAGTCATGCAATGGACTAACTATATCCGTACCGCTTTATGGATCTTATGAATAGGATCTTTTCAAACTTATTGCATCAATGTTATAGTATTCATTTAATACATTTTAATCTATTTAAGCAAGAATGAAGATCATGAGAAGCATCTAAGTAAATTCTATTTACTAGTATGCCAAACTTAGTAAATTCTAGTTCGTTAGATGTTGTCAGCTTTCTAAGGCATGTGATTTCAGTGAAGGGGGTTTCTGTTGATCCTCAAAAGATTGAGAAAATTGTGAACTGAAAACCACCTACGAATGACGGGAGAGGCAAAGCCTTCGGAAGTCAAGGTACATCTGGCGTTTGCTGGCGGATTTTCAAAGAGCTTGATCCTTCTGACCGAACTGATGCGAAAGATGAAAAGTTTCTATGGTAAGAGACATGTCGAAAAGATCTGATGAACTAAAAAGGAATTTGACCTCAGCCCTAGTTCTACAATCCACAAAGTAAGACATATACAAAGATATTGTGATGTTTAATGAGCTAGTGTTATGCAATATTAAAATGATAGCATATGATTTAAGGCAATTGAAAAGCATGAGTGTAATTATCCTGAGAGACATAACCTAGAGTTGGCTGTTGTAGCCTTTGCTCACGGATATGGAGGCATTATCGATATGGAGTTGCATGTAAAATTTTTTACGTATCACAAGAATATAATATTTATTCACATAGAAAAAGTTAACATGATGAGAGACGTGGCTTAACTCATTAAGGATTGAGATACTATCTGAAAACACTGGGGAACATGACTGTGTGGAACTGATGCCTTGAAGAGAAGCCACGGTTCCATATCTCACCTAGTTACCGGTGTACCTCACTATGGAATCGAGGTCTTAGTGCGACTAGAATTGATGTGACATTAGTCCCGTATCATTAGACAAGGTAAGGGTTTATAGACTCAAGATAATGCATCATGATTAAATTGAAAAGGGAAGCTGAAGTCCAGCAATAAAGGATTTTAGTACGTGGGCATATGGTATAGTGATGATAGGTCAGCAAAGTTATGTGTACTAGATGTGGGAAGATTAAAGAAATAAATTATGGGAGAGGCTCACTTTCTCTACATAAAGCATGCAAATTAAACACTTAAAGTAATACACCTATGAATAATAGCGTGAGGGTGGCAGCCATATGCTGCGAATTATTTAAATGTCTCATTTGTCAAAGTTAAGGTTGAGCATCAAAGATTTGCATGGTTCATACTCCTTCCCATCCCTCGAAATGAGAGAATCATGATGGATTTTTTTGGCTTCACCGCCCGAGCCGTGAAACATAGACGGATATAGGTGATGGTGGATAGATTGGATCAAACGCAACAATTTTCACCAGAAAATAGCACCAGCTGAGGTCAATGAAGCAGATATAAAAGAGATCACTAATTTCACTGATGATCTAACTGGGTGACTTACTACACATTGGAAAATGCTCAAGGCTTAAAGGAGCTAAACAGTTGAAACATTTACCATTAATGGAGTTTTCCTACACAATATTTATCATGCAAGCATTGAAATGGCGCCTTATGAGGCCTGGAAGGAAGTGGTGAATTCCATTATGTGGGATGAGGCGAGAGAAAATTCCTTAGGTTCATAATTGTTCAGGCTACAGTGTATAATGTTAGCATTATGATAGATTAAAGATAGCTCAAGATTTACGTAAAAGTTATGCTGGATAACCCAAGGAGAGATTTGAATTTTAGGTGGGGGATCGTGTATTTATGAGATATCACTCCCCCGAAAGGGTGTTTATATTCGAAAGAAAGGGAAGTTAAGTCCTCTCTCTATATGGGACTTTATGAAATTATGAAAATAATTGGAGAGGTAGTTCTTGGTTGAGGTTGCCACCGAATTGGCCGTAATACATGACATATTTACATTTCTATGCTTTGAAAGTATATGACAGATTCTTCTACATGTGTTAAGAGATCAACCGTTGGAATTGAAAGAAGATTTGACGTATGAAGAAAGACCGTTCAAATTGTTGATCGAAATGATTAGGTTCTTCAAACAAAGTGATTCCTTTAGCAACATGAGAATTTAGAAATTTCGAGGACGAAATTTTATAAGGAGGTGATTGTAAACCCCAACCTTATTGGAATGTTATAATAGTAGTTATTGAACTGATTTGAGGCTCAATGATAGAAGCGAGGGTGGGATTAGAATTTAGAACGCTTCCGGACATCATTTGGGCATGAAGAAAATTTTCAAAATTGTAACCGGTGCCCTAATGAATAGTGATTTTTTCTTATTTTTATCCGGATGGAGGGGTTGCAAGGATTTTTAAGAAAATTTCGGGGCTCCTATGACTTTGAACTCCATATTTAGAAGATAATGGGAGATTTAAGGGAATAGTGATTTCCTGATCGGAATTTGGAGCTCATAATAAATTTTTTCTGAATTACTTAAAATACCAAAAGGTCCGGAATAAATCATAAAGACTAACTAAACTGAATAAAGTGAAACGGTGTCCGTTTGATAGTTTCGTGGTGATTCGAACGTAATCTCTGCACACACGCTTGTCCCATTACCGATTTTAATGATTTTAAATCCGATTTCGGTGATTTCAAAGCCTGGAATCCAATGTGAAGGATTTAATTAAAATATTTCATGGTCAATTTGAAGTTTAGACGACCATAGAATATTTTTGACATTTAATCGGTATAAAAGCAGTATAAGGTGAAACTGAGAAAAAATCTGATAAAATGGAGATATTTATGAGAGCCAATCAAAACATTCTTAAGGGCTAAGTTAGGGTTTGTGACTCATTAGAATTGACCAATGAGGTTCATGGGCTCAAATGCAATAAAATAAGTTGATTAAGGCTATAAAAAGAAATGGAGGACCAAATTGGAAATTAAAGGAAAGTTAGAATATTTAAATGGGGGAGACAAACAAAATAATTCATTTGGTCTCTCAAAAGTTAAGGAACCCGTAGGAGAGAAAGGAGAGGGAAGAAAAGAGAGAAAAGAAAGGAGAGAAAGGAGAAGCAAGAAGAAAAGTGAAGGGCAAAGGTATGAGATGTGATTTTTTCTCTCATTCAAGCTTTCAAGTGATCTTTCTGGCAGTAATCAAGGAGGAGCCAAAGAACTCAAGAAACAAAGTGTTTTCATGGTGGGAGTTAGGGTTTGATGTTTTCCATGTTTAATGTCTAAATTTGGTATGTGATGTTAAATTGATGGTGGTATTTAAGGTTTAATGGTGTTGAATTTATTATCACCTGAGAAAGCCATGGTTTAGGTTAGGGTTTTTGACAAAATCAAGTGAGTAAGGGTTAGGTTTGATAGAATTGTGTGTGTTATGTTGAAATGGGTATAATGCATCAGATTTAAGCGTTTAGAGGAAAGAAAAAATGGAAGAGAAACTCATATTTACCAATTTTTAAGTAGCAGTCCCGGTACAGAAATGTCTGTTTTCCTGCTTTGACCAGTTTCGTATTTTTGGCCATAACTTGCTCAATTCTCCTGATCCAATTTGAAGTGATTTAAGGGCTACATAAAATAGACTTCGGAAGAGAACAAAACTTAAGTATGAAGGTATCGCCAAATTCTGATCCTATGGCCTAAAAATTCACTCAAAGTAGGACCATGTGCAAGCCAAATTCCTGTTCAGTTTTTGAACATAGATTAGCCCTTATTATTTGATCGCAAAGTGAGTTTCTCTGGCATCCGACTGGGTGATTCCAATTGGAATAGAACCCTTAGCACCTAGATTTAAATGAGTATAAGGACATAGTGTCAAAATATGAAGTCAAGACCTCGGAAAATGATTAATACAAACTGTTACTAGAAAATCTGGTGAAAATGACTAGTTGGCATGAAATGCCATAACTTTAGTTTGGATGATCCTATTGATTGATTCCAATTCCTAAGTAAAATAGATTCCAGAGTGAAGAATAGGAATGAGTGTTTATGTAGGATTAAATGAAATTATGGTTAATGTGTAATTGTGATTTTCTGGAAAAGGTGAAAAGGAACACGACTCAGAACCCGAACTCAAATCTAGCAAGCGGAATTGAGCGGTGAACTGTGAGTGAAAATGATATTTTGAAAAAAATGAGTTTTTAAAAGTGAATGGTTTTAATGTTAAGCTGAAAGTTTAATGGAAATGTTTATGTACATGTTAAGGCATATGGAAATGTTTTATCTTGTATCAATATATATATTTATATGTATGCATATGATAAAGTGTTATGGAAAGTTTTAAATGTGTGAAGAATGCAGATCTGTTTTAGATAAAGGAAAGGATATAATGTATTTATACATGTATATGAAATATGTATGCATATGTTAAAGTATTATGAAAGTTTTAAGATGTAAAGAATGCATATGTTTTAATGATCAAGTAAAGGATTTAAATGTGTTTACAAATGTATTTGAAGAAATGTTTTACTGATGGTTACCCTAAACCCCCTATGACTGTTATGACTGATATCGGCCGAAGTACTTTAAGCGTGTAAGGATTTAGAGGGTAAAGTTATAGGTTACTAACTGAGGGAGGGAAATAGTGCTCAGAGTAATATCCTTACACGTGGATAAAGTGCTATGACTGAACTCCTATGCAAAGCGTGAGTTCCAGCCGTATGGTTATGACTGAATGTGACTGCCCTCACCGTCGCACCGAAACTGCTCGGGTGTGTTTATTCTCGTTCCATCGTAAAGACGAAAGGAAGAAATAAAGGAAGAAAGGTTATGCATAAATGCTTAAAGCATAAATGAATTTAAAGTATAAGTATCTATTGAAAGAGTTTGATGCATAAATGCTAAAGCATAAATGGATTTAAATGCATAAGTATTTATTGAAAGAAAGTTTAAAGTATAAATGTTTAAAGCATAAATTGATTCTAATGGTATAAGTATTTATGGAAAGAAAGTTTAAAGTATAAATGTTTAATGTATAAATGGATTTAATTGTATAAGTATGTATTATTTGGCATAAAATTTAAAATGTTGTTATTTTAATGAAAAATGTACACTCATCAATTCCTTTTAGCTCATTCTTTTCCGTGTTTCAAAACATTTTCAGACTGACAAAGGCCGATAGAGGTCACCCCAGGCAAAGTGAGTCGAGCTATCGAAGAGACGATTTATGTGACTGCATTGAAAATAATTTGTATATTGTATATGTGAATATTTTGTCATGTTTTGATAAATTATGCATGGAATTGAATAAGGTTTAAAATGTTTTGATTGATTTGAAAGAAATAAATGTATATATATGTATATTGTGTTTGGATTGGGTTGTGGACGAGGAGTCCTAATATGGAAGTTGATGAATTGAAGTTTAGAAGTGTTTTCAAATGTTTTCATCAGGTTTTGTAAATTTGGGAAAGTCCGAAAAACAAGAGAAACTCGCCGATTTTCCCGAAAAATCTAAGTGTTGGAAAAGAAAAGAAAGAAATTTTTTAGCATTCGCCCGCATTATTTTTTAAAAGATATGAAGAATCAGAAGGGTTCGCCCACGATTTTAATTTATGGTTTTAAGGAAAAGTTTCTATATCTGTTGGAGTGCCGGGAGGTCCCCTCGGGTTCATGAGGTTAATCCGGGTCGGGATCCTTCATTTATGGTTTTTGAAATTTGTTTTTTTGTTTCGAAAAACAAGGGGAACAAGGAAAACACAAAGTCCACTTTTGGTTCTAGTTTTTATTTATTTTTTTGTTCTGAAAAACATGGAGAACACAAAAATACGACCAGAGAACAAGAACAATTTTTAGGAATTACCAAAATAGTGTTCTTTATATTTTCAAAACATGTTCTCAAGAACATTTTTAAAAAACATGAACAAAACATGCCCCTAAATTCAGAGAATAATAACATTTTTCAAGAGGACACTAAAATTGTGTTCTTCATATGTTCTCAAAAACAGTTTTCAAAAATAGGAACTAAACAAACCCTAAGATTTTGATCAATAGGATTTCTCTGTGGTAGAGAAAGGGGGTTGAACTCCTACCATATTTTATCCCTTTCCTCTCTTCCACGGAAGCCAATTTGGTTCAAGAAATTTATTGGTCCATTTTCAATAATGCAACCTAGTGTTCCTAAATGCACCGAGGAGTGAGCAAAGCTATTTCACCTCGTTCATAGAAAAGGTAGATAAATAAAGAGAGATTTTGTTGAGTGAAAAGCTAATATTACATATAGAGAGATCTTTGTTACCTCTAAAGCTTTCACCTTTCTTTCCATTTCATCAATATACCGAAACTTCTTCGTCTAGATTTTTGAGCGTAAAGTCGGTTTGAAAGGATCCTACGTAACAAAAAAGAAAAAACTTGGAAACGATCAAAGATAGAAATTAATAGAGAGTTGGAATCAATATAGAAACGAACAAGTTCTACAATCATAGCCTTGATCATGAAAAAATGGTCCACCTTTTGGAGCTTTTTGGGATCCATGTTAGAATCAATATGTTCCTATCCGATTGACCTTGTTAGATTTCAGGTTGATCGTAATTTGAAGGAACATCACTGCTAGAACCCGAGATCGGTGCCGCCTTTATCGATCGGGGTTGCATCAAAATTTTCTTTGTTCCCGCTATCCGGAGTAATCGCTCATGAGCTGCCTTGGTAAGGTTTTAGTTGTTAAGCTCATCATCGCTCCACCGCTGCCATCTCCACCATGGCTGATGAAGGAGGGCTTTGAATAAAGGAGTTGCAAACGGAACACCTACCCGAGAAATTAACTTAAAGGCCTGGCCACCAAAGAGATGAAGTTGCCTCCATTAGGTTTTTGCTTATATCTAATTGCAACCCCATGGGACAAGATGGCTTCCTATCTCCATTTCGCAATAAGACCACCCGCAAAAAACAAGCAAGTAAATGCCGCTTTAGCAGTAGTGCCAAGAAGATTTTTGATAAGATGATTCACTTTTACTTAGTAGAATTAGGTACCCACCATCAAGGGAATGATATTAAAAGAAAAAAAACTATGCATTTATCATATATTTATAAAACATTTCCACGCTCAATTGTCCTAAAATGTAACAATTAATGGCAAATATAGATCTCTCTTGTATGGTTTCTCCTTATTTTCTTTTTCCAACTTGAGCTAAGCCAACCCACTTGAGCAAGACTATTATGGAGAGGAAAGCATGGTCATACAACAAAAACAAGAACACTAACAAAAACAAAATCTATCTCGATATCGTGCAAACCTTTGTATTACTTTGCAAGGTTTTTTATGATGGCACCGAAAGGACGGAGCACCAAAGTTCAAAGCTCAAACTTATCAAATTTATATCACATGTTGAAATGATTTTGATTTCCAATGAATGTACTTTTCTTTAATTACCCATCTTTCTATTAACATTTTGAAAGCATATAAGGAAGCAACACATTTGGTAAATTTTTACATAATTATATTCTAATCTTGAAAAACATATGTATATTTCTAGAAACATATGTAATTGGAGAAACTCCACTTAAGTAGAAATTCGTCTGAAAGAAGCCTATGCGAGCCAAACATATCACAATTGGAAAGGATTAATTAGAGTTCTCCCATCATTGAAAGAATAACCAAAATAATTGATACATCATTTGAAAATAAAGAGCTGAAAGCGCATCAGCTCAATTTCTAGTCATCCATGCCTAGGTGTGGTTTTCACCCCCCGGCCCCACCTTCCACCATTATAGATCTCGCTCGGAGGAGACTCCGTAAGAACCAACAGAGTATCAAGTATGAGACCTGATCTACTAAGATTGGATTATTTTCATGGTGTTGATACCGATTATGGGTCTAATCCGTCTAGAAATGTGCTCCTGACATGCCGCCCCAACATTAGCCATCATCATCAAGTGGGGGTTGCCTCCCAAGTTGAGATGGCATAGGAGGCAATAAGGGTCGAAGGTGCCATGTAATCGAGGAGGCGTGGAGCAGCGGTTGGCGACTCAACGCGATTCTTTCGATCATGCCTTTCCATTGTTATGCCAAGAAAACAATTCGAGTAACGGCCATATTAGTAGAAAATACGTAAAACAGTGGAAAAATAAAGACTCAACTTCACTAACCCTAAGAAGATGCAATAATGTTATGGGGATAGAGTACTATAAATCTTGGTTGCAGAATGTCGTAACCCGATGAAGACAAAGAATAGGAAACAGAGAACACTGTAATCTGTAAAATGAGAAATAAGAATTAAGAGGTTCGGGATTGATTGTGAACCTATAAATGAATCGGTAACCGGTGACATGTATAAAATACTGCCCTTAGGAATTTGATTCCCTAGGATACAAACAATCCTTCAGAGTTTAAGATGAACTCGAGCAGCAGAGAAGAAAGCAAATGTTTTGTTGCGTAAGAAAATGAGTACGTTATTTCAACAGCATATCACCAAGTATAACCCTACTTTAATTTCGATCTGATTTGAAGAAACTGACGAAATTTACTGAACATTTATAGTTTAAAATGCTCTAATTAGGGTCGGAATGTCATGGATTTATTTTGTCCTAAGAATATTCGAGAGATGTTCTTTTAAAACAAAAGTAGCATTGAATTTTTTTTTCAAAGAAAAATAATTTCATTGAGTTCAACTAGCAATGCATCGATAGAAACATATAATCAAAATGCGGAAAGCAAGTTACGAAAATTCGCAACCTACGAAGAATTTAGCGACTGCGAAGTGCAATGGCCCATTTTCTTCTGTTTATGCTCCTCTTTCCTCTGGTTTTTTGATACGCAATCTTGGTTCAATTTAGGATTCTTTGTGCTCAAAGTTGACTAAATAATTTGAGTTTAGCTTGAAAAACTAAAAAAAATAATACAAAAATGTGATCGTTAGTATAGTCGGGACATTAATGTGCAAATCGGGTTAATTAAGTTGAATTAGTACACAAAAGTGCTCAAAACCTCAATAGCGGGGTTCAAAATAGCACTATTTGGGCACTAATCGGTTAGTAATCGACACAACATTTGGTGTTTGTTTAGCGTGGGCTCGGTTAAATGGGACAGCGTCTAACAAAGTCGGGCCCGGTTGATTGAAATGGTAAAGAAATTATGTATCGGTTATCGGCCAAGTTAGGATAGATCCCTCCTCGGGTAGAAAAGACACAATTATGGTTAGACATAGTCCACACTGGCGGTGAAAGGCCATAAAAGTGTGTTGGTTTGCGGAGCCCACGGTGAGACACAAAAGATCCATTTACCAGCAAAGGCCCGTGGGTTTGAATATACAAAATGATCCATTGTGAGGTATCGTCAAAGCTTTTTAGTTTATAAACCAAATGAAATTTGTTTTAAAATGATAATTGGATGTCATCGAATGTGGTTTTCACACATGGACAGGCGTGTGTGAGGTCGATGAGGACTCGGGCGGATGAGTCGCGTCTCATTTCTTGGCATGGCAGCGGTTCCATATGGAATTGACATGTTCTTGTTGGAATGTGATTGTGAAATGGTGTGTGGACATTGCATGTGCCCAAGAGTGGGAATTAGCCCTTGTAGGAGGTGTCTCTCACTAGGCATGCTCACACTTTTTATTCGGAAAATATTTTAGGTGTAAGACGGACACCGGTGGGCAGGCGCTCATCTAAAGGCGTGGTGAAGAAGGCGGAGCATGTGGCCTTGATATTCATTTGTAAAATATATTAGAACAATTTAGTGTTAATATATGATTTTGTATAAGAGTGTTGTAATAAACTCGTAAGGACTATCATTGACATATTCTTGGGTAATATTTTGGGTATGGTTGAAAGGGCAGATGGAGTACTTATACTCATAAAGGAGTCTCGGTAAATGAAGTTACGATAGTGTGGTATCGAGATCACGTGATACCCATAAGAGTATTCCAGCCGGGTTGATGGTTGGTCAACGGGACAGCCCGGGTTTTGAGGCGTCACATGTTAGGATCGAGACCTCTTTCCCCGAGCTCATATCGAATGACTCCACCAAAGTTGATGATAGAGTTGCGGAAGCAATTAACGGATTTTCCTAGATGCGGGGGCTTAATTGGCCGTCAAAGCCGTGCGGGGCAGGTGTTGTCTTAAAAGGCAAGATGGATAAACGGATGTGTGTAGATTACGAGCAGCTGAACAAAGTGTGATCAAGAACAAGTATCAAGTGCCTTCGTTTGCAGAATTGTTCAATTGATTGAGTAAGGCCGAGTACTTCATGAAGCTAGACTTGTGATTAGGATATTGGCAAGTGCGCGTGGTTGAAGGGATGAGGCAAAGACTACAAGTGTGACGTGGTATGGAAGCTTCGAGTTTTTAGTCATGCCCTTCGGATTGACTAACGCCCCTACGACATTTTGTAACCTCATGAATGATGTCCTATTGACTTCCTGGACTCATTCGTAGTGGTATCTTGAGCGACATATTGATGCACAACTTTGTGGCTTTGAAGTCCACTTGGTACACCTCGAGAAGTTATTTGGCGGCGAATCAGTTGTATGTTAAGAAGGAAGAGTCAGGTTTTCTCATACTCGAGATCAAGTTTTAGGTCTTTGATTTCTAAGTCTCATATTAGATGGATGAGTGCAAAGGTGGCGACAATTCGAGATTGGCCGGCCTAGGCCAAGGTGATCAAACTTGATCTTTTCGGCTTAACAAACTACTCTGAAGATATTCATCATGGGCTATTTTAAGATAGCTTGTCCTCTCACAGACCTTTTGAAGAAAGAGAGGAAGTGGGAATGGGATGTAGAGTGCCAAGCTGCCTTTCAAAATCTCAAGGATGCAATCACCTCAGAGCTAGTTTTGAGACTGCTCGACTTAGAGTTGCCGTTTGAAGTACACACGGACGTGTCAGACAGGGCCCTAGGTGGTGTGATGAATGCTGCTGCCACTCATTTTATCCTATGTTACTTATATTTTAGTAGGGTTTTATCATATAAATAGTGATCTAATGCTCTAGTAATGTTCAATTTGTGATTAGGTCGACCATGAGGCGATATGGAGCAAAACAAAGAGATAAAGCCCAAAAATCAACCAAGCTACATACAGAAGCTATTGTAGTTTGATGTTTTTAGCTTTAAGAATGATCTTAAATGGCTACAAACTTTATATGGATGGATAGGGGACTTCTCGGAGCTTTTAAATATGCACTTATTCCACTCCATTTGGACTTAAATGATCAAGTTATGACTCTTGGTAGTTGAAGGAAGAAGTGAAGAGAGAGAACTCAAAAGTGACAGGATTAGAAATTTTGTACATTCATTCTTTATCACCAATTTCTAAAGTGTTTTCCTGACTATATCCAAGATTTTACACTTCAGGAGCTTTCAAACGGTACCAAAAACACCAAAATCGAAGTTCGGATGACAAAGTTATGGCCATACGAAGTTGGTCCAAAAGCAGGGGAAATACTGACAACGTCACAACGTTACGAGGCACGTAGAAACATCCCGATGTGGCGATGTTGCCAAACGACGTCGCCAGCGTTCGAGTTGGTTTTGGTCATTCAGCCTATTTTGAGCCCATAATTGAGGGTTTTAAAGCTCAAACCCCAAGAAGACAAAAGGAGACGGCTAGGGCTCGGAGAAGGGGACTTTGTCCACACTTTGGGACCAAGGAAGAGGTTGTGAGCTGTTTTTGAAGATTTGGGAGAAGATCATGAGAATTGTGGAAGAAAATCCAAGAATCACCATCATTTTGATCATTAGAGTTTCTTCTTTCTCTTTTCTCATGTTTTGTCCCAAATTTATGATGTATCAAACCTCTATTACGTTCTAACTTTGTAGTCTAGGGTTTTTGGTTGATTTTGGACATGAATCTTATATTTATTCGTCAATTTTCCTTTTTATATTGTTTCTCTGTGATTGTCTATCTATTGATTCATGATTGGTTCAATTTACATATTGATTTCTAGCTAATCTCAATATAGTGAGTGGTTCTTCGTGAGATCTGAGAAAAGGAGTAAGGGCTGAACATAGATGAATCAACCTAATTAAGCTTGGTGGTATAGAAATTACCCTACTGGTAATTAGGAGGCATGTGAGATTCTTGAGATCTTAAAGCATCTCTAATGCTTAGGGTTGAGCTGAGAAGCAAAAGATCTAGTGTTAGTTTGTAGGTTATCCGACCTCGAGAGAGACTTATAATTAAATTAGGCAAGAGTCACTCTAGAAAGCATTTTCATGAAACAATAGAGTAGAATTTTGACTTAGACCCTAGGAATTTATCATCTCTTGGTATCCACCAATTTACGAACTTCATTAGTTAGATTTAGAAATTTCATTAGTTTAGTTTTAAATTCTGTTTTACTATCACGAATTGTTAGTTTGAATATTAGAGAATATTATAATTTTGGTACTTAGCCTCCCCATTTCCCTTGTGGATCGATAGTACTTAGGTACACTTTATTACTTGACAAGGCGTATACTTATGGGTTAAATTCATACCGCCTATTGCACATATTTTATTACAATCACGCAAAACGCCTATCAAGTTTTTGGCATCGTTGCCGGGAAAATCAGTTTTTTATGATAATATCAATACTAAGTGCTTCTTTAATTACTTGAACATTTTTTATAATATATATATATGTAATTTTAAGTTTTTGAGTACTTTTTGTTTTTTCTTTTTGCAGAAAATTTCAAGGTTAAAATCACAATGGATCAATTGACAAGGATTGACAAATGCATTGGCTCACCTTGAGTAGCAATTAAGAATACGGCCAATTGGCCGATGAGCATAAAAAAGAGTGACAAGCTCAGTGAGTCAGTTGTGGCAACCATATGCATCAATGGATTATGCTTTCGGTATGGAGGTACCCATACTTGAGTGATCATAATTTTGGATGGAGCCACCACCCCAGACACCTCATGGAATACAAGGTACCACACCACTCTTCAATCTCCACAAGTCCAAAGATCAAGAAGCTTAGAGGAAGAAGCTATGGATGAATTAAGAAGGCTGAAGCTGAATCTACCCATGGCATAACTTTGAATTTCCAGATCAACAAAATGGACCACTCTCAATTTAGGTTGCCTAGGTTTCTTGATCCAATAGAGATAAATCCAACCTCACATGAGAGAATGACAAAGAAAGTTAGAAATTTGCCATGGCTGTATTGAAAGAGTTCATGCTGAATCGCAACATCTTAAGTTCAATTCATGGAATTGGCAAGGGCTAATGTTCAAATTCAGCACACACCATTCGAGGAGCTTGAAAGAAGGGAGATGGCTCAAAAGGTAGAACTTTCTTATACTCAACTTAGTTCGAGAAAAAGAACAACCTAAATAAGGAGGAGTATGAGTATAGAAGAACTAGTGGCAAAATATATGAAAGAACAAGATAATATGACTGCAATGTCCTTTGAAGGACAACATGAGAGTTGCCATGCTCTTGGGAGTAAATATAGAAGAAGAAAACTTGAGCTATAATGAAGAAATCACCTCAAGGGATAATGAAGAACTTCGAGAAGTTTCAAACGGTGGAGAATGAAGTGCTAAAATTTTGAAACCTTAGTTGTGAAGGAAGATGAACCAACTTCTCCGGAATCACATGAAAAGACAAATGATAAAGTTGTGAAAACTATTCCGGAGATGACTTTTTGGGTTCCAATGCATGAGAAAGTGAAAAATGAGGAAAAAAAAAACCCCAACTTTCAAGGTGGATGAGAACATCATTCACTTGAACAACAAATTGAGAGGAATCATTGTAATTAAAAAAAATGAAAATAATAGAAAATATAAAAAATATAATGATCTTGGAAGATTATGTGTTTAAGTTGCTAATTGAGCACAATTATCGCCTCTTAGAAAGGATGGAGGCGAGTGCAGAACATATCCATGGCAGAGTATAGTCTAAGTTGGACTCGAAAAGCGGACGGCTCAGCAGGAGGCAGCTCGAGTTCAAAAAAAAAAAAAAAAAAGAAGAAGAATAAAGATTTTTTTTTTTTCAATTTATTAGTTAGTTTAAGTTTGTTTTTGAATAAATTTTATTGCTTGATATATTGTGTTTTTGGTTTTTAAGTTTGGGATTTCGGGTTTGAAGATTCAAAGTTGGTTTAGGAAGCTAAAGGTTGAGATCTTGAAGTTCAATTAATTTAGGAGGCTTAAAGAACCAAAGAGGAAACCATATTCAAGCATCCCCTTCATTTGGAACTAAGGTCTAACCCCTCTTAACACCTTTGCCTCCAAAGCGAGCCATATTCATTGGAGCAACTTTCGGAGACTTGATCGACCTTAGGAGAGTACTCATCATCCATTCTTTCTTTTGTTTCACATTGAGGACAATGTTTGAATTCAAGTTTGGGAAGTTGAATTCAAAAATTCAAAAAAAAAAAAAAATCAAAAATCGACATTTGGATCTCCTTAATTTTAGTTATTTCCTTTTAGTTGTTTGGTTGTCGCTTGCACATGAGTTTTTCTTTCTTTGTTTTGTTTTTTGTTTTGTGTCTCACATGAGTTAGGTTGGTGTAGTAATGGTTTGAGAATGCATTGGTTTTATTAGCAAATTGTTTCTTAGTCAATTTGGGATACTGCTGCATTTGTTTGATTTAGGACAGAGTGTATCTTTTGATTGTGGGAGACTTAGCTTGAATAGCCCCCATTGTTTCTCAAGAAATCATTCTTAATGAAACTCCTACGCACACACTAGGCCTCATTTATACACTTTGGCTCCAACATCTTCTTCTCCAAATTAGACTACGCCAGAGACCTTAACTTCTACGTGATGAGACACCTCAGTAATGGATTTCCATTGTACTTATTGAAAAGGAAGAAAAGAAAAACAAAAGAAGTAGAAAAAGAAAGAAAAGAAAAGAAAAGAAAAAAGAGAAAAAAGAAAGAAAAAAAAACAAATAAAGTAGAGTTTATACAGTAGGTCTTTGGTTTTTAGTTGAGCAAATTCGGGTGAAGTTCGAGGAAACTAAATACTTGATTATAACCAACTGGTGGGGAGTCACCAATGGATCCCGCTACATGGACACTTTTCTAAAACTCCTTAGCATTGCTTCCTACTTTTTAGTTTTAGTTGTTGAATAAAAGGTGCGTTCTTATCCTGTTTTAGTTAATTTTCTTTCAAATATAATTGAAAGTTGAAGTTTGGTTAAGAGTTTTTGGAACCTTAGTCTATATTTGAGACCTAAAACAGGAAATGAGAATGTGAGATATTTAAAGTCCTTTGGGAAAGATCGGGTTGAGGGCTTGGAAGCAAAACTTTGCTTTGATCAACATACCCTTTGGATGCCTCGTCTTTTAGAGATGATAATTGTTTTGGCATCCACATTTTGGCTAACATGTTTCTTAAAATATTTCAAGAACATCTTGGCATTCCGCACCATGCTCCTTCTCCCATATCTATCTTAGTGTTTTCTTTTATGTTTATGTTTCCTTTGCTTGGGACAAGCAAAATTTAAGTTTAGAGTGTGATAGAATATACTTTATACTCTCATTTTATCACTATATTTTACTTATATTTTAGTAGTTTTATCATATAAATAAGAGATCTAATGCTCTAAATGTTTCAATTTATGATTAGGTCAACCATGACAATAGAGCAAAAACAAAGAGATAAAGCCCAAAATCAACCAAACTACACATGTAGCAGCAGCTCTTGTGATTTGATATTTCAGCTGCAAGATGATCTCAAATGGATACAAAATTTATATGGATGGATGGGATGCTTCTCAGGCTTTCCAAAGATACCTTATTCACTCCATTTGGACTCCAAATGATCAAGTTATGACTCTTAGTGATGAAGGAAGAAGAGAAGAGAGCTCAAAAAAGTGACCGGTTGGAAAAATTTTACATTCAGCCTTTATCATAATTTCTATAGTGTTTTCCTGGCCATATCCAGATTCTACACTTCAAGAGCTTTCCAATGGTACCAAGAACACCAAATCAGAGAGTTCCAGATGCCAAAGTTATGGCCTTCACGAGTTGGTCCCAGCAGGAAAGGCTGCGGCAATTTCGCAGCGTTAGTAGAATCGCGGCATCAGCGTCGCCCAACGTTGCCAAACGATATTTGCGTCGTTCGGGGTTGATTTTGGGTCGATTTTCAGCACATTTTTGAGCGAAATTAAGGGTTTTAGCTCAAACCCCAGAAGACAAAAGAGGCAGCTAGGGCTCGGAGAAGGACTTTGTCCACACTTTGGGACCAAGGAAGAGGGTTGTGGTACATTTCCTAGATTTGGAGAAGATCATGAGAATTGTGGAAGAAAATTCGAGAATCACCATCATTTTGATAATTTTGATCATTGCAGGTTTCTTCTTTCTCTTTTCTCATGTTTTGTCCCAAGTTTATGATGTATCAAACCTCTATTATGTTGTAACTTTGTAGTCTAGGGTTTTGGTTAATTTTGGACATGAATCTTATATTTATTCGTCCATTTTCCTATTTATATTATTTCTTTGTGATTGTCTATCTATTGATTCATGCTTGGTTCTATTTACATATTGATTTCTTGTTAATCTCAATATGGTGAGTGGTTCTTTGTGAGATGCGAAAGTAGTAAAGAACTAGACATAGATGAATCAACCTAATTGGCTTGGTAGTGTAGAAATTACGGGTGAATTAGGAGGCATGTGAGATTCTTGGATCTTAAAGCATCTCTAATGCTTTTAGGTTGAAATTTGAGAAGATAAAGACCTAGTGTTAGGTTGGTAGGTTAGCCGATACCTGAGAGAAGAACTTTATAATTAAATTAGGCAAGAGTCACTCTGAAAAGCATATTCATGAAACAATAGAGTAGAATTTTGACTTAGATCTAAGAGGATTGTCCAATTGCACCAAGTACCTAGGAATTTATCATCTCTTGGTATCCCTTAGTTGCGAACTTCATTAGTTA
Organism: Tetrastigma voinierianum; assembly: GCA_016808115.1. Classification (NCBI taxonomy): domain Eukaryota; kingdom Viridiplantae; phylum Streptophyta; class Magnoliopsida; order Vitales; family Vitaceae; genus Tetrastigma; species Tetrastigma voinierianum. The sequence continues at coordinate 95,067 of JAEQBH010002547.1, read as the reverse complement.
GATTTAGAAATTTCATTAGTTTAGTTTAAATTATGTTTTACTATCACAATTGTTAGTTTGGATATTAGAGACGTATTATAATTTTGGTACTTAGCATCCCCATTTTCCCTATGGATCGATATCCGTACTTAGGTACAGTTTATTACTTGACAAGGGTATACTTGCGTGGTTAGGCATTCTTTGCACACTTTATCGCACATATTTTAAACACAATCACGCAAAACGCCTATCATGGTGTGTTGGTGCAAGAGGGCATCCAGTAGCATTCGAGAGTTGGAAGTTGGATGCAGCAGAGCAGAGGTACATCACCCACAAGAAAGAGATGACTGCGGTCATCCATTGCCTAGAGACGTGGAAGCACTAATGAGTAGAACACAATTCACAGTAGTGACTAACAACATAGCTAACACCTTCTTCAAAACTCAAAAAAAGCTTACTGCCAAGCAAGCTCGATAGCAAGAGTTCTTGGCCAACTTTGACTTCATGTGGGTGCACAAGCCGGGTCGACATAACCAAGTGGCATTTGCGTTGAGTAGGAAGGAAGTTGCGAGCCACGTGGGATCGTTGAGTCGAGTTGTGGCAGACTTAACTGAGTGAGTAAGGCAAGGAGCTCCATAAGACCTGACATATCAAAGTACAGGTTGAGCAGGTGAGAGATGGCACCACGAGGGCGATACTTGCTAGAGAGACTAGTTGCTTTACTTCACGGAGGAAGCTATATGTACCTTCAAGCAAATTGAGACAAGAGTTTCACAAAGGAAACACATGTCTGAAGTGGGTTGGTCGCCTAAGAGGAAGAGAGAACATTGGCATTCTTGGCGTGCTTTCATTGGCCTAGATGAAGGAATCATTTGGCTATGTCAGACACAGCCATGCTTTTCAAGTTGATAAGACCAAGCGGAAGGAAGAGGCGGAGTTTGCTATAGTAACCACCACCCATTCCGGGAAAAGACCAGCGGTGTTTATGGATGGACTTCATTAGTAGGTTCCAGAGTTGAGGGCTTTGGATAGAAGTTTTGGTAGTGGTAGATGGGTTCTCTAAGTATGCTATCTTCTTACCGGCCCCGAGATGAGTGTGAAGCGGCGCACACATCTTCTTGACAATGTTGTGTGAAGCATTTTGGGATGTGAGGACATTGTAGTGATCAAGATCACGGTTCACAAGCAGGTTTGGATTTGTGTTATTCATGATGTAAGTGCGAGTGCAAGTTCTCAACTACTAATGCCCTCGAGGCCAAACGGTCGGGCGAGTGGAAGTGAATTAGATGCTTGAGGAGTACTCGCGCCACTATGTCATAGCCGCTCAAATAAACTGGTTGGAACTTCTTGAGCCTATGCAGTTGTCTTACAATCTGCAACAAAGTTCAGCCACAGGAATGAGCCCTTTTGAGGTAGCAATTAGGTTCAAACCTCGCACGCCCTTGGGCGTGCTCGTTCTTGGCTGGTGCAGCGTGAGCCTCTTCCGCGTACAAGTTTGCGAAATCATCAATGATATTAACTTAAATCGAGCTTCAGAGACAACCTTGATAAGGCAAGTAAAGCACATGAGAGAAATATACGGACAAAGCGAAGCCTTGGAATTTGAGGGAAGGAGAAGGTTGTTGAAGCTAACTCCTCAAATTTTAGAAGAAATCAAAATAAGTAGTTTCAAAGAGCTTGATCCCATAGTATGATGGCTTTGAAATTGTGAAAGCATTAGAGCGTGGCCTACAAGGTGAAGCTACCTGAGAGATTGAAGCTTCACCCGACATTCCATGTAAGCTTCTTGAAGCCTTATCATCATGATCCTAGTCTGGATAGAGTGCAAGCAAAGCGGAACCCACCTATGATCAGGGTTGAGTTCGACAAAGGGTGCAAGCATCCTACGGGATATGAAGATGGGCTATTTGGAAGAATAAGTGGATTGAATACTTAATTCATTAGGAATAGGGCGCCCATCATTGAAGCAAGTTTGGAGAAGGGTGCTTTGCTGTGGTAGTTTGAAGACCGGATCAATGAGTATGTGCGGCGAAGTCAGCGGATCGGCTACCTTTAGCGGGGAGGGTTTGTTAGCCCCTCGTAGATGACCCAGTTCAATGCGACATGAGGGCGTTAGCAGCCTATCGCTCATCATGGAGGGAGATCAGGCAAATCGAGGAAGCAAGTGTTAGCACAAAGATGAGCTGTGTGAGAGTGCATGAGCCAAGCACGCACATGAGGAAGAGTAAGGACACAATCTAGTTGGGGCCTTTCGTAGTTGCGATTCTGACCTCACGGCTTAGAGGAGCTTGGGGTGTGACACTTGAAGGAAACGAGATGGAGTGGGAGGAGGAAGCACATATATATAGGCAAGGCCGTGGGTAGCAGGATTTATAATTGGAGTGCAACAAAGAGTCATGCAGCAGAAGGAGTCCTGCGGCCTGAGGGTGGCAATAGGAGTCCTGATAAAAATGACTATTGATCCCGGGGAAGGATTTGTGTGTGGTAATGCGTAGGAGTCTTGATCTAGCAAGACGACTAGTCCGGGAAGGATTAGTGTTGGGTACAGCGGTTGAAGACATAGAGTTAGAGTAAAGTTGAGTCGATTTGTGCTGGGACTGCCAGCCAGGCAACCTATGCGCCGAGAGGTTCGCAATGCCCGATTTGGCTAATTAATTGAGAATTGGATCCATAGAGCATTGGGCATCTGAGATGTAGGGCCTTTGCCAAAGTAACATATTTAAAGTAAAATAAAATGAGTTGGGAGAGTCACGTACGTATTGTGTTTGCGAGCGTGGGGCATTGAGGAAGGCAGGCTTACGCGGGGTTCTTAGGCGCCGCACACGCAGAGTATAATTCTGGGCGTCTTAATGACTACCAAGGCAAATGAAAAAAAATTGAGGCTTAATTCCTTCAAGGACTACTCACGATGTCTTTCCAATAGATGTGGTCCATATCATTTTAGTATTCCCAAATTGCCATAGAGTTCATGTTAGTTGGATGGTCTTGGAAATGAATATAATTAATCTATGTGTGTGTATATATATATATATAAACACTGTAAAGAAAATTAATTTTAATAAAAAAGCTTTACAAATTGTATAAATATCTTTGTCACGTTGATGCCTAGCTCAATTCTTTGGAGTGTTAAAAATTTTAAAAGGTAGGACATCCAAATTGCTTAATTGTCAAAAAAATTGTACAAATATGTTTTTCCCATTTTTAGTAATGGAAATCATTTGACTCATAAATTTAATATATTAAAAGCACTTTCAGACATTGATGGCTAATTATTAGGATACAAATGAAACTTTCTCCATTTAAAAATTTATTTAAAATATATATATATATATATATATATATATATATATATATATATATATATATATATATATATATATAATTCTTTATACCCTTGCCTTTCCTTTTTAATTTTTGGTATTAGATTTTAAAATAAGAAAGTAAACATAGCTTCAACATGATTCTTGAAATTGCATTTTAATTAAAAAAAGTGAATTTGAATTTGAATTTAAATTTGATGGTAGGTTGTTTTTTAAGGTGAAGGGTAGGTCACAAAAGCTTAACAACATAAATTTAAAATTTGAATGATAGAAAAATAAATATTTAATTGAAAATTTAAATATGAGGATGATTCTAATTTTTAGAAAATTAGTCAGAACACATTCAAGACAATAATATGTAGGTTTACTTAGAGGGCTAGTTTCAAGCTGATTCAGGCTTTGCCAGTCCTCTTTTGAGTCAGAAGGATACACCATGGATAAGATAACCATTCAACAACAGCCAATTTTGGACAAAATATTCAATACAAATCATCTTAATGAAAACAACACGAACAAAACAAGCCCAAACATGAAATTAAGGAGACAATTGAGAATTCAAAAAAACAAACCAGCAAGGACTAAAGAAAAGTTCAATTATTTTTGCTGTTGTTGCAGTTGAAAGAGATGCCTGAGATGATATAATTCTGTCCTGTAAGCCTCAGTTTCACCTGCCAAATCACGAGAAATTACTGTGAGAGAGAGGGGGATAGGATGGAGAAATTAAAGAGAATATATATTAAGTGTACGTACCATTTTTTTAGATTTATCGTTCTTTGGCGTGGCGTTCTTTTTTGTTTCATGAGTTCATTTGTAATAGTTTTTTCTTACGCTGGGTGAGTATCATTTCTGGAGTGAGTTGTGCTAGTTGGGCCTGCAAAATATGCCTATAGATTTTAGAAATTGAAAGAAATATGTCTGTATGGTTAATGTTTTTTAAAACGGTTATTGAGAACAAAATTTGAAAACACAGAAAATACCATTTTAGTGTTCTTTGAAAATGATTCATATTCTCTGTTTGTGTTATCTGTGTTTTTCTCATAACAAAAAGAAGTGTTATTTGTGTTTTTCTCATAATAATAATAAAAAAATAAATCGGGAACCAAACTTATTCTATTTATTTTCCTTGTATTTCTTGTTTTCAAACAAAATAAGTTTCAAAAACAGTAAACAAATAGGCCCATAACTTCTATATTCTTTGTTTCCATAAATGTTCATTACCTCAAATTCTTTCACCTGGGTTTCCATTTCATTAATGTAGCTAATCCTTCTCAGTCTAGATTTCTGAGCAGAAATTCTGTTTGAAAGAAGCCTGTCAGCCAACATTACAAGAATCAAGACCAAGATAATCAAGGTGTTCTTGAAAAAAAAAAAAAAAAAAACATGATGAAGGCAGGAATTTTGGACAAATGAGTGCGAGTCTCCGATTAAATGGGTTCAGGTCAGTTGAGGATCTTGGTAGCATCACAAGCACAGTCACAGGTTCAGTCCTCAAAGAAACTTCAAGAACCACCACTGCCTGAGATTAATGGATGATTTGAGGGTTCTGAGACTGATAATGGGAACAATACTATAGTAGAATCCCTCTAGAAATGAAGAAGGGAGAGTTGATGGATGCGCCCTTGACCTTGGCAGCTGTGGAGGTGAGTGGTGGCGGTGAGCGGAAGTCAGGACCGGTCCTTTTGTTCATTCCATCCATGGCTACCAGAAAAACAACCACAAAACAAATTCTACTTTTAACATAAGATAGAAAACCTGAGGAAAAGAAAAACAAAAAGACTATCAAAGTATATTGTGTACTAACCTACAACATATAGTAATAGTATTTTTTAAAAAGGAAAACTTTGTATATATAGAAGAAAAATTAATATTAGTAAGAGATTACTAAATATAGGCTTATTTTCCTTGCACAATAATTAATTTTACTCAACGATTTCTAAATAATGCCATAAATGTAAGAACCATTAATATCATATGTGACTAATTAAATGCACTGGATGGAGTCAGATTTTGGTTCTGGATACTCAATAGCCCAAATGAAAGAGCATGGGGCAGGAGGATTATTGTTTAATTTTGATTGTTTTCTTAGGCTCTTGTTTGGAATCGGAAAGTACTTGGAAAAAAAATATTAAGGAAAATAATTTTCTCATATTTAGCTTCACAGTGAAAAATATATATAAAAAAAATTAAATATAATCAAAATTCTTTAAAATTTTACACCTTTTAAATTTCTTAGTTCTTATATAATAAAGAAAAACACTATAAAATAAAGTTTAAATAAATATAGAGAATGCTCAATGAGGACAGTTTAAAAAGGCAAGCTCATGTGGGGATATATAAAATTCATAGTTCTTTGTTCTCATATAAGGCATATCGTATAACTCATGTAATAGGAATTAGCAATGTTTAAAAGCAATGATATAGGAGGAGGTGTCCTGAGTTAAAGTCTTAGTGGGGACAATTTACTACATAATAATTAAAATGTTTAGCTGTTAATAATATATATATATATATATATAACATTAATTAATTAATTAATTAGGGGTTCCCACCCTATTCCCTACCAAAATGGTTGAGGTGTTTTTCCTCAACAATAATGTTACAACAATAATTAATGAATTTTATCAATAATGTTACAACAATAATGTTATCCATTTCACCAAAAAAAAAAAAAAACAATAATGTTATCAAATTGAATGATAATATATTTCATATAAAAATTATAATTTATTTAGAAATAGGAGAATTGTTATATAATTGGGCCAATTTTGAAAAAGAAATTTGCAACAGATTGGATGCAAAATTCATAAACTTTAAAAAATATTCACCCATAAAATATTTCTTCAAAAGGTATTGTATGTAATTCAATAAACCTTTTCAAAAAATTTTAAATGTGATGGGGCAAAGATTAAGAATGGGGATGCTATACATTAAAAATTTTAATGATTTGCACATTTTTTTTCATTTATTTAAAACTAAAATCACATGGAAATAGTTTAGGGTGGGTCCCATGGGTTAAATAAGAAAAGAATAGTTTAGTTTAACTTAGTGTTACTAAAAATTGCATGTTTTTATTAATTTCATGGAAATAGTGCATTTCAAGTGATATGTGATACTTGAGTTATATTTTCCTTCTTATTGGTCTAATAGTGCACCTCTACATAATTCTCTTTATTTTCTTCCAAAATCTCATTCATTCTAATTTTTCTCTTTATTTTCTTTCCATATTACTTTTTAGAGTTTCAAATAAAGAAGCAGTAAATTAAACTTAGTCAAGTAAGACAATTGTATATTGAGATATCTAATTGTATAAGTAGAAGCTAAACATCAGCAAACTTAGTTGATTGGTTAAGAACGTCTAGGTGCAAAATGAGACTAGACTGGGTAGGGGAGGGGTTCGAGTCTCGGCGGAGACAATTTACTACATTACGCTTTTTAACCAAAAATATGTTCATCTTCTTGGATCACCCCTCCCTCTTTTCTCTCTCCTCCTCTCCTCTCTACCTTAACCCCAAATTACTGGAGCCCCAGGTAATAATGTAATTCTTGCACTAAGTAACACTTTAAATTATTATAGATAAATATATTTATAAGAAATAATTTTTTTCATTTAATAGATTTAAAAAATTAAAATAAAATTTTAATAATGTTGCCTTATTTTTTTATTTTATTACACTAATATTAGTAAAATATTAGAATTTAATTATTTATTACATACATAATTTATTACATACAATATTAATAATATAATAAATAAATAAATTCTAATATTTTACTAGCTCTTCATACACATTATATTCTTTACATTTATAAATTTGATATTTTGAATCCATTTTGATATTTTAAAATTTTTATAGAATATTAAACATAATTTAAAAATAAAAATAATTAATGTATCATTATTTTAAATATAAATAAATTATTTATTTAATTTTGATTTTTATTACCATTTTTGTTTTAATTTTTTGAAATCATACTAAATGAAAAATTAAAATTCATTTTCTTACTTTTAAATAAATTTAGATATTTATAATAGAATTTTATTACAAATATTTTATAATAATTTAGGGTTTTTTTACATTAGTGCAAGGTGTTACATTAGTGCTTTTATGGGTTCAAGGTGTTAAATTAGTCCTATAACTCAATGGATGATCAGGAGGGATAGGGGAGTGTTAAATTAATCCCTATAACTCAATGGATGATTAGGGTGGGGATGAGAGAAGAGGACCAGGACGGGAGGGAAGGGAGTGATCAATAGAGAAGAAATGATCATGTGGGTCCCACATGAGGGCATTTTGGCTTAAAAATGAGCTTACTATTTCATTGCATGTTGCTTTATTTTTTATGCTTCTATTCCATGTTTAACAAATATGAGAAACCAAAATTTTATATTTTCATATTATGGTCCCTTCATTACATTTAAAAACACAATTCCCAAATAAATAATATGGAATGATAAAATAGCTAGAGTGTTCTCATCGACTCTTCAAAGAGAGTTTGTCAATATGCACAAAAGTAGTTTCAAAAGTGTACATAGATGCCTTTATGTTTCAAAAAACATGACATATATTAGCACATTATAGTGGCTTATCAAATAAACAATTAAAAAAAAAAATAAATAGAGAAAATTATCTTGATTTATAATTTTATACGTTCATATTGTAAATTCGATGCTTGGAAAGAGGAACTAAGGACCATATATTCACTAGCAGAGCCAGAAAATAAAATGAAATTGAGCACCAACCTTTGTTAGGGGCCTGTAATAGTAACTCTCTTGACTATTTTTGTTTTTCTCTAGTAAGCTTTTCTTTAATAATGATTGATCCCTTTCCAAAAAAAAAGAACCAGGTCATGAAAGCACTCTAAATAGTGCAGATTTATAGAAAACAAACTCTAATTCTATAACCGATTATTATGATATTTATATAGGGAACCCAATAGAAAGATTACAATAGAAAGGATTCAAATGAAAATTTTTTGGATTAATAAGAGAAAAAATAGAAACAGTGAATTCTTCAACAATGTTACATATCTTGAAATTGGACTCCACATAAAATAACAATCTTCACATAAAATAACAATCTTTGTCTTGAAACTGAAATGGGTCTAACAATGTAAGAGCATCACCAATAATATCGAAGGCAAATAGCTGGGCCTGACTCCCTCTTCGAAGTAAATCTCTAGCATGAGTTTAATTATCCCATTTATAAATACTATCTCTTCGTATAATTATGGATAAATAATATGCTCCACAAATGTTAATGGCATATATGATATTTGAAGCAGAGAAACCAAATATTGGTTCCCTTCTTATAATTATATTAAGAATAATCTTCTAAAAGAAGAGACCGAACACCAAAAACTTTTATCTGTAATAAGAGGCCAATATGGTAAGAGGATGGTAAGAGATATACATGCAAGTCCATCACACCCAATTGCACGTATTCTTTACCTATTTTATTTTTAAATTAATTATCTAATTTTCATGTATTCATCTTTCAATAATATGCTGTCTCCTTTTCTTTTCTTTTCTTTTTTTTGTCTTCTTAGGAAATTCAGACGTTACACCTTCATTTTTCTGATATTAGAGTTTTTTAATTTATTTACTCATAGTAAAGAAAATTATCTGGCAAACCTTACACCCAATATATATCTGAAACACAGTTCGAATTTAAAATAAAGCCACAAAACGACAACAACAACAGAAAACAAGGAGAAAAAGGCTAACATAAATCCTAGAAACAAACCAAGCAAGAACAACAACAGGAATGAGGATTAAGTCATCTAATTGTAAGAAGTAGGAGCAAATAAATAATGGAATGATAAAAGAATAAGAGTGTTTTCCACTCGACTCTTCAAAAAAAAGTTCTTCAATATATAAAAGTTGCTCAAGTTGTGCACCGATGGATTTATAATTCAAAAAACATGACTTATTTATTATTAGCATTATGCTAGCTTATCAAATAAACAATTCAAAAAAAATTAATCATGAAAATTATCTTGTTTATATGTTCATATTAGCAAATTCAATGCTTGAAAAGGAACTAAGGACCATATATTCACTGGCACAAACAGAAAATAAAATGAGGGGGCATAACCTTTTTTAGGGACAGGTCACATGTTCGAATTTTAATAAGAAATATTTTAGTTCAAAGGCATCAAATATTGATATTTGTAGATCTAACCACCTATTCTATGTCCACAAGCCTCTTTCAATTGGTTGAAGCGTCAAAGTTAAAATGGTTTGGACATATGGAGAGGGTTCAAACTCAAATAAGAAAGTAAAGTTTTACTAATTCTATTAAAAGTTATTAGCTTTAAAAAACCACATATCCCTTATTTTTTCTTGAAAAATAATCTTTTAGACAAAGACTTCTTTTCGTTTATATCATTTGCATTATCTCTTAAAAAAGCGACTTACTTTTGTAAAAATATAAGGTATTTTGTTAAAATCATGATAAAATTGATAACAGTCAAATTCCAAAATTTGGTTTTCAAAGATCAGCTTACCCAAATCGATACCTTTAATAAAAGCATATTTTCAATTCAAATAACGAAAAACAACATGAAAATATAAACTATTATTTGTGCCTAAGGTTGATATGTTGTCTATACGAAGCAGCTAAGCCAGATCAAAATGGCCACATGAAACACTCTCAAGACTGCAGATTTATAGAAAACAATGTCTAATTCTTTTACCGATTTTGGGATATTTATATTGGGGCAGTAGGTCAAATTGAATTTTTGATTAGTAGAAAAAAATAGAAATAGTGAATTCTTCAATAATGTTACATATATCTTAGTGGACTATAAAATAACAATCTTAAATTGGTCTTACAATGGGGCATCACCAATAATATCGAAGACAAACAACTGACTACCTCTTGAACTAAACTCTAACTACGTCTAATTATCACTTGTAAATACTATCTCTTCGTATAATTATATGGATAAATAATATGATCCACATATATTATTTTATTAAATTGAGTTCCCTTTAAAATTAAATTTACAAACTAATCTTCTACAAAATAAGGGCCAAGACACAGGCTTTTATCTGTAACAAAGAGACCAACCGTTATAAGGGCGGTAAGAGAGATATACATGCTCCACATTCAATACTGATACCAATAACCTTTACCTATTTTTATTTTATTGATTAATCATCTATTTTCATGTTCACATTTCTTTCAATAATTTATTTGTCTCTTTTTTTTTTTTTTTTTCATTTCTCTCTTTAAATTCAGATGTGCACATTATTTCTACCCGATATTAGAGTTTTTTTTTATCAACTCATAGTAGAAAATTATCCCCAGCAGACACTCCTCAATATCACAAAAACACGATTCAATTTGAAGAAAGCCACAAAACGACAACAACAACAGAAAGCAAGGAGAAAAAAGGCTGCCTCAACCCTAGAAAAAACCAAACAAGAACAACTTGGCAGCTACAAGAATGAGGAAAATTTAATCTTCAAGCTAAGCCAACAAACTTTGCCGACTTTTGATTATGTTCGTTCATGAAAATGAAACTACCATTTTCTGTTGTTGGAGCAACTAGCTAGCCTTTAATTGTATCTCTTAAAGCCCTTCAATTCCTAAGCAAGTTGAAATGCCTGGGAAGCCATCTCCTCAGGCACAGGAAAATGAACAGGAACTGGAACTAGAACTGACATTCAAAATTCTGAGAAGAGGGCAGCAGCTGGCTCATGTCTTGATTAAAGTCGTATAATTCATTGGTCAGACAGGCTGGGGAGACATCCATATCTGGTCTGGCAGCTGTTTAGCCAAACCCATTCTTGTAGAAGCTTAAGTTATTTTCCTGTTGTAAACATTAGCTTCTTCTGCCAGAGATGAGCGTTACTGTCAGGAGAGAGAGAGGAAAAATAGAAGTCCACGAGAAAAACTTATAGCAGCTATACATTATTACATACCATTTTTGAGGTTCAAAGTTGTTCTTCAACCATGGCGTTCTTTGTTTTAAATTATTCTCCATTAGTAGCAGCCTTTTCCTCTCTTGGCACACTATCACTTCAGTTGAGAATGTTGCTATCATGGCCTGAACTTATATACAAATGTTATTAATAAAATAACAGAGACAGAGAGAAGTTGAATGACAAAGAATTCTGGGACATCTACCTCAAGTTCTTTCACTTGGTTTCTCAGTTCATTGATAGTTAGCCTTTCTCAGTCTGATTCTGACAGAAGCTTCGGTTTGAGAAAGAAACCTGTGTAGCCAAACAGATCACCATTGGAAACACTTAATTAGAATTCTCCCCATCATTGAAAGAATAACAAAAATAATTGATATATCATTTGAAAATAAAAGAGATGAAAGCATACTGTCTCAATTTCCTGTCATCCATGCCAAGGTGTGGTTTTCTACCCCTGGACCACTCACTGTCATGGGTCGGTTCGGAGGAGCTCAGAAAGACCAACAGCGTAGTACCAGTGGCTGGGAGACTACAAGATCAGTTAAGATTGGATTATTTTCAGGAGTGTGGATACTGATTCTGGGGATTGATTATGGGGCCTAATCAGCCTGGAAATGGCCTGATCATGCCATTCCCAACATTGGCCATCATCATCCCAGCTCAGGTTACCTCCCAAGTTGAGATGGCATAGGAGGTACAAGAGCTGAAGGGCCTGAGACTGAGGGAGGCGGTGGAGAGTGGCAGCGGTGGGCGACCAACACGATTCTTTCTGATCATGTCTTCCATTGTTATGCCTGCAAAACAACTGGGCAACTGGCTATATTAGTAAATACAGAAAACAGAAAGAAAATAAAAGAAAAGAAAAGACTCACAACTTCTATTAACCCTAAGAAGATGTAGAGAAGTAATGTTATGGGGATATAGAACCTTGCCTTTCCCTATATGTATATATAGGCAAGAAAAATAGATTCGGACACGTCACCAAGTATAACCCTACTTTGATTCCAGTCTGCAATTTGAAGAGCGGCCAGTAACTTCGAACCATTTCTGACTCAAATGCTCCTGGTGGGTCAGTTTCTAGGTCCTAGATAATGTTATTATCCCTTAAGCAATGAGAATAGCATTAAAATGGAAAATAGTATTGTTAAGCTGGGACTACTTTGTCAGTAACGTTAAGTTTTGCAGGGTTCCTGTGAAAATGATCCCAACCCAGTTGTTTATTCTTTTCCTTTTACCAGAGTGCTGCTGTGCCCAATTGATACATATTCTGTGCTATGAGAAGCCCTATATGTCACAGCCAAATTAGTCTTTTTAGTCCTTGTGGTTTCTTTTGGAGTCTTCTTTAATGAACTGTCTTATGTTTGAAATTTGAAAGCACCATATTGAATGACTGAGGATGTAAAACCTCTCATCTTCAAAATGACTTCAGGCCAATATGCCATGATCATTGTCAGTACTCTACAGACCATGAGTAGGAAAAACTTTCCCACAAGACATATAGACTAATGGAATGTGTGTACATATGATTACAAGCATATAATCTACCTTTAGGACTGAATTCCCTTCTTCATTTGATCCAGTGGGATAGAGCTTGGTAGTTAAAAAATGCTTGTGCCTGATTATCATTTTTATCATGATGTATTCTCTTGCTATCTTTTTGTTTATATTTGGACACCTAAACATTAATATTATTATTATTAAATTTTTTTGTAGGAAATCTTACACAAACTCTATTAAACAAGAACCACAATAATCTTCAAAACTAATTTTTTATAACATCTTTAGGAAAGTTTGACCACCAAACATTTGAATTAATACTACCAATGCCTTTCTTAGCCAAACATTTGCTACTCTGTTTGCCTTTCATAACATGACTACATTGCTTGATCTTCCCAAACTCCGAGAGAGATCCAAATATCTCCCTTTAATAAAACAATTGAACTAGGTAAATTACTTTTTTTTTGTTATAGCAGTATATAATAACTTTGGAGTCTCCTATCTCTAAGTCTAAAACACCATTGTTTTTTGGAGATCAAACACCATCTCTTGAAGCCATACACTCTACTATAATTATTAAAGCATTGACTAAAGGCACATTGCGGCCATTTGAAGTTTCATTAGAATCTATAATAACCCATCCTAATACACTTCTATTTTGTACTCTTAAACCATCAAAATTTAACTTGAATATTCCATTAATAAGGTGGGAATCATGAATCATTTTTAATATGGGGACAATGTGTCCTTAGATTCTTCAAATAAGATTCAGTCAAAATACCACTTTAATTTTGGAAAATTGAGTAGCTTTCTCAATGATGAGAAATGGGTTGGGTTTAATTTTCCTAAACAAAACTTGATTCCTATGAGTCTAAATATTCCACAAAATGTGGCAATTTTCTCCATTACCTTGAAAAATTCTGATTAGATTTATAATTTTATAAATAATTTCAAGCAATGTCCAAGAAATTACCTTCATAAAGAGAGATATGACAATTATACTTAATACGATCCAAATTCCTTAGAGCAAAAGGAGCAATGCTTGAAAATATGGTTAGTATTTTCATTGTTCTGATTACCTGATCATATTTGTTTGTAATTTCTAATCTTCTATCAGTAGAAACTCACAGAGTGGGGGAAGAGCTTCTCTTCAAGACCAACTATAGGAAAATTTTATTTTCGGCATTAAATTTATTTCGGGTCCAACTTAAGAACTTTATTCCTAGGATGCACTAAAGGCTTTATCATAACTTAAGTTCTTGATTTGAGGTAAATCTTCCATCATGGGAAAAACCCCATAGAACTCTATCTTCCACTTTGAGCGAGAAGGAATTGGAATTGATTTAATATCTAATAACACATTTGAAGGAAGAAGATATGAAATGATGTGAATATTCCATTCCTTACTTTCATTATTTATAAAGTCATGTACTTTAGTGTCCCAATTGATGTACTCTGATTTATTTTCTTTCCACGAATGAAACAAGGGTATCATATAAACCCAATAATCTATTTAGAATTAGACTTTTCTACCATCTCATATACACAATTTTAGGCCAACTCCAGTGTATTTTCTATGATTAATAATTTCTTTCCACACCATAGAGTCACCTTCCTTTTTTAGGATCCTAAAAAAGTTGTTATCTTTTTACATATTTATCTCTCATAATCCTTGCCCAAAAACTATCACTATGTAAGGATTCTCATCCCTAGTTTAGCAATGAAGCTTTATTAACATCCTCATTTTCTCTCTATTCCTGAGTACTCTTTAGATTTTGGCTACAAACATTATTCAAGCGACCAATCTTCACTTAAAATTCTATCTCAATCTTCATTATTTCATTTATAAGCAGCGGAGTTCATTGCATGTAAAGGTGAAGCTACGTAAATTAGCCTTTATTAGAGTTATTTTACCAACTCTTGAAAGGAACAGGGCTTTCCATGAAGCCAACTTCTTTTGGGACTTAAGGATCACTTCATAAAATGTACTTCTTTTAACTCTTCCTTGAATTATTGGGCAACCAAGATACTTGCTAATGCCATTGGAACGGTGGATGTTTAATGCTTCCCTAGTCTTCTCTTTGTAGCTCCATGCATATTGTTTGAAAATTAGGCGAAAGGCCCAGTGGAAGTTTACAAGTTATCTTAAACCTTATGGCATAAATTTGTGCAAAATTCTACTAATAGAACAAGTTGTGGCCAAGGCTTCGGGGGTCTTGACTATTGCCAACCCACAAATACTACCTTAGGTGATCGTATACCCAAGCTTTGATACCAAACTAGTATCAAATACTTGTGGATACCAGTGGCTCGATACCACCTTTATACATCCCATTTACCAGGATCCATTCATCCCATATTTAAGTTAAAAATATGTGAATATTACATTCACGATGCAGTAAGAGTTCGATCACTTGACTATCGTACCATAATTACATAACGAATTAGATTGTTCCACAATTTTACAAAAGGATTTATCAAGGCCACATATTTGGCCTTCTTCACAATGCGCGGCCTCAAGATAGGCGTCGTCTCTTTTAGTGTACATCTTACACACGAAATGTTTTTATAAAGGCGAGCCACACCCGGAGTAGAGAATATTTCCTGTGGGGCTACTTCCCACCTAAAGTGTATATGCAATGGTCATGTTCCACATTCACATTCACATTCCAAGTAAGCTCATGCAAATTTCTATGGAATCTACATGTCATCTGATAAGTGAGATGAGACTCAATCATGTACCATGCCCCAAGTCATACCAACTCATCATACTAGGAGTCCTTACAGCTCTATCACACAATGCCAAGGCCATGCGTGATAAAATCCTGAGCTCTGGATTACACTCCATTGATTATTTTATAAAAAAAAAAAAATTCATTTTATTCAAACCCAGCTTTTGGATGTTACACCTCAATGATTATTTATATTCAAAACTCATGTGTTTTTTTGTGGGTAGCGAGTTTTTGGTGTCACACCGTAGGCTTCGCACACCTAGACATTTTTACCGCCTTTCATAGCTGGAATTATGTCTAAGCACAATTATCGAGTCTTTCACTCGAGAAGGTGTCTATATCCTACTTGCTATTACGGAACACAAGTTTTCTTTACCCACATTTATTCAACGTGCGACTCTGTTGGACTTAGTCCCCTTAACCCGAGCCCACCGTCAAACACCGAGGCCACGGTGTTGATTTTCAATCATGCACTCACACCCACATTCAATCGATGTCTCTAATTGAGTACAGACTTGTCTTGATTTTTGAGCTCATGATATCTTCTAATTTCACCATGACCAAGCTTTTGAAAGATTAACATTTTCCTTTTGGAGAAATATTAGAGTCTATCATTAAAGAACCTTGTATCTCATAAATTTTTTTTTTCTTGATTTGCTTTATATTTTCTTATACATTTTTAACTTCAACCTTATTTAAAGTTTTAACTTTTGACTAATTGCTTGATTTTTCTTGCTAACTAAAGCTTTGGATTTCTAAAGAAATTATATTTAAAACATCTAAAAAAGCAATAATAAAATCAATGTACTTGGAACCAGCTCTCACATCTAAAGGTTTTGACAATAAACTATTTTCCTTTGTCCAAATGTAAAACTATAGGCTCATGCTCGGAACCTATGATGGGAGATTTACTGACCTGCATCATTGAAAGCAAAAGACAATGATCATTAATGGAGACTTTCTATCAAATTTTCAAAAATTTGATGTGGAGGTTTCTTCACTTATTAAACCAAGTGTAAGGAAGACCAAGAATTCTAAATCAAAACATTGAAAATTATCAACAATCTGTAAAATTTTGCATTCTAGAAGTTACAGTGGTTTCTCTACTCTCCTTGAGAACAATAATTTCATTAAAATCTCCCATAATTGTCCAATGCCCAATAATGGAGCTTTTGATATTAAGCAAAGTATCCTATCTCTTTTTGTTCCACGATTATTGAGATATCTATACAAAAGCTAAAAAAAGTTAATATTAAGATTAGAGAAATAAGCCTGATTGAAGCGTACGTTCCTATTGTCTTTTAAATAATATCCGAGAAACAACATTTAGAATTCCAACGCCAGCCATAAACTTCACGAAAGTCCTATAGGGTTAACATGTCAAAGATCTATTCGCATTGACTTTTGTTTAGGATAAGAACAAAATATTAGGAGAAAATTTTCTTAGCTTTTGACTTGATACATATATTAAGTTGTTAAATGCACATGTTTATGATAATTAGCCTCCTTTATAAGGTCGCATTTCATTTGTCTAACATCCACTATTTTCAGAATTGATATGTCCACATTAAAATTGTTTGAAGAATAAAGTTTTCTTTTCTTTTTTAACATCTATTCACTTTGTATTACAATGTTGTAGTATTATGTTCTAGTGGAAACTTGAACTAGGTACCTTTTCTATGCTCTATCCAACCTTTTAACCACTAAGTTAGGTCTTATTGGCAAGAATGTGTATTTAATGCATGTGTTATGATAATTAGCATCTTCTTTAAAAGGCCGCATTTCATCATCTGATTACGACTTTGGTTAAAAAATTAAGCCATGATTAGTAACATGTGATTTCGACAACGATTTTTTTAAATGAAAAAAAAACAGTTACTTTCCAACCGAGCATTCCTCTAGCTTGCATTTGCATTTGCATTTGCATTTTGCTGTTGCTGGACCAGTAAATATCCTTAAGCCTCTTCACTTCATCTCTTTCTGTTTCCACTACAGCTGCAAATTAAACAAAGAAAATGCATTAGGAGCAGGTTTGGTTATAGTTATTGAAAACTGCTTTTTGTTTTGAAAAACAAGGAGAATAAGGAAACACCAATAATTATGTTTGGTTCCCATTTTTTTAATTCAATAACCACGGATAACAAAGAAAAATAATAGGGGTTTATTTGTTTATAGTTTTAAATTTGTCTTTTGTTTTGAAAAAAGGGGAACAAAGGAACACACAAAGACCACTTTTGGTCCTAGTTTTTTTTTTGTTCTGAAAAATATGGAGAACACAAAAATTACTTAATTCAGAGAACAAGAACAATTTTTAGGATTACCAAAATAGTGTTATTTGTGTTTTCAAAAACCGTTCTCAAGAACATTTTTAAAATACATGAACAAAACATACCCTAGATTCAGACAATAACATTTTTCAAGAGAACACAAATTGTGTTCTTCATGTGTTCTCAGAACAGTTTCAAAAATAGGAACTAAACAAACCCTAAGATTTTGATCAATAGGGTTTCTCTTTAGTGAAAGGGGATTGAACTGCTACCATCTTTATCCCATTCTTCTCTTCCACAGAAGCCAATTTTAGTTCAAGAAATTATTCTCCATTTTCAATAATGCAACTGGTGTTCCTGAACTGCAACTTGAAAGTGAGCAAAGCTATTTCTGACCTGTTCATATAGAAAAGGTAGATCAATAAAGAGAGATTTTGTTGAGTGAAAGCTAATATTACATATAGTGATATAGAGATCATTGTTACCTCTAAAAACTTTCACCTTTCTTTCCATTTCATCAATATACTGAAACTTCTTCTGTCTAGATTTTGAGTAGAAGTCGGTTTTGAAAGGATCAACAGACGAAAAGAAAAAAACTTGGAGTCACTGGCTCATTCGATCTGATCGGCACCAGTAATGTACTTCCCTCACCATTTTACTTTTCAAATGCCTCCACCCACATAAACCAATTATCACCACAAAACAAAAACAACCTACATACTCTTTGGAGGATTGCAACATTTGTATCTTAGGGACAGTATCGGATTCTCCATGTCGCCTGTTTTCCTTTTCCACGGAGTTCAATCATTCTGATCTTCCATTTCATCTTGGAGTTGAATTTGGCTGATTTCCGTAATCAAAATCAAGCTCAGACCTCCATTCCTCCATGCTTCAACAACACCTGCACAATCAAAGCCCTTCTCAGTAGAAGAAGATGAATTTGGGAGGGAAGCCATGATCTAACTCAGAGCTGTTCTGGTTTTGCAAACACCATCCCTAGCCTCTATCGCCCAATCAGTCTTGTTGCCGTGATGAACTCTCCCGTTATATTATATATATACACAGGAAATATTTCATTATTTCCCCTTTACTCCTGGCACTGACTGTACTGTTGTCCAGTGCATTACACCCATAGGATTTTTAATAGTCATGAAATGCCAAATATACCTACTTAAAAGAAAATTAAAACTGCTAATGTTTTGCTTGGTTATTTTGGTCATTACCTTTCAATCTGGATGTAGAAATGTGCTGGAATGAGGCTAGGATATTTTTATTCTTCCCTAGGAGATAATATCTGGGATAATTAAAATCTTAATAAGAAAGGAAAAATGGAGTCAATAATTTAAAAAAAAAGTAGGAAGAAGAATAAGAAGAATGTGTAATTTTTTGACAACTAAGCGCTTTGTTACAATGTAGTAAAGTGGGAATCGAATCTCATACCCATCCCAGAATCTCATACCCATCCCAAAATGTTTGCCTTTTTAAACATTAATCCTCTATCAATTGAATTAGACATGTGAATAAAAGAATGTACATTAAAATATTTTCATGTGCAAAATTTATGAGACATAGGTATATCTTTTTCTTAATCACTTATGTTAATAATTAGATTCAGAGAAAGATAATCTAAAAAAGACAATTTTTTTCCCTACATGATGTATTTGCAAAGAAAAGTATTGTGTTACAAAATTTTGCTTCAAAAAAATTCATAAAATTTAAAGATTAAGATGTTATGATTGAATTATACTAAATTTGTTTACGTCTTACAAATAATATTCTAATTATAAAGATTTATCAACATAAACTATGTTTTTTGTTCTATTCATATGGATGAAATTGTTTTGTATATCCCAAAATCAAATGTTGAGCTTATCAATGTCATATACTAAATTTATGTTAATTTTAAACTATTGAAATTAATCAATGCTATAATAATTTGATTGTTTATAATTGGCACTAAATTCATTTCATGAATTGAATCGATGAAATTAATTATTTGTAGTCAATATTCTTTTTTGGAAAACAATAATGTCAAATTATTTTTGTATATATATAGTATTATTTTAATGTTATTATAAAATAAAATGACTAAATTTATTAAATTTGTTAACGTCTTATAACTAAGATTCCTAGATTATCAAGATTTGATTGATCGAAACAACATGTTTTCTTTACATTTATATAAATGACATCATTTGTCTAAACAAAATTGAAAATTTAAACTTATAAATGTTATTGATCGAAACCTCTTTTGGACTAAAGTTCATTAGCATAGACTAAGATTTTTTTGGTCAATCGAACTGCATTGCCTTTTCAGAGAAGTATTATGGCGATAAAAAAATTTGATCCTTGTGGGAGCAATCGCCACCTCGATCTTCATATAAACAAACAAACAAACAAATTGAAGAATAAACGAATTATATGTAATGTTTGTTCAGAGTACAGAAATTGAATTTAGGAAGTTGTAAGACAAATTAGATAATTACTTACTTTGAGAGCTCTCACTTCTCCCTCAATTTCCATAGCATGCGGCGGCTTAGAGGCAGGCTCTCTGCATGAGCTCCCTCTTGTGACCCATTCTACATACATATATGATAGGGTTTAAAAAATAGGCGCGTAGGCCCACTCACCAAGCCCAAGAAAAAGGTAAGCTCATTGAAACTCTCGGACCCTTGGCATCAGCCCAAAACGGGAGCCCAGTTCATTCGCCCCAAAGGCCAATAGCATGGACAGCCTGAAAAGCCCATATTTTGTAAATCAAACCAAATCTCATCATTAAGGGAAGTAGGATAATTCCCGATAGCTGTATCCATAAAATCAAACCAAATCACAAATGAGGAAGTAGGATAATTCTCAATAAGCTGCTTCCTAATTACTCCATATTAATAAGTAGAGATAGTGACAAAATCCCCCATCAATGAGAGAATCCTTACCACCATCGAATGCTATAAATACCAGGCCACCCCATCGGTGAAAGGTACGCAAAAACATTCGCCCTCTAAGCAGTTGATCTTTTCTCTCAGGGAGGAACTGACTTAGGCATCGGAGCAGCAAAGGGCGAGCCCCCGTCGATCCTCTTTCTTTCTTGTTTTTGCAGAGGAGTCCAACGTCCAGAGCTAGCGGACTGGCCTAGCGGTAGTCCCAGCGGCAGTCCTAGCTCCGGCCCAGCGTTATCAACATGCTCTAGCCCAATTCCGATTGAAAAAGGCATCATCAGTTGGCGCCGTCGTGGGAACGACAGTTCCTTTACAAATAAAGCTAATCTCTCGATGGCCAGTGGTATCAACTGGAATACAGCAAGCAGGAGTGCCAATCCTCAAAGGATCGCGGGACCCGGCCCAGGCGGCGTGGAGCGGCCCGACCTCCGTAGTGAACATTGAGCAATCACCAGGCTAACCGCAGTGACACTCCGTCTCACCAACCGGCGCCTTATAGGAGAGTTAGAGCAACTCACCTGGCAGATGCAACGCCAGCGGGAAGCGCGACAAACGGGAAAGGCCGCGCTTCCACCCCTCGGGGAAGGCTGACCACACCTCGGCCCTCCTCGAGATCTTTTGAAACAAGCGAGAATCCAGTAGGAGCCGGAGGCACGGACCACTAACCCCTAGAGAGGGAGGCGCAAGCGAAGCCACACTCGGGGAGCGTCGGAAGCGATAAGACCAACCTCCTCGACAAGGGGCTGGGAAGCGGTCATGGGAGTAGAGGTTCACGGGCCTCAAGCGAGGCTCCGGCCGCATAAGGAAGTTGTAAAGATTGAGCTCCTGATTCTATGAACACCCAGGCGCGACAAAGCGAGTCCCCGTTCACAGCCGGGGTGCTCCTTCCCCACTGACAAAGTTCGAGGAATGCCACAAATAGAAGCGTTTGATGGTGCGAAGGATCCCGTCGATCATCTTAACACCTATAAGAATCAAATGGAGCTACATGGGTATCAAGACCCTGTATGGTGCAGAGCCTTCGCTATCACGCTAAAAGGCCCGACATTGGCTTGGTTTAATAGGTTCCCACCATCGTCAATTTCCTCATTCAGAGAGCTCTCCATCGCGTTCGTCTCCCACTTCATTGGAGCTAGAACATACAAGAAGCCGAGTTATCACCTGTTGACCATAAGCGAGCTCGAGGAGCTGAGGTCTTATGTCGGAGGTTGATGGCCAGTATTTGAAGGTAGATATACCGGATGAGAAGTTCGCTATCACCGTATTCATCTCTGGGTTAGGAGTGCAGTCAAAAAATTTAATGTTTTCCATCTTCAAGAATCCACAAGCAAACATGGCTGAGGTGCTCGCTAAAGCGGAAAAATTATAAACACAAAAAAGCCCTGCGTATCGAAGAAGCTCGCCGACCCACAAAGAAAGCAAATGATAAACAATGGGACGAAGCCCTAAGAGACAAAGAAACCGGGAGAGATCCCCAAGAAAATGACATCCTCGAAGAGACGAGACGTCGAGACCACACAGGTTCCACCTCGGCCAGGCTGCGACAACGGTATTCACCTCGGTGGTTCACCCTTAGTGACCGGGTACTCTCGGGTCTTCGTGAGGTGCAACATGAGCAGTTCTGAGATGGTACATCCCAAATAAGGTCAGACCCACAAGAGATAATAAGTATTATAGTTCCATAGGGACCCGCGGGCACTGAGCGGATGATTGGATACAACCAAGGAACAAAATATCGGTAATTACGGATATGCTCCCGGTGCCAAGTTTCTGGATCTCTCGGAAATATCGATAAATATCGATGGATTTTTTGACAAAAAATATCGGTAAAGCGAAAATTAATAAAATGCTGAAATTCATGGAAATACTTTGTTGAACTTTATAAAAGACATATAAATAAGCAAATACACTTATTGAAAATAATATTCATTATAATTTATCGAAGTACATTACAATAGTAATTTAAAACTGAAAATGAACCGATGTGGCTCCATTACATTATTTGATGAAGGGATCCCATCTTGATGAAGATAATATTCATAATAAGATATTCAAAATATTGAGATAAATCACAAAAAATAATAATTTGAGAGTTAAATGGAGCTTGGATGTGTATGGATGAGTTTGTATGATTTTATGGGTATTTATAAAAAAATTTTGAGTCAAAATAGTCATTACCGATATTTACCGATATTTTACCTATATTTTACCGATATTTATCGATATTTTACCGATATTTACCGATATTTTTTCAGAAATTTCTGCACAAGTGCGCGTGCTCCACAGTCGTGATTTTTCGGTGGAAAAATCGGTTTTTTCAGATTTTTCGACGAAAAATCGGCGATTTTACCGATTTTTCCTCTGCTTTTTCTTCTCGGTGCCGGCCGAAAACCGATTTTTCGGCGATATATCGACCGAAAAAACCGATTTTTTGTTCCCTGGATACAACTCAAAAAGGAAATATAATATTTGATTCGACGCGGGTATCTCCGCCGCTTCGTAGCCTTTGAAGGTCAAAGTCAGGTGCAGCCACCACCACCTCGGCAGACGATAACTCAGCACCAACAGCCCTTAGGGGAAATTCAAGTGATCTTGGGAGGATTTGTAGGAGGTGGGGAATCCATCTCTGCTAGGAAGGCTCACTTGCGTGCTTGTCGGTCGGGAGAGGTAATGGAAGTACAAAATTGGTGTAGTGCATATAAGGCTCAACACAGCTATAATAACATTCTGTAGGACTCAAGCACGGAGGGATACCCAACACCCCCACGATGATCCTTTGGTAATAAGGGCAGTTGTGGCTAACAAAACAATCCATCGGGTCCTTGTCGACAATGGGAGTTCAGCCGACATCATCTTCGCGTCGGCTTTTGACAGGATGGGCATCGGAAGGGAGAGAAATTTGGAACCGGTCGGCTCCCTGCGGATTCTACGGAGAGAAAGTGCTACCTTTAAGGGTCATCTGACTAAATTATCACTTTGCAGGAATTTGTGCCGGGGGCAACCATGTGACGGTGAAGTTTCTCATAGTAGATGCCCCATGCCTTATAACATGTTATTGGCGGACCCTCTCCAGCGCCATAAAGGCCATCCCCTACGCTTACCACATGTTAGTCAAGTTTCCTACCCACAGGTGGGGTAAGAATGGTTCTAGGAGACAGTCACGTGGCGAGTGCTACTCGGCATCCATAAAATAGCCCGGTCGACAACATATCGTGGGCCGAGCTCGACATGCGTGACGAGGTA
The DNA here is from genome assembly GCA_016808115.1 of Tetrastigma voinierianum. NCBI lineage: Eukaryota > Viridiplantae > Streptophyta > Magnoliopsida > Vitales > Vitaceae > Tetrastigma > Tetrastigma voinierianum. The sequence continues at coordinate 71,163 of JAEQBH010002547.1, read as the reverse complement.
AATGCAGAGCAGGCCCTCGGAAGAGTTGGATCCTGTACAGTTGGACGATAACCCTGAACACCTCGCCTATATCGGCTCCAAGCTTGCGGAAGACCTTAGAAGCCTCCTTACCCACTTCTTGAAATAGAATAAGGATGTCTTCGCACAGACGGGAGGATATGGGAGAGGATCAGTCATGATAATCACTCTCATGAGACCTAAAAGCAGGTCCATCCTTCAAAGCAGTCAAGCAAAAGAAGGAGTTGCTCTAGAAAGACAAGCGATCAATGGGGTCGAGGAAAAACTCCTCCGGGCGAGGGGCGATCGAGGAGAGGTGGAGTACGAATGGTTGGCCAGCTTATCGTACTAAGTAAAGCGAGCGCAAATGGCGACTCTGCCGTGACTTGCGCGTCAGTAGGGGCATGCCCAAGTTAGTTTCCCTGCGCACGGATCAACCTCTATAGTAGATGTCACTGTGATCCATGAACTCCTGGGTTTGTTGGATGCTTTCTTGTACAACGGTCGGCCATGGATCGACTGACGAGAAAAAGACCTCGACCGTCACTTGGGGCAAGGGACCTGGTGCTATCGATGCCCTTTGGGCTAAAAGCGCATGAGCTACACACACGGAAGGTTGGTGAGCGGGATCGCTACTGGATGACAAGATCCGTGGAGGTATATATAGATGACATGTTGGTGAAATTAATCACGACCGAGCTCCCATAGCTGTCTATCCAAGAAAGCATTCAGGATCTGAGAGAGTACAACAAGTTTGAATCCAGCTAATGCGCTTTTGGAGTCTCGTAGGAAAGATTCTTAGGTTTTATAGTCAACAACCCAGGGAATTGAGGCAAATCCAAACAAGATAAAGGCGTACTCGACATGCTATGCCAGATTAAACATAAAAGAAGTCGATGTCTAGCGGAAGAATAGCGCGTTAAGTAGGTTGTGTCCAAGGCCGATAAATGTCAACCCTTCTTCCGGGTTCTAAGAAATCTTCAATGGGATACACATTACGAAGAAGCGTTCGGCCCGAAAACTTGCTTGAGCTCTCCCCCCCATTAGTAAGCCCCTGCGAAGGGAACTCCTTACTTTGTACCCTGCAGTTCAGTTTCTCGACCCCGGCGCGAGTCCTTATCGAGACAAAGCCGTCTGACATCAGTCTACTATTACTGACGAGCTCGAGAGAGGAAGCGAAGAGAGAGGTATCAAGGATGGAGAAACTAATCCACGGCGTTAGTAACCGCGACTGGCTCAGCACTTACTTTCAAGCTCCATACCATTGAAGTCCCCAGCGAGAATACCCAATGAAGCAAGTGCTACACAAACCAGAGACCTCGGGAAGATTGATGAAGTGGGCCATAGAGTTGAGCAAGTTCGACATCAGATATAAACCAGAGCGCAGTAAAGGGGCGAGTCTTGGCGGTTGTCATGAAGTTCACCGACGAGCTTGTCGGGATCTGTGACGGCCTTTGGAGACCTCCGGTTAAGGTTGTTCGTAGGCAGGAGCCTTACACGATGCTCAAGGGAGCGGTGCCAGAGCTAAGTGCGAGCCTCCCAGGAAAGGGGAATAGATCTCCAGTATGCACTCAGATTTGGGTTCAAGCCTCAACAACGAGCTAGAGTATGGTAGATTATCGGCGTTCAATATCGCCCATTGATGAAGGTTGACCAGCTTGAGGTATCACGTGACTCGAGTTGAGTAGTAAGAAAATAGAAGACACCTACGAGGCCCGAAAGGTGAAAAAATGATCCTATACCTCAAAAGGTCTGAAATTCTTGAGGAAGTTTGTGCTAGTTCGGGTCGGACATACCCGAATGAATTCGAGCGGATGCCCTAGCAAAAGCGGAAGTAGCCTCCCGAAGATCTCAGCGGACTAACGCACAATCGAACACCTTGCGAGCCCTCTGTAGATCTCTATGACGAAGTCTCCCCCTTTCCATGTCGAGCCGGTGGATGGACCCCATTTGGGACTATTTAATGAAGATTTGCTCTGACGACAGAAGGAGGCTTCTAAGCTTAGGGCCGAGGTCGGCTGAGTTTTACTTTTCATCGGGAAGCCTTTCGGCGGGGTTTTTCACCCATCCTCAAGTGCATCGCGAGGAAGACGCCGACTACGTTACGAGGAAGTACATGAAGGGTGTATGCGGAAATCACATCGAACACGGCGTTGGCGGAAAATCCTTAAGGCAGGGGATCTGCGGCTACAATGCTCGAGCCTTGACAGGAACTAGTCGAAATGCAAAATTTTGAGCAGCCAAAATCTCTCACCTCGTCCAAGAGCCGGTAGCGTCGATCACAAGCCCTGGCTTTCAGCGGTGGGGTTGGACATGGGACCTACGCCGTGGAGCGAGGCGAACAAATTTATCATCGTAGCAGTGGATTATTTCACCAAATGGGCGGAAGCCGAACCTTTGGCTACTATCACAGAACTAAAAGATACGCGACTTTGTTTGGTGTTCCATAATTTGCAGGTTTGGTAATCCGGGAGATCTGGTGTCAGACAATGGAAAGCAATTCGATAACCTTAAGTTCAGGGATTTTTGTGTCGAGCTCGAGATCAAGACTACTACTCATCCCATCTCATCGCAATCTAATGGAAATGACAAAAGTCACCATCGAACCCTTAAACGACATTGAAGACCAAATTAGAAGAGATCTCAAAGGCAAATGGTAGAATACCTCCACCCCAAGGGTGTTATGGGCATATAGAACTACAGCGCAAATGCAACTTAAAACCCCATTCGCTCCTAGCTTTTAGCGATGGCGGTGGCCTGTCGAGATCGGTTAAAAAAGTCCCTAAGGATCGAATTGGCAAAGCGTGGAACTTAGCAGAGAGGCCCTCGCTGAAACACGGACCTCTAGATGAAAAGCGATCGGGTCTAAAAGCGTGCGAGAAGACTACCAAAGGAAGGCGGTAAGGTGCTACGACAAAAAAGTCAAACCCAGGAGTTACAAGCCTGGCGACCTAGTCTTAAAAAAGCTCCTGCCTGCGAGGAAAAATCCAACACATGGAAAATTGGGGCCCAACTGGGAAGGCCCCTATATCGTATCTCGCGTCATCAAACCGGGTAATTACGAACTCCAGACGGAAGAGTTCTACCTCATTCTTGGGGCAGAGGCACCTTAAGCGTTTTTATCAATCAGACCTCAGTTGTAATCTTTAATAAAAGTATCATCGAACTTTGGATAGCTGATCTGTGTGTTTGTTGAGTTACTTTGTTTAATATCCTCATAAATAAAGCGGGGCACCTCGGTAAAGAAAAGCAGACGACAACCGAGGCAGGCAGAAAGTTACACACATCAGAATACACAAATTCATGCTTCAAAAAAAAGAAAATTTTCTTTATTCCAATGAAGGTACAATTGATTACAATCAGCAGTGCCATCCCTTACATATCGGGAATAAATAGTACAAGCAGTTCCCTTAACACAGGAAAAATCTCAAGAAAGAGAAAGGGAGAGGGAAAGAGAGGAAGAGAGAGTGCGAACGAGAGGGAAAGGAGAAGGAGAAGGAGAAGAAAGAAGAGAAAGAGGAAGAAGAGAGAGGAAGGAGAAAGGAGAAAAATGGAAACGGTACTGAATGCAGCTATATAGGACACATTCCTGGCATGGGGTTGAGAATAACATAACTCCCATAAAAGGGAAACTAGGAACCTAGGATTACTATTTAGAAAATCACAAATCAGCCGGTTCCCTTAGTAGACCCGGGTTTCCATGACCATTTTCGCCCTCAGTCCAATCAATACACGCATCAACACAAAAATGTATAATTTTTTTCACCAAAATCAGCTAGTGGGCAGCCACACGGCTGCTCATTGATTTTCAAAATTTGTCATCAATTCGGTCCCAGGGTTTGGGGACCGATCAAACGACCCTAACGGCCTCATTGACTCAACATTGGTAAACACTTAAAATGGGAATAAAACTCAAGTACAGGGAGAAAACCCTACCAGGGTTCTTCTGAAACTCATAAATCAGGTACCACTCAGAGGCCTCTCCTTGTAGGCGGTTCTCTTCTTGTCGAGAGGCGGCCAGACGGTCGGATCGCCAGTATTTCTAGAAGAAGGAAGACCTTATCTCACTAAACTCAACTCCATTTCGTTTATTGATCTTTGCATCCCAAAAGTCTGCTCCCCACGTTTTTCTTTATTTCCAGCATTTGAAGATAATGATATTCCATTATTTTGTTTTCTAGTGACTTAAGCAAATTCCCAAGGAAATGCCTATTATGTCCCTTCATTTCCCAGTTTTGACATTCGGCACTATCTCGGCAGTTCATTTTCATCATTTCTCTACTCATACCACTTATGGAACATGAGTACTTGTTATATGTGACTTTCGTCGCATCGAAATTCGTTTTATGGCACCCGAAACGCGATGCCTCGAAAAACGTGTAAATTCCGACTATCTCGGAATTCGACGAAATTTTATGAGCTAGCTAGATTTCGCGAGACGATTCCAACGATGAAATCCGTTTTGTCATCCGAGATATAGAGAATAAATTATGGATTTTTAACCGAAATTAACAATTTTGTGATCGAAATTACGATTTTGCCCTTTTCGAAATTTAAAATTTCTAAGGTCTTCTGACGAAGTCCTACGATCCACTTGAATGGACCTTCGCCCATTCTCAAATCTCTTGTAATACCCAGCCAATCCCAAGAAACTACATATCTCGAAGATTGACATTCGGTCTCTCCCAACTCATCACGGTCTCAACCTTCTCTAGGTCCACTGACACGCCTGATGTCGATGCCACGTGTCCCAAAAATCTCACCTCAGTAAGCCAAAACTTGCACTTACTGAACTTGACGTACAGCTGATGGTCTCTCAACAACTGTAACAAAATCCTCAAGTGATACTCATGCTCCCACTCTGACTGGGAGTAGATCAAGATGTCATCCACAAAGACTACGACAAACTGATCTAAATAGGGTTGGAATATCCTATGCATGAGATCCATGAATGCTGCTAGCGCATTTGTCAATCCAAAAGGCATCACCGTAAACTCAAAGTGCCCATAACGTGTCCTAAATGTTGTCTTAGGGATATCCGTATCCCCTAACCTCAGCTAATGGTAACCCCGGTCTGAAGTCATCTTGCAAGATTAGACTCGCGCTCCTCTCAACTGATCAAACAAGTCATCGATCCTCGGTAATGGGTACCGATTCTTGATCGTAACCACATTCAGTATACCTTAGTCAATGCACCGATCGAGAAGGGTGCTTGTGCTTCTTCTTTACCAAACAGAGCCCAAGACACCCAGCTGGTGAAGTGCTCGTATAATGAACCCTTATCCGAGTAGCTCCTGTGCACTTGGACTGCGAGTTTCACAGCTCAGGCGAATTGCCCATCCTATGCGGAGTCATAGAGATGGGTGAAGTACTAAGGTGTAACTCGATACCGAAGTCTACTACCCTCTGTGGAGGTAATCCAGGTAGCTCATCTAGAAAAACATCCACATACTCGCATACTACTCGAGGTAGATCTAAGTCTGGTCTCTCCTCATCCTCCAGGGTAAGGCTCGCTAGCCAACCCGCTAACTATCCCTGACACCTGGACTCATATACTGTATGGGGCAAAATGTCATCTTGTCTCTGGAGAAGCCACCGCACGAGTGCCGTCCTGCGCGTGTAAGGCGGTAACCCTCTACGCTCACCATTGACCAGGCCTGTAAAGATTTGTCGTAATCCATCCCAGGAATTGGCCATCAGACTCGACATGTCCATGATCCTCGGGTCCACTGAGTGGGAGTCCCAGAGATCTCCAGCTCGCGACCTCGACATATCATCCACATTCTGCGCCCCTGGCCCTAAGGGAGGGCACTCACCTACAAGGGCTCCTCCTGATCTCTAGGGTCCTTGCCCATTTCCACCAGTATTTGAGCCTCACTCTCTGGCTCGAACACAAGCTAGTCTAATCCACAGTAGTGTCGGAGGTAATCTCATGCCTCCCAACACCTTCTCGTTACGTATGAGCGATGTCTGCCACCCAAAATGGGGTCTCACTCCCCTGTGAATGTCGGAGGATGATGCGTCTTAAACCTATAGAGGTTACTAGGACCTCCTTGACTACTTGCACCGGCTGTGCTATAAATTTATCGCGCGCCAATACCTCTGACCCTGCAAAGGCACAGCTTATCAAATACTAGTGGTGCGACCAATACCACATTGGGCGTCCTCCGTCCTCGTCCTCGAAAACTAGCCATCACGTGTTCCAATGGCAGCAAGAATCATTTCATTTTCATTTCAGTCTAACTAGCAATGCACATGCAAAATTACTATGAAACTAACAACCATGGCCGACAGTTCATTTCCTAAGTAGTGCTAATTCCAACCACTCAATTCGTTTATTTCAATAAAATTCTAAGTTTTCTTGTTAAACACTGTTATCTGAGCCCTAAGGTCATAGTTCCCTAACCTTAGCATTCACCCTTTTCACTATACGCATTACACCATGCATATAATTTCCTCATAACAATCATGTAAATCACAATTCCATATACATCATCTAGTGTATATGTCCTTCTCACATAATTTGAAACATAAAATCATAATCAAAGCATGCAACATTCATTACGTATCTCAAAGGGTGTAAATGCAACCCTGAGACACTATTCATACACAGAATCAGTTTATACACATTGTCCTTGCATTTACAGGTAATGCAAGGCAATCAATTATACATTTAAAACATTTTTATCAACAAAAATTTCATTTTTGAAAATTTTGTCTAATTTTATTTGATTTTATTTTATTTAATTAAATATTTAATTTTTTTTTCATTTTTTTTTCGTTTTTTTTTCCAGCTATTGGAAACACCCAAAAACATATCCATGTTTTTTTTTTCTATTCTCCAATACATCAAATAAACTTAGTAAAGTTTATTTATTTGATTTTTCATTCTCCAGTACACCAAAATAAACTTATAAAATTTTATTTTCTTCACTTTTCTTGATTTTACAGCATAAATATTTGAAAACCATTTTCTTCACTTTTTCATTCTTCCGGCTATTGGAAAGATACACAAAAATATATACCTATATATATATATATATATATATATATATATATATATATATATATATATATATATATATATATATATAACTATACTATATATATATATATATATATATATATATATATATTTTCATTTTCAGAATACTTTCGAAATAAATTTTTTAAAATTTATTTTAATCAATTTTCTTGATTTTACACACTACAAAACCTTAGAAAATTATTATCATCTTCACCTCATTTTTTTTCCCTTTAACTTTGGACATTTTGTCTAAAATCTCCCCAAACCTCTTGATCCAGCTTTTCAAACCTAATTATTTCAGCCTTAAAATTTTATTAAAATCTCATTTATCCACCACAAACCAAATAAATTGAACATAATTTATTTCATTTAGTTTTCCTTTTCGGTTTACTCAGCGTAAGAGCTCTCAAAATGTTCTAACACCTTAAAATTTTATTAAAAATTATATTTTGTCATCAATAAACCAAATAAATTGATTACAATTTATTTGTTTCGGTTACACCTTTGTAAACTCCTAAGATTTGTTTTCCAACATAATAAGTACTTTAATCACCCCTAAAAAAAAATTTACCCAAACATCATAACATATCACAAACCATGTTATTAGCATCATTCACACAACATACAACTCTCATGTTCATGCAATCACACATCGAACATCATGCATGGAGTGTTCTATTCAGTGATTTCCTAGGTAATCTCATACCTAAGCGAGACATCAAACCACTCAAGTGGTGATGGCTACCAAACTCGAGCTCCTAGGTATTCGTATGCCTAAGCTCGATAATATCAAACTATGGCGTAGCCCCAAACACAGGGTCAGATTGACTAGTCTGACCCACGAGATACCGTGAATGTCGGGTGACAGGCATTTTCACGAATCGGATGAGTCTCCTTTGTACGGGGAGCTCTACCCAAGTACAAAACCTGCATATAACTTTGTCTAAACATCAATATAACAATAGAGTAAAAGCGACCACTTGGGCCATAAACAATACTGTAAAACATATATATATCCAAGTATATCGATAGTTTCAAGAGTTCAAATTTTACTCTTATACAACACGTATATTAAAATTAGGGAATTCTAATACATGTCATACATCATAACCCCAAAGACACAATCCGGCTTTCTTCTAAAGGCTTAGTCTAGGATGAGCCACGTTCCTCTACGCTCCTGTGCACGTAAAATAATATCCCTCGGCGAGTGAGCTAATGCTTTCGATGGTGGAATCACCCTAGAGTGGGCTACTCTCCACCTAAGTGTATGCAATGCTCCAAAGTAAACACACATTCAAGCAAATGCATGATCCTACTTGAATGTCACAACTTATTCCATCCTCATACCCCCGAGTCCTCACAGAGCTCCCTCACACTTTCGCCTAAGCCTCGTATAGGAATTATTATGTATTGTGGACAACCCTCAGATGAATATATATATATATCCAATTGGGCAGTCTCCGACGATTGATATTATTTATGGACTACCCTCCGATGTATATCAATTGGGCCGTCTTCGACAATTGATATTTTTAGTATGGACTACCCTCCGATAATTATCATTTTTTTAGACAACCCTTTTTTTTAGACAACCCTCCGAAACCATTCTCTCTAGACTCACTTCATGCACTCACTCCTATCGTCCTAGAGTGTCCCAGTGCATATGGAATGCATGATATCAATTCATTATAGTATATCACACATGCAAATATATAAGCTTAGCCATATATTCACATAAATTTAAATCACACAATCATGTTATGTAATTTCACATTCATCTCATCAAATTAAGCTCCATGGGCTAATGATCAAACCACGAGCAATTACATGAATTTCGACCAAACACATTAATTCACAAAAATTATTTTGTGAACACTATTCTCGGGAATAGTGAAACCCTCGGTTACTATTTCCGAAAAAATCACCAATCGTCGGTTCACTTGTGAACCAGGAACTCTGACCCATTTCCGGCCTCATTTCCAATCAATACATGATTTATGCGCATAATTTATGCCATTATCACCCAAAACAGCCCATCGCACGCTCCTTTGACGGCACATTTTGGTTTCAATAAATTCAATCAATTTGGTCCCAAGTTTTGGGACCGATCAAACGGCTATTCAAGGCCTCAAGGCAACCGAAACATTGTAAAACACTTAAATAAAATGTAAAACCCAAGTAGGGAGAAACCCCTACCTCGTAGGTGTGAAACTCCTGAATCAGGAACCATGTAGGTCTCTCCGCGTAGAGCAGCTTCCTTTCTTGTCCGACTATTTCTTGACGTCGGATCTCCGCGATTCTAGAGAGAAGGAGGTCCTTCTCTCTAAACAAAAGAAATCAAGCTACTCATCTAATCCTCTTTCAATTCCGCGTTTTTGCCTTTTGCCTTTTAAAGGCGACACTGTGGACATTTTGTCCTTTAATTATCATTAAACTCCATTAATGCAATTATGTCATCCTTTTCCCGGTTTTGACATTCAGGCACTATCTCGGCTGTCCATTTCGTGTTCTCTACTCATGCCACTTATGGCACACATGATACGTGTTATATGTGACTTTCTTCGCTATCGAATCGTTTCACGACACGAGAAATGCGATGCCTCAGCAATCTGACTCTTGTCTCGAATTCGACGTGCTAGCTAGATTTTATGAGCAGATTCAGCAATTGAAATCCAGTTTCATCATCGAGATCTAGAGAATAAATTTCGGATTTTTTTAACCGGAAATTACAATTTAAATGCAAAAATTACAATTTGTGGCAATTATAATTTAAGTAACCGAGAGTACGATTTTGCCCTTTTCCCAGAAATTGGAATTTCTCGGGTCTTACAAACACATATATTTCTTATTATCAAGTAGCCTGTAGGGATTTATTACGCTTCGAGGTTGAGGGCAAGTGCGAGGCATAAGGTCATCTCGGAAGAACATCTCGAGGAGGAAAATAACACATCTGAGGACTTATGTTGCTTGAGGCCAAGGGTGCGTAGGGCTAGCCGCCAAGGCATAATATAGCCATCTCGGGGAGAACATTCGCCTTGAGACTTGCTTGCCCAAAGGGTGAGGGTCGTCGAGGCTAATACCCAAGGCATAATATAATATTCTCAAGAAAAATAATGTAACTTGTTCGAGCATTTGAACAAGGGTATAATCGTCTCATTATAAGGGAGATCTACCAAAATTACTTCGTAAACATGGAGGAAATACCTTTATCAAAGTTGGGCGAGAGTTTCCAAGTAAGACTGCTAGAGTGCTAGAGCTTCTATGGCCAGTCGGTATTATTCGGGTCTTAGTCTTGCCAAGGCATAAGGGCTGATATGTCTACCGCTGAGTCATAGGAGCTCTACATGCGGCCAGGTGCAAGCGGGACTCCTAAAGTGTAGGACACTTGTGAATTAGAAAATTGTGATCTCTGGAATATGACTAGCCATTTTAACGGAGAAAATGACTTTGTAAAGACGCTGCATTGATCCTCCCATATGGGGGGTAGGGGGTGTGTTCCTCTCGGAAAAGGAGAATAATCATCTCGTAACATGGAGATTGGTTTGTGGGTGGCATGAGGACGGCGAGAAGTTGTCTGTGGACTCGGACTGCCCAAGGTTCCACTGGGCGGTTGGGACGTCCAAGCAATGCATGGCCGAGGCAGTATCTAGGAGAGGAAGGGCAGTAGAGGCATTTCGCAGAGCGGCGTTTTCTTAGAGTAGAGAGGCGTTGGCCACTAGGAAAGAAGCCAACTGCTGCTGATGAGAGTCATGCTGCTCCTTTAGTCGTTTGTCTAGCAGCAACAGGCTTTGGTCCAATGAGGGCTCAAAACTGAAAGGTAGGTCACCCATTGATTAGACTGAGCGTCTTGATATCTTAGTCGCAAGGAAGGTGAGATTAGTTCCCCCTCGGCTGATGGAAAGTCTTGGCTCACAAAGTAGATCGTGACAAAGAATTTCAATTCTTCTCCTTTTGATCGGTTGGGGGGGATGTACAAGGCGTAATATTTAAATAGGACATTTATTGGTCTTTACTCCTTACTTTATACTTTCACTATCATATTAATCTCATACCATAGAATTTCCCTTACTCTTGCGTGCTCTGTGGTCGATCACGCCTTCTTATTCGCTTCTTTCTCTCATGCTTTCGAGATGGTTTATCTTATTGTGTGTTTGAGATCTTTCACCCAGAATTACAGGGGTTGAGATGGGGTTCTTTGTCGATCTTCCTACATTGAGGCTCGAGGTTTACTTTATCTCATTGCAGAGGTGTTTTTGTTTGGTCGAGCACACTTATCTCCTAAGGCAGGAATTGGTTGAGGTTGCCCAGCATGCCACGTCCTTCTTGCATCGCAGGAGCTTGTGTCACTCACATGATGGCCACGTGATCGGGTTCGAGGATCCGCCCCACATGAAGATCACACGAGATTCCACGTGGGTTGTAGCTTATCCCATTCAACGATGAACGGTATTTTATATGGAGAGATTGATAAAAAATAGAATTTTTATATTTTAATAACAGAGTTTCAAAAAAGCTATTGTAGCTTTTCCTTATCAGAAGTTGTTTATTCCTAATAAGTTATAAGCAAGGATCAAAATATCGGTAAATACGGATATATCGATAATTGGATTTTACGGAAATATCGGTAAAATATAAATTTGGATATTTTTACAAAATATCGGTTCGATTAAAATTTTTCATATTTTAATTATATAAATGATAAGAAATGATTCATATATTAGTCTAGGTAGATTAAAATTAAATGGATTAGTAATTATTAAATTAAATATATTATATTTAATATATTATTCGAGATATTATATTTAAAGAGAAATTATTTATTTGTTTTTGTTATTATTATAAATATTATGTAAATAATGAGGAGATTCAAAATATTATATATTATAATTTTAAATTTTTTAAATGATATTATTTTATACTTTCCTTTTCAAATTAATATTTGATTTAAAAAAATATTATAAGTTATTATATTAAATAAAAATAATAAAATAAAATATATATCAGATAGTAGGGATTATGAACAAATAAATAATAGAATATAAAAAAGTTTACTATATAATAAGTGCAATGAATGGCTTGGTAGGTAGAAGGGTGCCCGCTTCCCGGGCATTTAGGTGGGTTCGAAACCCTCAAGAAGCACTTTTTTGAGATATTTGGAGTTAAAGAACAAAAGGAAAAAACAGGGAAAAAATGAAAATGCCCGAAAAAATCGGAAAATCGAAATTTCGGTGGAGATATTTTATTGATCTCCACCCAGAAATTTTCCGACTATTCGGTAGAAATTCAAACATTTGTTCCACTGGTTACTTAAGATATGATTAGAAATTTTTACTAAACAACTTATTAGAGATGATTGAGGGTGAATCAACTTTAACTATATAGACATGATAGAGTGATATAAAAATAATACACGTATATATAGAATAAGAGACCAAAAATTTATAAAAAAAAAAAAGACAAAGGTTACCTTAGGTTCTAAAGTTTTATTTCTAGAGATTTATTTTATTTTTTTTAAAGGAATTTCAAGTGATTTATTTAGTTTATACCACATAATTGCATATGAAATAATAAAAATTTAGTTGTTTATACCACAAGTGATTGATTTAGTTGTTTAGAAATTTTTACTAAACAACTTATTAGAGATGATTGAGGTGAATCAACACTTCTCTAAGACATGATGAGTGATATAAAAAATAATACACGTATATATAGAATAAGAGACCAAAATTTATAAAAAAAAAAAAGACAAAAAGTTACCTTGGGTTTCTAAAGTTTTATTTCTGATTTATTTATTTTTTTAAGAGATTTCAAGTGATTGATTTAGTTTATACCACATAATTGCATATGAAATAGTAAAAATATTTATTTTATTTCATCCATACCTATAAAATATTTAAAAAAATCCATTTATGATAAATAAAGCACTTGCATTAGGATTTTAATTAATAATAAAAATTAACAAATTTTAATAACCAAGTAAATCCTAAGATATCATAATCTTTAATATTCCTTAAATTCAAAATTTGCCATGATAAAATGAGTTTTTAATAAAATCAGAAGTGAGATCACGTAAAATTTACATTTATAGTTTAATAAGTAATGAGAGTCATTAACTATTTAAAATAATAAATATATTATTTTCTTGAATTTTCAAGACAATGAAGCTATTTTTAATAAATATGGAGAAGGACAAAAAATAGAGGAATTTTGATATATATATTTTGAAAGCTAATCACTTTTAATACATTGTAGTAAAGTAAACTATCATTTAATTTTGATATTTTAATATGTTTACTTACATTAAATATTTGTTCTCTTAACTTTTCTACTAGCCTATTTTCTTTAAAGCTCAATGATTTTTTGTCATTTGAAATCGTCTCTTTACATCTCTTTCATCCTTTTCTTTTAATAGTGGTCATTCCACATAGATATAGATTTGATATTTGTTTTTCGTGATTAGTTGTTACCTTGGTGGAGTGTACGATTGTAGTTGTCTTCGTGCGTGTGCGTGCTCGTCATCTTAGGACGGTGGGTGGTTGTATCATTTAGTACAATGTTTTGGTTTTCGTCCTCATGGTGCATCGTTTATTTGTGTTTAGGCGATTTAGGCAATTAAAATATTATGATCAAAGACAATAAATCAAATCAATGATCGACAATATGTTTGCAATGTTGTGGGTGTGCAGCAATGATGATAAGAATCGGAAGAAAACAAGAATAACACAATACCGCAGTTTTACGTGGTTTGGCATTATGTTTACATCCACGAGCGATGGCTCAAATTTTACTATCTTGAAATAGGGTTAAATAGGAAGAGGGTGTTTATAATAACTGAATATAATCAAATTACAAAAAAAGCTACTCTGCTAGAGACATCTCTGCAGGTATTCTGAAGTCGCCCAGCATCGACCTAAAGTGAAAATAAGCACATGTCATAACATGCAAAACTAAAGTCATGGGTGTAGTCCAATCACAATGATAATATTAATAGACTTAACTATCAAATGTATAGGATCTGAGTCAATTCTTAATAGACTTAACTATCAAATGTATAGGATTTGAGTCGATTCATTATACTATTAACTTGGATCTTTATTATTTTCATCCTTTATGTTTTTTTAATGATTTTGATTCCATATTTATATACATGTATTACTAATTTAGATAATAAAATTATATATAAAAATTCACAGAAGCTAGGGGTCTATAGGAGGCTCTCTCTTGGATCAAAAATATGAATTTCTAAGTGTCTCTTGAAACTTGATTCTCAGTTGGTCTCCAAGGCTATACGAGAGCAGGTTTTTCATTGAAAAATGAGTTTGTTTCCATTATTTCTAGTTGTTTTGGTGCTAATGGGGTAGCACATAGGCTAGCTACAAGTTCTCACTTTTATGCTTCTCGATGTATTGGACTGAACCTCAATAAGGTTCATCCTACCTTTGTTTATATCGATACAATGGAGTAATGAAATATTGGAAAGCAGATTTTTTGAAACAAACTATTGAAACGGTTATTTATTTATTTATTTTTGAAGTAATCTATTGAAACAGTTATTAAAAACTATTTCATGATGCTCATAGAACAAGAAACTTATTCGGGACCTGTATGATTTTCATCATTCGGATAGCAATTTTTTTTTTTTTTGGGTAAGAAAAGTAGCAAACAGATAGGCAACGTGAAAATACTAAGAAAAGAAAATGTGAAAGAAAATATAATTTGAAGAAAATTAAAAAAATAGGTTTAAAAATTAATTATATATATTTTATTCAAACTCATTTTATTTATTTATTTCTAATATATAAGATTAAAATTTTAAAAATAGGCAAAATTTTGAGAAATATTGATTATATTTGATTTTCTTTTTGTATTTTAAGTAAAAAAATTTCCTGATAGGCTTTTTATAGTTTAACCTTTGTGTGTTTCCCATGAAATAATTTTTATTCTTTAGATCAAAGAAAAGAGAAGAAAAATGGCAAATCGTTTAGCACAAATCTAAGATCAAGAAAGAAAATGGCGATTAAGCACCACATTTATTCTTAGAAGATAACAATCGATCATCGGAGAAAAAGAACTATTTGGGCATCATAAGGAAAATAGCTCATGCGTCATGACTCACTAGCGAGTATACTATTCTGAAGCAAGGTAGATCACCAGGACCTTGGGTTGAGATACCGAAACTCTTTGTCGTCGTCCATCCTCCTAGCGATCCGCCGCGCTATAGGTACATTCTGTAAACCGATTGGTGAATCCGTAGTCTTCCCTCATCCACATCGTCTGGTCGCTTCCCTTTCGGTCGGCCACCACTGCACACAAACCTCCTCATAGCGTTCATGAATCGGAACTTCGTCTTCGATATGCGTTCGAATGCGTGGCGTGTGCTCTCGGTAGTGGATAGCATGGAGATTTCGTCGATTACGTGAGAATCGAAAACGATGATCAGCGGTCTTTCGATGCGGTAGTTTGCGGAGGCGGAGTTTCCGTTTGCCCCAAATTGCGGAGGCGTTGAAGCGGTGAAACCTAGGAACTAGTTGCGTCGATGCACCTCGTCGCCCCTCCGGGGGCCTTTATTGTTTAAAACCTCCGGTGCCATTGTTGCCTCTTTTGATTTGACGTGCTCCTCTGTACTCCTCGAATCTCTAATATTTTTCGTGCTGTTGTAGTTTTTCAAAGTCAGAGTGAATTTTAGTGTCTTCTCGGTGTCGATCCAGCGGTTTTGAATATGGTCGGACTATCTTATTCCCGGAAATCTCCGTCAATGAGCTACGAAGCAGCGTGTTTCGAGTTTGATCTTTGTTCGAGACTATGCGGTTTTAAGATTTCGCGAATCAATGCTCCGGCAGGTGTGTTTCATAGTTTGATCTTTGTTCGAGACTATGGTTTAAGAAAGGAACACGCCGCGGACAAATATATTGTTCAGGAGAGGAAAATCGGACTCGAGGGCGAGTCTACTTGGGAATTCGGAGTGCATAGAGCATCTGCTTGGAACACTGCCGTCGCCGTCGCCGCCCCGCCTCCCCTCCGCCTCTCACTTGATTTGAGCTTCCAAACTGCCGTGCAAGGCTTAGTAAAGATCTTTGAATAACTCACGAAAGGCGATATAGCATTTTAAATCGTCTCACCGAGAAGAACTTGCTGCTACTACAAAATGATTTTAAAGTAGCCATTAAAAGCTGAATATAAGATTTCTAGCAGCCACGATGCATATATATCACGTGGCAGTATAGCAAAAAAAAAAACAAAAGGAAAAAAAAGAATTTCATTCCATCACAGTTAAAACGAAATCTAAATTATTATTTTTGAATAAAAATTATAATGTGATACTTTTTATTAGAAAACTTAATTTAAAAGAAAAATCAAGATATCATTAAATCTATTAAATGAGAAGTTTATTTAGAATTCTTAGAATAGACACGAAATCTCAATTGTGTTTTCTTCATAAGAATGCTTTCACAAATTTTCTTCTAAAGGGAACATCATTTTGAATTCGACACATGAAAGTTAATAATGTAACTATTCACCTTTTAAAGGCAATAATTATAGTAGATTTCTATAGTTCTTTGAGCCAAAGCCCACCCACCCAACATCTTTTTGGAAAATCATAATTACAAAAAAAAAAAAAAAAAAAGGGAAGGTTTTTATTTTACTTATTAGATATAAAAGCTTTATTTTTTTTTTATTTTTCACAATTCATTTTCAATTTTAGGAGAAGGTATTCCAGCGTTACAATTAAAGGGATGTTAAGCGTTGCCTGCCATAGAAATAACTTAATTTTCTCCTTCTTTTTTCCTTTATGTTTTCTTTTTTTATATATTACTTTTATGTGCTCGTTTGTAACTCACTTAATTCTCGAAAAAATATATATTATTGGATGAGTGTATAATGGGTAATAATAAAACTATACAAATGAAAGCTATTTTGGTTAGTCAAAATAAAAAAAATTTCTTTAAATATTTTACTTCTAAAAATTTCCTTTTTAGTGGAATATAATTATTATTTTTAGAATATTACACGACTACGTTCTATTCGGTGATATGTATAGATTGTTTAACAATATTGTCTGAAAATAGTTAAGGTAATACATTAAAATGTACATTTTTATAAACTTAATTGTTATTTAGGAGAAGATATTCAACGTTACAATTAAAGGGATGTTAGTATAGCCCTGCCATATAAATAGCAATTTTCTCCTTTTTTTTTTTTTCCTTTTATGTTTTCTTTTTTTATATATTACTTTGTAATATAGTTTGTAACTCACTTAATTCTCAAAAAAATATATATTATTGGATCAGTGTATAATGGGTAATAATAAAACTATACCAAAAATGAAAGCTATTTTGGTTGATCAAAATAAAAAAATTTTCTTTAAATATTTTACTTCTAAAATTTCCTTTTTTAAATGGAATATAATTATTATTTTTTAGAATATTACACGACTACGTTCTGTCGGTGATATGTATAGATTGTTTAACAATATTATGCGAAAATAGTTAAGGTAATACATTAAAATGTACATTTTATAAACTTAGTATTATTTTAGGAGAAGATATTCCAACGTTACAATTAAAGGGATGTTAGCATTGCCTGCCATATAAATAGCAATTTTCTCCTTTTTTCCTTTTATGTTTTCTTTTTTTATATATTACTTTGTGTTTGCCAACTCACTTAATTCTTGAAAAATATATATTATTGGATGAGTATAATGGGTAATAATAAAAACTATACAAAATAGAAAGCTATTTTGGTTGATCAAAATAAAAAAAAATAAAAAAAAATTTTCTTTAAATATTTACTTCTAAAAATTTCCTTTTAAGTGGAATATAATTATCACACACAAAGAAAATCCTGATTTGCAACGGAAATTTTGCAACGGACAAATCTATTGCAAAACAGTAACAGATTTGCAACGGAATGCTAATGAAAGTCTGATAAGTAAATTGCAACTAACTTTGCAACGGACTTGCAACATAAATTTGTAGTTCATTTTACATTACCGAAACATGGCGAGGAAAACTTTAAAAGCCATCCTTGAAGGCGACATTACCTGTGGTTGACCGTTGCAAGTTTATAGCAGACGATTTCGGTTGCAAACTTGCAGCAGTTGATAACAAAATTACAGTTATTTATAATTTTGCAACGATTTCTGCTTGATTTTTGCAATAGATTTATATTTCAAGGAATTTTATCAAAGATAACTTAGAATTTTATTTATAATTCAAGGTAAATTATTAACATTCAACATTATATACAGGGGTTACTACAACATTTAAATATTAAAAAACTACATTTTGTTTTTGTGACGCCCCAAAACCGGGGTGTCTCGTTGACAACCCGTCAACCCACAGAATATCTATACGTCTCGTATCACGAGACCCATACGTGAGTGAAAATGGCTACTTAGGCCCATACCAATACTCACCAAAAATATATCCAACTATATCCCAATAGTTCAAGAGTTGATTACATCACTCTTAATACCAACATATATTAAGATTTACAATGTTAATACATGTCATACAACATACAACATAAAATATGGATTTTTCGATATTAAATATATTAGTTACATTTTTAATATTGAAACTTTTTATCTATTCACTTTGAGATACATCATTGACCTTGGACCCCTCCTCCTTATACTTGTTTAAGCTTTTAACCACTTGAACTAACATATTAAATTTTATAAATATAATCGATATCAATTTTAATTTTTTATTCGATTTTTAAGCCATTTAAATTAATTTAGTCGATTATTATATTTCAAATTATCAGTTCCGGGTCTTAATAATTAAAATCGATCATAGTTACATATTTATATTAAAATCGAACCTAATAAATAAACTATACCTGACCCTAATCCAAGAAATGAATGGAAAATTTATTAAAGAAATAACATAAATTTCCTCATTGTCACGTTTGGCACACATGTGTAAATGCCCACATCGCCATATTTGCTACGTGTCAAGTCCACGTCAACGCCTCCACGACTTGTGGAAGTCTTTGAGAGGAATGAAAACGGGCCGGCGGTCGCGGTAAGCGCGAGGCGAGCCAAGGCGAGAGAAGAGAGGAATGAAGAGGCGATGCTACTTGGCGAGATGTCGATTTGATGGATGAGCAGTATACTCGGTGGAAGTCTCGTTCGGTGCTCTACAAAGTTGTGACCACGAACTTCGTTTGGCCCTCGCCTCACGCGGTTCGTATACTTGCCTTATTTTCTCTTTTAAGCTAGGGTTTCATGAGATTAGGTTTTCTTTTTGGGGTGTTTTTGTGGTTGGAATTTGGTTTTTCGTGGGGAGGAAATGGTGGGTGGGGGGAATTGTGCCACGGCTTTAGTAGTCTGATGAACTCTGTTGGTGGTGGGTTGTGATTTCGGGTGTATTTTGAGTATTAGTTGGTTTTCTTTGAATTCTATGATTTGAAAATTTTTTATTGTGTTTAAATTTTTCAATGACTCAACTTTTTTCAGCAGATTTTCATTTGTCATCAATATCTTTTTTAGGGTTTTTTTTCTTCTCATTTGAATGATACAATTGGTTTCTTGTCCTTCATTTTTTCCTTCAATTTGTGCTATTATCTAATTATTATTATTTTTTTTGTCTAGGCACCGTGATTGGTGATTGTTTTACTTGATTACTTGATTGGAGAAAAATACCAAATATACCAAATATATAGTTCTGTGGTTACTTGATTGGTGATTCAGTTGCAACTCTGGAGAAACTATGCAAAAGATACCACAGGTATAAAGATAAAAACCCCTTAATCTTGACCAGATGAGCGCGGTTCAGTTTTGTGCATGGTCTCATTTTAGGAGACCTGAAATGAGATGCTATATATTTAGTTTTGTTGAATAATTACATTAATTTTGCCAACTTTGGGTTAAGTACAACTGCATTTTTGTTAACTAAACAAAAGGAGAGGTAGAACTGCATTCTTGTTGTGACTTGGATTGGATTCTTATGATAAGGATATGTTTCCTCTACCAATTTTCGGTACTAAATGCTGTTTTTGGGTTCTTATTCTGTTAGTTCATTCCTTCGTGTCAATACAACTATTTGATTTACAAATAGGCACATTGACAATTGATTTTTGTATTGCTTTTTTTTTTAAATAACCGTGGGTGTTCTGGTTAGCTTGTGTGTACTTTGACTAATCCCATTGGTCTTTAAAGTTAACGATCAGGTAAAATGACCCTAAAAGGACTTGATGACTCGAACTGGTGACCATTGAGGAGCAAATCAGAGTCGAGACTAGCGAGCTTCATTATAATTAGTGTAAATCATTTCTCAATCTCTACAACATGTTATGGATTACATTGATTTTCATTTTCCTTGGAAAAGAAAAATACACAAAAAAAAATTATCATCAACTTTTCTAGAATGTGGGTTTCGTTTCTCTCTGTTTCTCGAGCTTTGGATTCTAATTTCTTTTATTTATTTTCCTTAGATTTTCTTTCTTCACCATAGAAAGGTTTCCTTTTGGGAAACCTGCGAAGGGAGGAAGTACAAAAGCATATATGGAATGTTTGCTTTTCTAAATATTCCAAAAGATCAAAATTTATCATAGGAATATATTTTATATTGTATTATGTAAGTGTTAAAAAATTGAAGATTAGATGGCGTGAGATAGGATTTTTATCTGAAGCAGTTAAATAAGAAAATAATAGAAAATTTCTAATGTTGTTGAACACTACTCGTAGGTTTGATGTAGTGTACATTTGGGTCTCCTCATGATTCAGGGTTCAACATCGACACTTTCTCTAGTTAAAGTTTATCCATGAATAAGGTATTCCTCCACTTTTTTTCTCCTCGGCGCAAATGGAAGGTATATTTGCCTCTTATTACTCTCTCTAATTCATGGGGTTTAGTTTCAACTGGTAGAGCTATAGTTGAGGCTTTGATCAAGCCCCACTCTTCAAACAGTCCTTTGCTTCAACCCCCCCTAATCAATTCTCCTCCACCTCTAGTTTAACTTGTGGTTCTCATTCAATTTCTCTAGTTCAAGCTCCCATTCTTATGTTTTTTGAAAATACAAAAAACATTGTTTTAGTGTTTTTTGAATAAGAAAAAACTTGTTCTCCTTATTTTTAATATCAGAAAATAGTTTTCAAAAATAGAAAACAAACAAATCCTTTACTTCCTCGAACTTTAAATAACTCGACCTCCCAGCTTCGAATTCAGTTCATTCAATCCCCACTCAATGAGTGAGTAAATCTACATCTACATTCTAGTCTATATTCCTTATGGTGTCCTGCCCCCCTATGTTATATTTTGTTAAAATATTAAAGCTAAAAAAAAATATCAAGGGAAAGTTAATAGAACACTCAAATGTAAAAATGGATTTGAAGGCACTTATAAAAATAATTTATTTTATTTTATTTTATTTTTTTCTTTTTCTCATAACACAATGTACACTTCTTGAAAATTTTCAAAAATTAAAGTTTTTATTAGTTTAGCTGCATTTATCATTGTCTAGTTTTTAAACATATCGCCATCAAACCCATATAGTATTATACGCTTTGGAATTCTCTGCGATATAAAATTTTCAAAGTCATACCCTAAAAAGTGGAACTTCCACTTCTTATCCCAAATAGCAACACCGCTTTAAATTGTCATTTTCCCAGAAAAAGTCTTGAAATGCTTATCCAAACAATCCCATAAAAGAAATCACTGATAATCATAAATTCATAATCTTAAATTCTATTAGAAACAAACAAACAAACATTTCTTCATTTCACACCAACAATAGATCATAAACTGGGGAATACATACAATTTTCTGCAGGGGCTAAGACATGTTCCTGAAAGTTCTTAATTGGTTTTTATTGTGTAGATTTAAAAAATCGATTTGCTCTTCTTTGCTTGTTCATTTTGGTTTTTATTTGTTCTCTTCTTGATTTTATAGTTTGGATGAAAGCTAGAGATTTTGGGACTTCGCAAAATGGGTAGGCAATGAATTTATTAAAAGTCACGAATTTCACCTAGGACAAGATGGAAAATGATAAATTTGGCCAATTTGGTAAATTCATTTTCGAAAATTTGAGCTAATAAATCAATGGGTTCTTTCTGTTTGATCAATTGACTAAATAAATATTTCTTTGGTTTTTAGATGAATTGATAAACAATCTTGTGAAGCAGTCGTTTGTATAATTATAGGTGAAATTTATTCACGATAATTTATATAATTATATGATAAAAATAGATTAAAAGTTTGTCACATTTGTATATTTTATTTAGTTTTTAATTCAATTCATTTGGATGGATTATTCATAACTACATATTTTTATGAACATCTTGGCCGTACTTTGAACATGTTGCAGGTAGCTAGATTGAGTGGTCCCTAGATTGCCAATTATTCTTGAGAATTTGCGATGAAGCAATACTTTTAACACCAATTTGGTTTTAAATACACTGTTTCCAACTTTGATTTTTGTGTACTAGGAATGCTAATTTTTGGTGGTTGGCATTATGTGTCTTGGTCTTTAAGGCTATGTTTGGAACCGGGCAGAAAAATCTTCAAGAGGAAATTTATGAGTATGAGAGAGGATGCATGTACATTGTCAGTTAGTCTGACTCATTATCTAGATGAGGTTGGGGAGTCGAGAACAAGCGAGGTATATGGCCTTGGGTCGATGGGATGCAGCATGCCTACGATCTCGGGCTATCATCCAATTCTATCAATATGCCTTCTTCGTCAACGGTTCAAGAATCTTGACACGAGACCTGAAGATAGTGAATTCGGGCTTTGGAAAAGGAGATGAAGTGTGATGCGTGAGCAAATGATGCAATGACAAAGGGGCATTCACGAGACTATGTGGGAGTCTCACTCACGACTTTCATGCCTGCCAGTTGAGCTTATTGGGGGTTTGCCTATTCCACTAGCCATTGCTCTAGAGTCAGATATACCTTCTACTGAAGGATCTCATTGATTATTCGACGTTTAATTATTAAAATTTGTTGTCTGAGGAATTATAAGCAAGTGGTTGAATATGGTACATGAAACTATAAACTATGGTATCAAAAATTTTGTATTGCATTTTTTATTATGATACGAAATTTTAAAAATTTATACGAAATTTTGAATATCTGAGGAAATTTTGGAAATTTACAAATTTAACAAAATTAATGAAAATTAAAAAATAAATACATATAGTTTACCAATGGATATTAATTTGCAACTAAATCAGTTTAGAAAAGAAAATATCTGTTGCAATCTTTGTTCTGTGAATTTACCTTGGAATTATAAATAAATTACAACAACATATTTTGCAATGACTCATGGTGGTTGCAAATCTATTTACAAAGTTGCAGAAATTGCAATGGTCTTGTAATCGAAACGGTTGTTCATACATTTGCAAATTTACCTTGGGTGCAACAACTTTAGCTTATGTATTATTTTTGATTTTGGGATTTAGCATTTAGGAATTCGCAGAATGTAAAATCGTTTACAATATAACACGGAATAATTCCGTTTACAAATCGATTAGTCATTCTGGCCCGAATGCCAAAGTGTGCAAAATTGCAACAAGGTTTCTTGCAACAGAACTGTCCTGTTGCAAATTCGTTGCTAAAAGAGATTTGCAACGGATTTTTATGGGTTTGCAACGGATTTGCAACAGAAAAATCCGTTGCAAAACTGTGATTTTCTTGTAGTGTATTATTTTTAGAATATTACACGACTACGTTCTATTCGGTGATATGTATAGATTGTTTAACAATATTGCCTGAAAATAGTTAAGGTAATACATTAAAATGTACATTTTTATAAACTTAATTGTTATTTTGTGGTTTCTCGTGACTTTATTTTTCCTAGGAATAAAAATGTAGGCATATCTTTTTGACCCGAGTGAAGAGATTGACTTTGAGGAATAAGGTTGGTTGACTGCTGATGGAATAAGTTCTTACACCCACATGAGATCTTTTTTCTTCACCATGTATCTTTCCAACCTTTAATCTACTTTTTGGAATTTATCCTTTGTTAAATATGGTAGTAGCATCTATGATCATAATGCGTTAAAACTAATACCATATCTATTACCATAGTAAGGGAGTATATATATATATATATATATATATATATATATATATATATATATATATATATATATATATATATATATATATATATATATATATATATTGAAAATTTTGACTTTAAACCCTTCTAATTTGAATTTTTTATCATTTTAATGGACTCTTGTACCACAATAAAGAGCAAAAGGTATCAAGGGTATTTGGAATTCATCAATGTGAAATATGAAGTAATAAGCTAAACTATTACCATAACATATCGAATCACCTATTATCATAATAAAGTTACTATTATAGTATTCCATGAGGGTTTTTTTCTTTTGAAAATTTTGACTTTAAAACCACTTATAATTTGATTTCTTGATCATTTATTTATGTACAAATAATTTTCTATAAAGTTAAGAAACCAACTTTTCCCATATATATATATATATATATATATATATATTCATTTTTATTAAATCTTAGTATTTTATTTTTATAAATTTGTTCTTATTGGGTTGAATATAAGGACCCCTCCTATACCCACCTTCGACTCTTTAACTTCTTGAACTAGAACTTAATTATTAACACTTGTGTGCCCATGTAAATTAATTAATTTTGAGATTATAAAAACAAGTATTATTTTTCGAGAGAAGCATTTTCTTTGTATCTTGCAAAATATGTATATAATGAAAATTCCTTTGGATAGAAAATGAATAAGAATAAAACCGTACTCCTTCTGAGTGACTCGCTGGTTGCTTATCCAATTTCCATGAAACTCACAAATCAAGATATGATCGAGGAGAAGTCATTTGCAAAATCATTAATCATTTTAGAAATGTCCCGGTGGCTCCACGTATTCCAATGTTAAGAAAAGTTGGGACCTTCCCAAACTCCCTCTCTCTCCTCCCTCCTCTACCTCAACCCCATTCCGAGATATAGCAATAATGTAACACCCTTAAAAATTATTATAAATAAATTTATTTATAATAGGAGTTTAGTATTATTAATATCTGTTTGTTGAATTAGATGTGTTTTCTGTTTTAATGGATTTAAAGAAATTAAATGAAGTTTGAACAAATATTGTATTTTTCGTTTTTATCATATTACAGTATCTTGATAAACATTAAAATTGATAGTAATTCTGGATTTTCAGTATTATCCCATATTTATTATTTTATTAAGAGGTTTGATCTTTTGAATCTGTTTTTGATGTTTTTATTTGATTATTAGATATTAATATGATTTTTAAAAGATGAAATATCATTATTTGTAAGTGTGACTCAGTTATTAGTTTAATTTTCAGTTTTTTTATTAACACTTAATTTAATTTTGGAAACAGAGAAGATGTCAGTGATGATGAGTGGGATCACTGAATGAAGATTAAAATGTTGTTTCATATTTGCTGAAATAAATTAAGATATTTTCATAATATTTTATTATATAAATATGTGTGTTTATAAATATTAAGATCTTTGATTAATTTTCCCATGTACATTAGTAGTCAAGGTGTTACATTCACATTGTACTTTCAGATGAGTTTGGTAGAGATGAGAGGAGGAGAGGAGAGAGAGAGAGCTTGGAAGGTTCGGCTTTTCTTCTTGACATTGGAATATGTGGAGCCAATGACTCGAAATAGGTGTGATTTTGCAAATGACGCTGCTGCGTCATATCTTGATTTGAGTTTCATGTGAAACCAGACAAGCGACCAATGGCCGTCACCAAAGTTGAGTAATTGTTTTATTCTTATTCACTTTACATCTGGTGAATTTTCGTGCTGCTACATATATTTTGGAAGATGCTTGAATGCTCTAAAAATAATACTAGGTTTTAATCTCAAAATTAATTATTTTAAAATGGGCACAGTGTTAATAAGATCTCTGGATTCAAAACAATCATTAACCTATAAATACAAATAGGTCACGATCGCACAAAACACTCTTGATCTTAGTCTTTCTTACACCTTGGAATATTTGTTTTTCTCATTGTTCTACTACGAGTTCATCTTGATTTTGAAGGGCATTTGTATCATAAGGAATCAAATTCCTAAGAGACCAGTGTTTATACATGCCTCGATTTACCGATTCATTTTATAGGTTCATAGTCAATCCCAAACCTCTTGAATTCCTATTTCTCATTTCTGATTACGATGTTCCTCTGTTTCTATTTGTTTTCTTATTGGGTTTATGACCTTATGCAACCAAGATTTATAACACTCTATATCCCCATAACTGTAATGTGGGTCCAGCCCAATTTTTAGCAGCCCATTTTTTATACTTAAGCCCATTAGGGCTACAACCTATAGGTTTTAATATAGAAATCTGAGGAGGCGGGCTGCGGGTGTTCTGGAGCGAAGGAGCGTCTTTGTGGGGCGTTTTTGGAATGGAAAATGCAGCGACCAAATTTTTTTTGTTCGTGAGAAATTTTTCGATCAATTTTTAGACGTCAGAGGCGAAATTTGTGATCGTGCTATCTGATGAAGCGATGAGAAGGCAACCGATTTAATGGCACGGTAGGTGAGATCTTCCATCAATCTGTCTTGATTTGAGGGCTAGATATGCCTATTTTATTTACACTATATTTAGATAGTTTCATTGATTTCCGGGATCTTGAAGTGCATCTTCGATTGTATTGAAAACTAGGTGTTGAACCTAGTTTAGAGAGATTGAGTTTTATACCT
This sequence comes from Tetrastigma voinierianum, assembly GCA_016808115.1. Taxonomy (NCBI): domain Eukaryota; kingdom Viridiplantae; phylum Streptophyta; class Magnoliopsida; order Vitales; family Vitaceae; genus Tetrastigma; species Tetrastigma voinierianum. Next base: position 44,454 of record JAEQBH010002547.1, on the reverse strand, counting down.
AAATTATTATAGTGGATATTTGGGTGGACTCAGACAAAGGTCAGGTGGTTTTCTCTTCTCACTTTGGGAGGTTTTCCCGTTAAAAATTCTCTCTGTTTTGTGATTATCTCCTTGGCATATTATTTTCTTGGCTGCATTTATTGACTCCCCAGGTTAAATCAACAAGGAAAATATTAGTCTTGTGTTTATTTCCCAACATTAGTATCGAGCCGGGTTATATTATGCAGGTATTGTGGTTGGTGTTGGTTTAAAATGGAGGAATCTTCGGGAGGTAGCTATGATTAATTCTAACCTCGTCTAGTATTCTGTCTGGAAGCCCCGAGAATGGAAAGATATTCTTTGTTGCAAGGATTTATATCGCCTATTGATGGGGATAAAAAGTAAACCCCAGATATGTCGAAACGAATGGAAGATCATGCATAGAAAAGCGGTAGCTCTAATGAAGCGTGGGTAGACGGACGTGTTTCATCGGGTGTCACGGGGCGTGCTCACGAGTTTGGAAAAAAATTAGAATCCATGTACGAACGAAGGCGCGCGGAATAAAGCCGCTTTGATTGAAGGCTAGTAAATGCGAAGTATAAAAATGGGCACGGCGTGGCCCGAAGCACACAGTGACTTTCAAGGGTTGGTGAACCCCGGTTAAATACTATGAAGATGAAGATTGAAGATGAGTTGCAAGCATTGTTACTTTTGAGTTCTTTGCCGGATAGTTTGGGATACTCTAGTTATCTCATAGTAACTCAACTCTAATGGCAATTTAACCATGGATATGGTAAAGGCATTGTTTAATGAAGGAAACTGGAAGGAAGGGTGAGGGTCTACTCTTGGGCAGAGTGTATAGAGGCAGGGAAGAGGTAAAAATAGAGAGAACCCTAAGGAATTAAGTAGTAAATCAAGGCGAGTCGCAATCGGAGAAAGTCTAGGAAAGAAGAAAGTGTTATCATTGTGGTAAGGAAGGACATATGAAAGAAATTGTTATGCTTGGAAAGCAGGAACAAAAAAGAAAGCAAAAATGGAAAGATGAAAATAAAAATACTACAGAATTTGCTTTATCGCGAGATATAGGAGTTCCTATTTTTTAGAGATGAAGAATGTTTGCATGTTACGAGATAATGAAGTTAGTGGATTATTGTTACTTGACCTCTTATCATGTGCCTCCTAATAAGGAGTTCTTCACATCGTCTGAACGGAGACTTTGAATGCCTTGTGAGATGGAGTAGCACCGGCTACTCAGATTGTGGGTATTGGTGATGTTTGCATAGACAGGGCGTTTGGTTGTTCATTGGCCTACGAGAGATGTCACGACATGTTTCCTGACTTACGTCTTAATCTTATTTACAGGTTGCTTTGGATCGGGAAGGATATGTAAATTACTTGATATGATGAAATGGAAGCTTACAAGTTCTTTAGTAGCTGCTAGAGATGAGGTTAGAAGCACACTTCTGGGGACAATTGTGAAAATATGTGGAGATGAATTGAATCACAGCGAAGATGGTTCCTCCCGAATTTATGGCCGCAGATTGGGTCACATGGTGAGAAAGGGTTACATATACTAGCCAAAGGCTCTCATTCCTTTACTAAAGGTAACCGATCTTAACCCTTGTGATTATTTGTTTATTTGGAAAGTATCCTTAGAGTTTAATTCTAGATCTTTAAAAAATCTAATATTTTGGAATTGTGGTTTATTCGATGTTTATGGTCCTTTGAGGTGGAAGTCCTTGGGTGGAAATAGATATTTTGTCACATTCAGTGATGCATCAAAGGTGTGGAGTTTATCTGTTGAAGGCCAAGATCAAGAAATGTCATGGGTTTTCCGAAATTTCGTACCTTAGTTGAAGAGAGACGAGGAAAGTTTTGAAGTGTCTTGTGCGGCGATGGAGGTAATTATACATCAAAGGAGTTTAGAAACTCTTTGCCTTTCATTTTGTAATTATTAGACATGAGAAGACCGGTTTCACAGTACTCCGCAGCACAATGGTGTTGAGAGAGGATGAACCGCACTATTGTTGAGAAAGGTCGGATGCATGCTAAGAGCGCGTCTACGAAAGTGTTTTGGGGTGAAGCTATTAGTGCGCGCTTGTTACTTGATAAATGAGTCTCCCTCGAGTTCCCTTTGAGTTTGACATTCGAGAGAGAAGGCAATAGGCAGGAAAGATGTTGTTTTACAATCATCTTAAGGTTTTTGGAGTGCAAGGCTTTTGCATGTACCTAAGAAGCCGGAGGTCAGCTTGATGTGAGCTTTCCATGTATCCTTGTTGGCTATGGAAATGAAGAGTTTGGAGTGCAGTTATGGGATCCGGTGAAAGAATATTTTTAGAAGTAGAGATGTGATATTTTATGAAGATCGGACTATTTGATTGTGAGAAGGCGAAAAGGTTCAAAACTATCATTGATGGTGTTATTGATCTGATTATTCATTTTCCCTTCATTACTATAGATGGGGGAAGCCGAGATGACTGGTAATGAAGCACGAGAGGCCGGTGGTTGATGATGGGATGCGGAGTGATCAAGGTTTGTTGGCGGGAAGCGACCTCCTCAGCAAGTCATTTGAACCTCGAATTAGAAGGACTAATGGGAGAGTCGTCCATCATCCAGAAGTATCCTTCTTGGAGTATGTGTTGATTGCGATGAGGGGAGCAGGAGAATTTTCAGAAGTGCGAGACTCATACGAGGATAAAGGTAGAATTTGGATGAAAGTACATGCGGAAGAAATGCATTCTTTGTTAAAGAATGACACTTATGAGTTGGTGGAACTTCCTAAGGGCAGAAAGGCATTAAGGAACAAATGGGTGTTCAAGTTGAAGAAAGATAGTGATGGAAAATTGTTGAAGTATAAAGCTCGTTTGGTAGTAAAAGGTTTTGGGCAGAAAAAGGGTATTGACTTTGATGAGATATTCTCTCCAGTTGTGAAAATGTCTTCTATCAGAGTTGTTTTGAGTTTGACTGCTAGTTTAGACCTCGAGCTTGAACAATTAGATGTGAAGACTGCTTTTCTTCATGGTGATTTGAATGAAGAAATTTACATGTATCTAACTGAGGGTTTAGTAAAGGTAAGGAGCACGTAGTTTCTGAAATTAAAGAAAAGTGCTTTATGGGCTGAAGCAAGCGCCAAGACGGAGTGAATGCAAAGAAGTTTGATTCTTTTATGGTGAGCCACAGTATATAAGAAGGGCAGTCACGGATCATTGTGTTTATTTCGGAAGTTTCACAGATGGTAACTATTTATTCACTTTACTTTATGTTGATGATATGTTAATAGCGGGAATGATTCAAAATTGATTGGCAAGTTGAAAGAGGTTGTTCAAGTCCTTTGACATGAAGGACTTAGGGCACAAAACAAATGTTGGGTATACGAATTACTCGAGATAGAAAGGCAAAAGTTGTGGTTGTCACGAGAAAAGATATGTTGAACGTGTGCTTGAAAGGTTCAACAGAAGATCTTCGTCGGTTAGCACACCTCTGCGATCACTTTAAGCTTAGGAAGCATATGCCCTACTACAACGGATGAAAGGAAAGATGGCCTCTATTCCTTACTCCTCGGCCAGTGGGAGTCTCTTATGTATTGTATGGTTTTGTACAAGGCCTGATATTGCACATCTTTGTTGAGTACGGTGAGTAGATTTCTCTCAATCCGGAAAGAGCATTGGGAAGCGTTGAAATGGATCTTCAAATATTTGAGGGTACTTCAAAATTGTGTTTGAGTTTTGGGGGTTCAAAACCGGTGTTAGAAAGGTTTTACGGATGCGATATGGCGGGTGACAGCAGTGGTGAAAGTCGACTTACGGGTTTTATTCACTTTTCTTCCGGGGCTGTTTCATGGCCGGTCTAAGTTCTGAGTGTGTCGCTTTGTCTCACTAACGAGGCGAAAGGAATATATAGCGACAGCGAAGCGACAAAGAGATGTTATGGATGAAGGTCAAGTGGGTTTGATGCAAGATGAGTATGTTGTGTTTTGTGATAGTCAGAGTGCTCTGGACTTGAGCAAGAATGCCGTACCATTCCGGTACAAAGCACATTGATGTGAATATCATTAGTTCACGGATGTCATTGGAAAGAGCTTATAGGCTTAAGAAGATTCACCGCAATTTTAATCCTTTTGATATGATGACAAAGTTGTTGCCGGAGAGAAGCTAAAGCTTTGTGCGGGTCAGCGGCATGAACCTGGCGAGATGTTAGAGTGTAATCTCCCCTTTATGTTGGGGCTGGAGGGGAGGTGTAATGTGGGTCTGATGATTTTAGCGGCCATTTTTTATGCCAAGCCCATTGGGCTACTGACCTATAGGTTTAATATAGAAATCTGAGGAATGAATGCGGGTGTTTAGAGACGAGAGAAAAGGAGGCGTCTTTGTGGGCGTTTTTAAGACTGGAGAAAAATGCTGCTGGCAGCAAATTTTTTTATTCTTTGACAAAAATTTTTTTTTGATCCAATGTTTTTTAGGCAATGTGAGCGGTGTGTCAGATTCTCACGGTGAAGCGGTGAGCGGCTTGATTTGTATGCAGACTGGGTGAGATCTTCATCAATCTGTCTTGATTTGAGGCTAGATATGCCTATTATTTTATTCACTATATTTAGATGATTTCATTGATTTTTGGGATCTTGAAGTGCATCTTCTGATTGTGTTGAAAACTAGGTGTTGAACCTAGTTTAGATTAGGTTTATTACCTAAATTATTATAGTGGATATTTGGTGGACTCAGACAAAGGTCCGTGGTTTTCCTCTTCTCACTTTGGGAGGTTTCACGTTAAAAATTCTCTGTTTTTTGTGATTATCTCATGGCATATTATTTTCCTTTGGCTGCATTTTGTGACTCCAGTTATTGTCGACAAAATATTAGGTCTTGTGTTTGTTCCACCACACCACCACGGTGTAACATTATCACATCTTCTTAGGGTTAGTAGAAGTTGAGTGTTTTTTAGTTTTACGTATTTTCCACTAATATAGCCGGTTGCAGTTGTTTGCAGGAGCATAACAATGGAAAGCACATGATTACAAGAATCGCGTTGGTCGCCCACCGCTGCCACTTCCCTTTGCCTCCTCGGTCTCAGGCTCATACACCCTTATTACCTCCTATATACATCTCAGCTTGCGAGAAACCTTGATTGATGATGATGACAATGTTGTGGATGATGACATGATCGGGCCATTTCAAGGATTAGGCCCATGTCGTCATAAAATCGATATCAACACCACGAAAATAATCTCATCTCCATCAATCCCCGAATCAGTATCAACACCCTGAAAATAATCAATCTTAGCGATCTTATTAGTCTCCACCGTACCTGCTTTATTGGTTCTTCTAAGTCTCTGCTCGGGCAGTCTATGATAGTGTGAGTGGGGCCAAGGTAAAAACCACACCTTGGCATGGATGATAGAAATTGAGACGATGCCTTTCATCTCTTTTATTTTCGATGATGTCAATTAATTTTGTTCCTTCAATGATGGGAGAACTCTAATTAAGTGTTTCCAATTGTGATCGTTTGGCTCACACATGCTTCTTTCAAACTGAGTTTAAGCTCGAGAAAAAGTGGTTAGCCTTTTCAAAGTCTAATTTTAGGCGATTTGCTTTAAAAATAAAAGATGTATTTTGTAAAATTTATGAAATACTTTAAAAAAAAATAATTAAATCTGTGTAACATTAAAAAATATATGGTTGTATGGTATTGCCTTAAGTTTGTTACGTGGTTTTTCTCATCCCTATCAAGTGATTTATTGGGTTTAACTCTTCTACTAGATTTGATGCCTATTATTGGTGCTCATCAATAGTTTGTATGTAATGGAAGATGGCTACTAATAGCTTGAATGTGGGTCGAGTAAATGCGCTATCAGTTAGCAGAAATCACTATAATAAATGTTTGTTTATGAGTGTGGGTACCATGGCTTTTGTGACACCCTTGTCGAAGGTCAACGGCTTATATAAAGCCCACAGTGTACGAAATACCCTTGCACATAGGCGGTTCAAGTATCCTCACCTGAGCAAATTTGAACCACGGCGAATCGGCTCGTGGACTATCCGATCATAAGCGAAGGCACATGGGATTTGTGCGAACCACATCCTCTCCTTCAGCCAGTGTCGTCTTTAAGAAAATGTCGTTCTGGCGATCCTCGCCCATTTCGAAAACACATCCTCCGACGAATCACGTACGTAACCGCCCTTAGGATAATCAAACGATTTTTGAGGTGGAAGATTTGGATAACTTGGCTATCCAAAAGGAAGAACACAGCCTTGAGTAAGGCACCCCCTCCCCCGCCATTTCGCGAGCTAATCACCCACTTTCCATAAAAAGTCTATCATCCTCCTCCTTCATAAAGAAGTAAGGAATCACAACAAGGGGGGGGGATTGAAAGACGGACGTATTTACTCTCCCTATTTCTCTGTCTTACTTAAGCATCGGAGAGGCGGCTGGCACACCATCGTCAGTTCCATGTTTGTTTTGCAGGTCATGCTTGTAGGTTAATGCCCCAGGTTGAGACTCTAAGAATCAGAGACCAATGTATGTAGTGGCGTCGTGCGTAGAATGACCAAACAAAAATCTCATCGGTAGCGTCACGAGGGCTTGATCACGTCGACTATCGGCGATCCTACCGAAGCGGTGGCTCACTCATCATCCGATTCCTTCGGATCTATCGTATGGCCAGCGGCCCCCCCAAATCAGTCCCTTGAGGACCAGTTTCTTCGCTGGCGTCAGGATATGGAAACAAAGCAAGAAGAGCAGGCCAGACATATGGCCGAATTGCAGAACTGTGCTGACCGTCTGTAGTAAGAGAATGATCGCATGCGGGCTTGTTTGGAAGAGGATCGAGGTGAAAATGCAAGAGGGAGCAGCCATCTTGCACCTCTGAATCAAACCTCACCTTAGGCAATAGTGATTTTGTGGGGGCAGTAAGTATCCTTTAGTAGCTCTCTCAAATCTGATCTTTCACCCCTAGATTCACCCCAAAAAACAGCGTGGGGCTGAATTAGAAAAGGCCCTCTCAGCGCCAAATTTCGGTCGTTTAAATGATAACATGCATAGGTCAGTCTGAAGAAATCAATAGAAACTAGCGACGATCGGAGTAAGCCCCGAAAATGTACCCACATTGACCGGAAGTATTAGCACCACCACTTTCGTTCTGTATCCTGCCTTCGAGGCTGCACCCGCCCGCACATGCTTCATCCCCACCCTTTGTCAGGGACTGGACATGCCTCTATGCCAGCACATCTTGAGTTATGAACCGCCTCGTGGCTTTGTCATATCGTCTTTTTCCATGTATGATGGCTCCTTCGATCTGTATGATCACATGCTGCGTTTCAACCAGGAAATGATACTTAATGCAGGAAACGACCGCTTACTATGCAAAGTGTTCCTGACCAGCTTGAATGGCCCCGCCCTAGCTTGGTTCTGAGCTCCCACGGAGATACATTAACTCGTTCCACGCCAGGTTGTGGGCTACATTGTTTCCCAATACATTAGTAGTTCCTTGAAGGAAATATCGAGTTCTCTGCAAACCATCTTCCCGGCGAGGAGACGAATCCATCCGATTCACTGAGGTTTGGGTGGGTGGATCGACATGATCGTACAATATGGATGGAGTCCTCTAAAATTTTGAAGGAATACGCCGTACACATTCTTCCACTCTCGTTGTCTCTGGATCTGCAGCCAGACCAGAAATTGATTTTGGAGAAAAATGGCAAATACGTAATTCGGTTACAAAATTGTAATTTAGGTTAAATCAGAAATTTATTCTATAAATCTCGGATGACAAGCTGGTTCAGTTGGAAATTGTCTCGCGAAATCCAGCTAGCGTGAAATTTCGTCGAATTAAGGCGGTGATTTACATGTTTTTCGAGGCATCGAGTTCGGGTGTCGTAAAGCGGTTTAAATCGACAAAGTCACATATAACACGTACTCATGTGCCATAAGTGGCATGAGTAGAGAAAGTATGAAAATGGACGGATCGAGATAGTGCCGAATGTCAAAACTGGGAAAAGAATGACATAAATGTCATTTTTGGAATTGTTTAAGTTAGAAAAAGACAAAATATGTATAGTGTTGTCTCTTACAAATCAGTGCAAGGCAAAAAAGCGTGAAACGACGGAGGTGCGGAGAGTTTGGAAATGGTGTTTTTAGAGAGAACATCACAACTTCTCTCTAGAATATCGGGCAATCCAGCAGTTAGCGATCTTGGGACGAAGCTGCTCTCTGCGGAGAGACCTACGCGTGGCGCCGGATTGAGAGTTCGACAAACTCAGAGAGGTAGGGGTTTCTCCTACTTAGGTTTTACTTTATTTAAGTGTTTTACAATGTTTGGTTGGTTTGAGGCGCTTGAGCGGCCGTTTGATGTTCCAAATCTTGGGCAAGGAAATGTTGGGATTTTGAGACCACAAGCTTGATGCAATATCGGTTTGGGCTGTTTGGGTTGTTAGTTAATGTAAGTGTAAATAAATCATGTATTGAGTTGAATGAGGCGAGTGAGGCTGTTTGATGGAGTCCCAAATCGTGGGACCAAATTGTTATAATTTTTCAAACCTCAAATGGACAGCCCGTGCAGTTCACGGACTGTTTATGATGGGTATGATGGAAATTATGTATTAAATGGTGTTTTGGTATGTATAGGGCCGGTAATGACCGTGAGGTCGGGTTCTAAAGTGAAGGCAAACGATTAATTGATTTTCTGGGAATAATGCTTGAGGGTTTCACTATTCACGATAGTGTTCACAAAATAATTTTTTGGCAAATAAGTAATTTTGGTTGAGTAATTCCGTCGAATTGCTTGTGTTTGAATCATTAGCGTGAGCTAATTTTGATGTGATTGATGGTGAAATTACATGACATGTTTTGTGTGAGTTTAAATTATGTGTGAATATATGCACTATTGATTATATATTTGCATGTGTTATTAATTGAGGAAGTGATTGACATCATGCATTCCATATGCTAGAGCACTACTAGGATGATAGGGTGAGTGCATGAGGTAATTCTTGAAGAATGGTTGGAGGGTTATGCAAATATTAAATATGGAGGGTGGTCAAACATATTATCATTGGAGTCATTTGGGGTGTTATACATCGGAGGTAGTCCACACATAATATCAATCGTCGAGAGTCGGCCCAATTGATATATACATTGGAGGGTTGTCCATAAACAAATCGCTAGGGTTCTCATCGTGGCTTAGAGCGAGTGTGAAGAGAGTCGAGAGGACTACGAGTGCGAGATGATCAGTTAGACATTCAAGTGGATCATGCATTTGCTTGAATGTGTGTTTATTCACAGACATTATGCATAGGTGGAGAGTAGATCATTTAGGGTGATTCCTTTGCGAGCATTAGCTCACTTGTCGAGGAACACATATTTTGAGTCAAGGGGAGAGCACGAGACGGCTCAACCTAGAGGCCGATTTAGAAAAAAGTCGGGTTGTAGCTTTGGTTTGGTTATGTACACATGTATTAGAACTCTATATAAGTTTAATATGTTGTTCTATTACATATTTATTGTAAATGAAATAATTAACTCTTGTAACTATGGTACATAGTTGATATGTTTATGGTATGTTTATGAGGATAGTTTATGGGCCCAGTGGCGGTTTACTCATATTATGGATTATATTGGATAGTTGGAATATGTGTTGTAGTATAAATGCAGGAACCCAAGAGATCATTTTGCGGTATAGTTGTATGTGAGACCACATTGTGGTCATTGTGTATATTGGGGCCGGGTTATATACATGTGTTTGTATTTGGGGTAGAACTCCTGTTACAAGGAGACTGCCCAGATTTTCATGAGTGGAGTCGGGTAACCCGACATCCACTAGTATTCCGCAGGTTGACGGGTAGTCAACGAACCCCCGGGTTTTGGGGCGTCACAGATCCGCCTACGACAATGGAGGAATTGTACAGACGGGAGGATAAATATTCAACGTTGGAGGACAATATCTGGGGCTGACCTCTCAAGCGGTGATGATCTGGCCAAGCGTGAAGGCGGCCACTAGGGACGGAGGCGAGACAAAAGGGAGTTAGAGTAGAGCGAAACACTCCTGGACCCGGTCGGAGAAAAGAGGAACCCGCGGTTTACCTCCCGAACATCTCTTACGATAGACTCCGCCCCATCTCATCAAGGATCACCGGAGCTTCAAATAGCTGAATTCGATCGGATCCGCCACGGCTCAACCGGTATATGGTGCAGTTACCACAATGACCATGGGCATGAGACCAGATGTCGAAGCACGAAATTTTTGTGGAAAGGTTAGCAGGGCCGACCACCTCAGGGAATATGTTAGAGGCGATCCCGTGAGGTTGAAGTACCCTGCGTGATTTGAAGAATAGCGGCCGGCGGCGAGCTCCACTTTGAACCTCGATACCGCAAACTACATGCTGCGGCCGGACGACAACGATGTCGATCTAGTGCCAAAATAGGAGAGTTGTTGCAAGCGGCCCGCAGCGAGCCAGTGAATACCATCCACATCCCATATAGCAGTAGAGCAATCCAGCCGATTGACGGCCTTATATCCTTTCCCCTGATGCCCATCCGGGTCTTCTCCGCTGCTTGATGCGCCTGAAACGCTACTTTATGTATTAATGATTTTCGATGTGCGCCAGAACACAGTTGACCTGGCGATGCGGCAGGCTTGTTACAAGCGCCCTCCTTCAGAGATGACATCTCTTTGATAATTTCAGGACCGGTTGGCGAGAATCATGTCTACGGAGTTTGCAGAGGCAACCAAAATATTGATGACATTGCTCTCCCGTTAAGGCAAGGTCGGTGATTCGTGAGGTCTTATTTTCGATTGTCGAGGACCTAGGCTTGTACAATTCCATTGTTGGGTGAGCTTGGTTGCATGCGATGAAAAATTTAATGCCCTCGACTGCCATCGAAATGATCAGCTACGACCGATCACGGGGAAATTGACCTCTTTGAGCAACCAACTTCATAATAACCAATTATTCTTCGTAGTAAGAGGCGGAGGGACGGCGGTGTGTGAACCACTTGAATCAATATCTACAGTGTGGCGACCGAGGCCTGGGCCCGACAGGTTGGCGGATCAGAACAAACCTTAGGGACGCCGATAAAGCCATTAACCGATCATTTATTAAATAACTAATTCTCAAATATTTGCGGAAGCGATTTCAATTTAGAATATTATAAACATTTACATTTAACAAAATGCATTTACAATGAAGACATTCTATGCCTTTTCCAAGTAGATTTCAAAATAGATATTCGAGTTCAAAATATTTTTGCAAAATATCAAGTTAAAGAAACATGACATGAATGCACAGTCGAGCATACTCCGTTATTCCTTCTTTATGACTCGGCGTTCCTTGATCCTTCAGATTAAGCTTTCGATCACTATCTATCACCGGTACCTGCGCATTGGTAAACAATAAAGCTAACGCCATTCCGTAGCGGCGGTTCTTCATCCATTCTGGTTTGGTTTCGTTCAAAATCTTGCGTTATGATTCGACTTCCGGATCTTTGGATGATCGTATCATGACCGCCCTGCCGGAAGGAGGGGAAGTACCGTAATCTTGCCGTTGATGATCATTCAATACGCCCTTCGTTGGCTGATCGTATTAATCCGTCGTTTCGTATCTTTCGTTCGATTGACAACGTATTTGATTAATGTTTGGGATCGATCATTCGGTGTATGCGATTAATTCGCGCCGTTCGTTGATTACGTAGCGTAACGTTTCAACACTCTAACCGAACATCGGGGATATCGAATCGCGGCGATCGTTCGATTCGTAGTGATCCTTAACGTTATAACGCGATGTGATCGACTCGCTGTTGTTGTAAATCAGTCAGTGACATCGTCTGGTTAGTGGCGCGATGACGACATCCATTAAATGTGTTGTTGCCTACTGTTTTGATATGTTGTTGCCGATCTATCGCCAATCCGACCAGTGGTTGCGTTCTCGTCAGTTCCGTCGTAACAATCTGTTATCGATGTTGTAAACCAGTTCCGTTCGAAACAATCGTCGGTTGTCATCGACCATTAATCGGCGCCATGATCGATGATCCGTCGACGTGCTTTCTTCCGACCGAACCAATAGTTCGATCGAAACGATCGGAAGATCGAATCGAGCCGGTGTTCGGCTGGTTCCGTCATTCGATCTCAACTTCGTATAAACGCCATATAGTGTTTCTTGTTAATAACAACCGTATTCGTGGTTCATTAGGTTTTCGATGAGGTTTATAATATCTAATACGCTTCGCGAAGATTATGAAGGTTTGCGAAATATATTAACCGTAACGCTGTGTTGTCTGATCTGTGCGTAGGTCGAATTAATCTCGTTGGATCGTTTCAAACGATTGTTAATGTTGATGATGTCAGCTCTCGGTTGCTCTTTGTTGTTCCGTTTACGGTCGTAATATATTTGGTAATGGTTACTTCTACTCTGTTTGGATCATGGTTTTCTAGGGTTTCTTCTCCAACTAGAATCCATCTAATTTGGATCATCAAACAAGTTATTGCATTTTACATCAGGCTACTCCAATTATAAGTCAGACTGTAGCTCACTTTGACAGATATTTGGGCACTTTGGGAGTAACAATTTATATACACTTTATTAAATGATTATTCCTAAGTCTATTTTACCCAGAATTTTGAATCACTCAATTTGGATGAGTGAAACTCAACTTATGTAAAACTGTAACAATACCCAAAACATAGCACCTTGAACAATAGGCTCACCTTTAAACCCGATATTTGGGAGGCTTAGAGCTACAATTTACTCCACCGGTCCTTCTATATTGTAACCTATCAGACATAGTTCTTTACCATTCAGATCATGTTTTGATTATAACAAAAACAAGAACAAGGGGTTTTTACAAAATTTTGACGTATTTCTTGAAAATAAGCATTTTCCTTTTTACAAACACTACACAAAACAAATCCAAACCAATCCCAACCAACAATACAAAACAACCTCAACACAATCCCAAAAACTCATTTTACAACAAAACAAACTGTACCATCTGGGCAGGGTTAACTCAAACACAATAACAAGGGTTTGGGTTTATTTCTTCTGTAGCCTCTTCAAATCTTCATGTTAGTTGCTTGATCTCTTAGGAGCAAGAAATGGGAAATAAATGACTGACATGATCTGCACACAGCTCTTCTCCCTTTTCTCTCTCTTTCTCCCAAAAAACAGGATTGCTCTGATGACCCTGACCACCTTTGATGCAAAATGCCTCTATTCAAATTAATAAGACCATGTTTATTGACCTTCCACCTTGATCCCATATGTTTTTCTGTTTTGGTTTAAATATCTCTTTCCTCAAGGCCATTATTTGGCTCTGAAATGCATTTTAGGTTAAGTTCTCCTAAATGACAATATAGCCCACACTTATTTCTATTTGCACTTCAATCCCCATGTTACACTTAGACATATAAACCTATTTACAATTATTTGTAGATCTCATTTCTATTCAATTTGCTTATACCACATCTAGGTAAAATTTCGAGTTGATTAATTACTCGTTTGTATTATAATATTTACTGACTTTTAACCATATAATCATTTATTCAATATTCATTTAATGAACTATGAAAAAGTGAGTTGATAGTTTATGGAATATCTCAGCTAGTATGAAAAAATTCAGAGTCATTTTGTTTACCTAGACGGACGGATCGAATCTGCGTATCATTGGTTCATTTATCCGGTGGAAGGAAAATAACATTGTGCTCCGTAATATGGATGTATTCTGCTGGACTCCTTCGGACATGACATTAACCAGTGCGTATCTCTGGCCCGAATATCATCTCTGTTGTCTCTTGGATTCTCAGAGTCTTCGGATCGTCGGGGCATTAACCTAGCGACAGGATATAAACCAGGCAGGAACAGGTGGTGGTGTGCGGACGTTTGTGCATGACTGTTACCAAATAATACCCGGTTTTAAGCGTTTGACCAGGATTTGACCAAAGTTTGACTGCCATTCAGTCATGTGATTGATTGACTTTTTCAAGGATGGATAATTTTTGGTTGACTAAGACACCATTTCGTAGGCCTCGTTCTGAGTTATGACGGACGGGACTGGTGCTCAGGCTTGCAGGATGGTGCGACCACAGAGGGTTCAGCTATAGTGTTTTGATGTTAAAATGAGGTCTGGGGTTTTTACTGAAGCGACCTAGGCTCTATATAAACCTAGTTTTGTGTGCCAAATAGAACCCCAGCCCCAACACACTCATTTTGAACTCCAAAACCCTAGAAAATTCCCCAAAACCTGTGGACCTCGAATTGGGTCGTTTTGAGCCGTTTTTAGGCCAAATGAGTTTTGGCGGAGTAGGAGCGTTCGGCCACCCCTTACTGCAACGCTGGCCAAGGGAGGAGGAGGAGGGCAAGGCGACCTCGCCGGTTAAATTCCGGCGATGGCTGCCCGAGATCAAGTGTGAGAAAGGTCAGACATCAGTTGATCACAGTTTTTATTTTAAGCCGTTCAGACGACCAGCCTATCCCTCACATTTTGGACCCTTTGAACTCATTCAGTGGTCTTGCTGCAGATTCTCTACGTTTGGAAAGATATAATGAAAACAAGTTTGGTATTGTTGGATCGAGTTTTAGGCCACCCGGCAAGCTGTTGGACCAAGTGAAATCTTGTTGTGTTCTGAGTCTCTTGGGCTTTCCGTTTATATAAAGTTTGTAAATTTTGGACGTTGTTTGGTTAGTTTTCCATTTTTGGGTCACTTAGGGTAATTACCGAAAAGGTTTGGACCGAAATTGGATATAAATTGGTCAATTAAACACGGAAGTTGGAATAGTGGTGGATATTTGGTGAGTTACATTGGAAGGTTCAATTTTGAAATTAACTCCAGTTTTGGCCCAATTTGGATAAGATGCATAAGCCTGCATTGCCAGTGGATCTGCGTCGAGATCCGTTGGAATAGTTTCATAGTTAAAAATTATCCTAAGACGTTTGGAAGCATTAAATATGTTTGGTTTTGAATTAATGGAGCCTAAATGGAATTGTTATTATATTACAGGCACTCACGGCGAACACAGCGATCTACGGGGAGCAAATAATTAGTCTTGATAAATGATCTGGATAACTTATAGTTACTAGTTGGGTTATCAGTTACTATTTGGTAAAGTAGTTGATTAGAAGTAACTAATTGAATATTACACGTATATATAAATATGTATACGTATATATAGAAAAAAGACCCAATTTTTTAAAGACAAATGTTACATAGGTTCTACAATTTTATTTATAGCATTGATTTTTTTTTTTAAAAAGAATTTCAAGAGTGAGTGATTTTAATTTATATCACATGACTCACCAAAATGGAAATAATCAAACAGAATTTATTACATGGATAAATATTCTAAAAATTTCTGAATAAATTTCAAAGAATATTTATTTTTATTTTCTCTGTCTAGTATAAAATAGTAAAAAATACACTATAGTTTCAAGATAATAAAGCATGCCCAATAGGACTTAAACACGAGACAAGCCCCCTTCTCATATCCCTTTGTCTGTTAAAATGGTAAGCATCATATACTTGAATTGACATAATGAGCAATAAATAATTTTTTAATATGTGTCATGCTTAGCTCATGTTGTAAAGTGTAACGTTTCACAAAGGCGGGGCATAGGGAGGGGATCGTGGATAGAGTCCTAGTAATATAGTTTCCTACATTATAACTAAAATATTTGGTGAAAAAAATGATTTTTTTTTTTAATATATTAATTGAAGATCATATAAAATTACATTTTATGATCTAACAGTAATGAAATTCAATTTTTATATTTAACATAGTTATATCTTGCCATCTGTGAACTCAAACTTAGGATCCTTCTCCTTCATATGCCCTACCTTTTTTTTTTAAATATTGAATGTTCTACCACATAAGCTAGGCATGATGGCATTGTCAAGTTATCTTGTGTTAAATCTTCTTTCTTGATTTTTGGAAAATAGTGGAAAGGTCTCGGATTTCCACCAGTGATTAATAAATTTCAGTTCTTCTCCTTTTAGTCTCTTGCCTTTATGCCGATTGGGGGTGGGGTGGAAATGTTATAAGCCTGATATTTAAATGGGACATTATTGGCTCTTTACTCACCTACGTTATACACTCAATTATCATATTAATCTCCTACCATAATTTATCATAACACATGTATTGATCCGTTACACCTTCTTCCTTTGCTTTTCTTATGCCCGAGGTGGTTTGTCTTTTGTGTGTCAAACTCTGCCAGGTGCGAGATTGTAGAGTTGGGGTTGTTTGTATTGATCTTCTTCTTTGTTGAGCTTGGTTTATTGTCTTTCTTTCAGTGCCTTATTCCAATCAAGCTGCAGTCTCTATGTATTTTCTATTAGCATTAACAGTTTTTATAATATGTTTGTAATTTATAAAATAAGTTCAATTATCATTTTCGAATTTGTGTTATTGAACAAAAAAATGTTAAAGCCAAAAAATTATAAATAATTAGGTTAAATGGTAAAATGTCAAAATGGATTCAGGGTTATAAATGAAATGAGTGCCATGGCAAGATAGTGGGGTAAGAATGAAAGACAAAGAAGGACCAAATGCCAAAAAAGGAAAGTAGATAAAAATGTAGAGTCAGGCATGAAGCTTATGAAGGATGTGAATTGGGGACCAATTTTGGTCTTAGAATGAGAGGATTTTCATTTGGGTAAGAGAAGAAAGGACATGGTTGAGAAGACAGTTGGTGTGGTCTCTCCATCTTGGTTTCCATTTGATCAAGCAAAATAAGCTAGAGTCAAGCTAGTGGGAAGAAATTAGAGATTTGGGGTATGGCCAACCTGCTTCCTAAATGTGTTTGGTTTGATCAGCTTGATCAATAAGTGTTTTTTAAATGGTTGTGAATAAGTTGAGATTATTTTAGTTAGAATTCTCGTGTTTTGGTTGGGAGTGGTTTGAAATTTACAGCCTTAAAGGAAATGTTGGGGTTTTAGGAGAAGATACTATCAAAGTACTGAAACAATGTTGTGGTTTGCTATAACTTGGTCATCACTCATCTATATTAAGTTATTCAAGTTCTGGATCAAGCCTAGACTTTAAACAAATCCTTTAAACTAGTGTCATTTATTATTCAGACCCAGGAAAAATTATTAAGTGACTCATTTGGAATGAGTATGGATTCGGTTGATGTGATTTTGATATTAAAGCCATAAGTTGAGTTTTACTCATTTAAATTGAGTGATTCAAATTTCTGATTAAACTAGACTTCTAGGAGAACAAATATACTTGAAATAAGTGTATTCAAAATTAGACCCCATTGGACCCAAAATTTGTCAAAGTGAGGCTCTGTTACTTTGAGGCAAATTTGGTTCGAGTTTGATGCAGGTTTTAGTGTTTAGAATAGTTTTGGTATTTGAGCCATGGGGTTGAGTTTCCTCATCCAAATTGAGTGATTCAAATTTTTAGATAAACTTAGAGTTCTAGAGAACAAATCTCTTTAAATAAGTGTATTAATTTGGACCCCATTGGACACGAAATTAGCCAAAGTGAAGCTGATTCAGACAGAATTAAATTCATTTGAAAATTAATAAGTAGTCGGGTGTTTGAACATATCTGGGGTTTAAATACTTTGAATTGGATGATTCAATTTCTGAATAAGAAATACATCATTATAGAGGGAACAATGGACTTGAAGAGTTGTGATTAAATCTTGACCAATTGGACCTAAGAAAATTTTAGCACTAAGGAAGTTGGTGCAGCAGCCTGGCCCAGAAAGCACTAAATAAGTGGCTAATGTGAACACTCTAATTGTGGTGCTGGAGTTAAGGTTGGTGGCGAAGTGACCAAACAGTTTTACCACAGGATAAGACGAGGGCTTGATAACCTTTTGAGTTTGTTCTCTATACCTCTCTTCTTATTTCAAGTTTTGTAGTTGTTGGTTGAAATGATTTTCAAAACTGCCTGTGATTTGTTTTAAGCGATTTGGAAAATTGATTTCATTATTGTATAAAAATTGCATGAGTATAAAATGCCATGATTATCGTCATGCACAATATTGTAAATTACTATGAGTTTTAATACTGTAATAAAATCATTAGTGTTATGTTTGGTCGAGGATAAATTAATATACAATAATGGTCAAACTGTGGCAGTCTGTGGCCAGTAAATATAGTGACATCTTGATCGTGCTTAATGGGACGATATCGGTAGTGTCTGAGACAATGATTTTTCAAATAACCGATCGGCAGCCCGTGGGGCAGTAATGTGTTATAAATGTTTTTCTAGGTCTCTGACAGCGAGACTATCTTAGATGATTCACGTTATCCTAGGCACGAAAGAGTGTTTAAATTGTTGGGGCCATTCTTAAATAAATGTGTGAAATGCATGATTTGAGTTTTAGATGATATTATGAAATTGTATAAAGTGATCAAATGATTTGCAAATGAAAGTATGAAAATAGCGCATGCCGTATATTATGGATTATTGAAATCTATGCCAAAACCATTGTTTAGAAAAACTACATATTTGTGTTTAATTGAAATGAAGGAATTTCATAGAACCACTAAACCATGAAAATGTTGTATTTGTTTTTATTCTTCACTCTGAGTTACAGTGGTAGATAATTGCAGTGTGGGTTCAAGTGTCTTCAGTCGTCTGGGTATAAATGCGCCTTGTCTCATGCATACATTTCATCCCATGACATTATTTGATCATTTTGTAATGAAACAAAAATAATATAAGTTTTCTGGGAAGAACATATTTGATTTATTTGTGGAGATGAACTCTGATAATGCTTTGTAAATGATAATATTGAAAGGGCATACATGTCTTATTGAATGAAAGTGTTAATTGACAAAAGCGATTGAATACTATAAAAATGATTATGCGACATTTATTTATCACGATGTCGAAAATGTATATATGGTAAAAACCAGTTCGCGTCCCCGGATCGAGTTTGGCATCAACTTTGGGTCTGAAATGCGGTCTGCGACATCTAGGCTCGAGATGGTTAAGGTTGCTAGCATGCCCATCCTCCTTACTTGTCGAGGCTTGTGTCCTCACATATTCTGCGTGATTGGGTTCAAATCCTTATGAGCGTTTGGGTCTCTCACATGAATGCCACGTGTGCTGTAGCTTATCCCATTCCACTAACCCCCTTAGCATCGTTTCAAGCTGGCTGTGGTTGATTGGCGCTCAAATGTAGTTGTTGTGCATTGTAAGCCATTGTTGCACTGCGGAGGTGTTCGATGTCGAAGCGGAGTTCATATCGAAGAAGGTCACGTGGCTAAAGTTTGAGGTATCGGGCGGCTGACAATGGCGGTTCCACGACCCGGTGACTTAGAGGCTTCGAGAATGAAATGGGCTGACCTTGCGAAGAGCGTGGTTGTCCCAACCGCCGATGTGGAGAAGGTGGTAAAGCTAGTGGATGATGTGGCCAATAGAGGTAGAGACGGACTCTTGAAATTTGGGTACACGAGTGAGCAAAGGCCAGCACGGGATGGTCTGGGCTAGCGGGAGTTCTATGGAGGAAGGGTCGATGCGGAAGCTATGATGACGACAATGTAAGACCGAGGTCCTCTTGAAAATGTACTTTAACCAGCCGAGGTTCTTTGTTCTCGGCATGGTTTTTTGGATTAATGAAAATATCATTTGACAAGAAATTCGGCTAACCTTGTGGCGCCACAAGCAGAAGTCAGTTGACTACCAATCGACCTTGAAATACACGTGAATGTCGGGTGACGGCATTTTCAAGAAAAATCAGGCGAGCCTCCTTTGTACGAGAGCTCTACGAAGTACAAAACCTGCATAACTTTGTCCAAACATCAATATAACAATAACATGAGTAAAAACGACCACTTGGGCTATAAACAATACTGCAAACATATATATCAACTATATCCAATAGTTTCAAGAGTTCGAAATTTTACTCTTATACAACACTCTATTAAAATTATTCTAATACATGTCATACATCATAACCCAAAGCCACAATCCGGCTTTCTTCACAAAGCTCGATCTCTAGGATGAGCCGTTTCTCACGCTCCTGTGCAGCAAATAATATACCGATAGGGTGAGCTAATGCTCGATGGTGAATCACCCTCAGTGATGCACTCTCACTAAGTGCATATGCAATGCTCCAGAAATAAGCACATTCAAGCAAATGCATGATCCTATGAATGTCCTAGCGACCATCTCATACCCGAGTCCTCTGGCTCTCACACTCGCCTAAGCCTCGTATGAGAATTATTATGCTTATTTGTGGACAACCCTCCGATGAATATATATATATATATATATATATATATATATATATATATATATATATATATATATATATATATATATATATATATATATATATCAAATGAGCCGTCTCCGGCGATTGATGTATTATGGACTACCCTCCGATGTATATCAATTGGTGCGTCTTGACCGATTGATATTTTTAGTATGGACTACCTCAGATAATTATCATTTTTTCGAATGACCCTCCGAAACCATTCTCTCCCCAGACTCACCTCATGCACTCACTCTCGTCTGAGGTGTCCCAGTGCATATGGAATGCATGATGTCAATTCCATTATAGTTTATCACACATACAAAAATATATAAACATGCATATATTCACATAAATTTAAATCACACAATCATGTTATGTAATTTCACATTTCATCTCATCAAAATTAGCTCACATGGGCCAATGATCAAACACGAGCAATTCTACTTGAATTATAAAACATTATTAATTCACAAAAAATTATTTTGTGAAGACACTATTCTCGGGGAATAGTGAAACCCTCGATTACTATTTCGAAAAATCCTGTCGTCGATTCACTTTGTGAACCGAATTTCATGGCCATTTAGGCCTCATTTCAATCGATACATGATTTATAGCATAATTTATGCCATTATCACCCAAAGCGACCCCATCACGCTCCTTTGGCGGCACATTTTGGTTTCAATATATTCAATCAGTCGGTCCCCAGTTTTGGGACCGATCTTCAACAGTTCAAGACCTCAGCCAGCAAAAACATTGTAAAACACTTAAATAAAATGTAAAGCCCATTGGGGAGAAACCCTGCCTCGCGGAGTTTGTTTGAAACCTCAAATCCGGTGCCTGGCGTAGGTCTCTCGGCGTAAGAGCAGCTTCCCTTCTTGTCAGCTTGATTGCCGACGATCGGATCTCCCAGTTACCTAGAAGAAGGAGGTTCTTCTCCTCTCTAAGCAAAAGAAATCAAGCTACTGCATCATAATCCTCTTTCAATTCACGTTTTGCCTTTTGCCTTTTGAAGGCGACTACTATTGGACATTTTGTCCTTTAGTGTCATTAAGCTTCCGATAATACCAATTATGTCATCATTTTCGAGTTTGACATTCGACACTATCACAAAACGATCCCGTTTCATCATTTCTCTACTCCTTTCTTCCCGCCGCGCGGCCCAGATACGTGTTATATGTGAAACGTCGTCGAAAATGGTTCACGACGCAATCATTCTTACCAGCGTGCTTCAGGCTGTCTTGGTCGGCGTGCTAGCTAGATTTTGCGAAGGCGATTCCCGCGGTGAAATCCTTTTCTTCATCAGTCACAAGAGCAATTTGGTTTTTAGCAGAAATTACAATTTATTAACCAAAATGCGATTTTGCCATTTTTCGAAGTGGAATTTCTCAGATCACCCTAAACACATATATTTCTTATTATCCATGCTTTGTAAGGATTTAATGCCTTTCGAGTTGAGGCGAGTGCAGGGCATAAGGTCATCTCACGAAGAAGATCTCAAGGGAGAAATAACACATGCGAGGACTTATGTTGCCCCGAGGCGAGGGTGCCGTCGAGGGCTAGCCGCCCCCAGGCATAATATAACCATCTCAGGGAGAACATTACGCCTGTAGAGACTTATCTTGGTGAGATTCGTCGAGTACAGCCACGAGCATAATATAATCATCTCAAAGAAAAATAATGTAACTTTTATTCAGGCATTTGAACAAGGGTATAATCGTCTCATTATAAGGGAGATCTGCAAATTACTTCTTAAACATGGAGGAAATGCAGCTGTCAAAGTTTGGGCAGAGGATTTCCCAGTGAACACGCCAGAACAGAGCTTCTATGGCCCGGTGCAGTGACATTCGATGTCTTGGTAAGTTCAGGGCATAAGGGCCTGATATGTCCTACCTGCCCAGGATTATAGGAGCTCACATGCGACGAGACGGCGAGACTCCTAAAGTGTAGGACACTTGTGAATTAAGTGTGATCTGAAATATGACTAGCCATTTAACGGAGAAAATGACCGTGACGCTGCACAGTCCTCCCATATGGGGGAGTAGGGGTGGTGTTCCTCTCGGAAAAGAATAATCAATCTCGTAACATGGAGATTGGCTTGTGGGTGGCATGAGGACGGCGAGAAGTTGTCCGTGGACTCGGACTGCGGGTTGCGCGGAACGGTTGGAATCTGCGCGTGCGGCGAAGCGTTATCTACCAGAGAGGAAGAGCGATAGAGGCATTTGTGGCGGCGTTTCTTAAGTAAGTTGGCCACTAGGAAAGAAGCAATGTTCTGATGAAGTCGCTCGCTTGCTCCTTTGGTCGTTTGTCCCCAGCAGCAGCGGGCTTTGGTCGATGAGGCTTCAATGAAAGGTAGGTCACCCGTGATTCAGGCTAAAGCGTCTTGATATCTTGAGTCGCAAGAGAGGTCGAATTAGTTCCCACATACGGCACCAATGGAAAGGTCTTGGCTTTCCTGAAATTAGTCGTGACAAAAAATTTCAATTCTTCTCCTTTTGATCGGTCAGGGAATGTTACAGCGTAATATTTAAAAATAGTTTATTGGTGCTTTACTCCCTTACTTTATACTTTCACTATCATATTAATCTCATACCATAAATTTCCTTATAACGCGTGCTCCTGTGGTCCGTCACGCCTTCTTCGCTCGCTTCTTTCTCTCATGCTCGAGGTGGTTTATCTTATTGTGTGTTCGAGATCACCCTTCAATTTCTGAGGTTGCCGAGATGGGGTTGCTGTCCGATCTTCCTACCTGTTGAGCTCAGGTTTACTTTATCTCCCATGCCCGAGGTGTTTTGTTTAGTCGAGCACATGATCTCCTAAGGCCCGAGGTGGTTGAGGTTGTAGCATGCCCGTCCTTCTTGCATGCCGAGCTTGTCACTCCACGTGATGCCCACGTGATGGGTTGGATCACCCACATGAGTCACCTGAATGCCACGTGTGTTGTAGCTTATCCCATTCAACTTAATGAAACGGTATTTTATATGGAAGATTGGTAAAAAATAGAATTTTATATTTTAATAACGAGTTTCAAAAAGCTATTGTGGCTTTTCCTTATCCAGTTGTTTATTCTAATAGTTATAAGCAAGAGGATCAAAATATCGGTAATACGGATATATCGATGGTGGATTTTACGAAATATCGAGGCTCTCGGTAAAATAAATTGGATATTTTACAAAAATATCGGTTTGATTAAATTTTTCATATTTTAATTATATAAATGATAAAAATGATTATATATTAATTAAGGTAGATTAAATTAAATGGATTAGTAATTATTAAATTAAATATGTTATATTTAATATATTATTCGAATATTATTATGTTAAAGAAATTATTTATTTGTTTTGTTATTATTATAAATATTATGTAGATAATGAGAATTCAAATATTATATATTATAATTTTAAATTTTTAAATGATATTATTTTACTTCTTTTCCTTTTCAAATTAATATTTGATTTAAAAATATTATAAGTTATAATATAAAATAAAAATAAAACAAAATATTATAATCAGATGGTGGTAGGGATTATGAACAAATAAATAATAAGCGAATATAAAAAAAGTTTGCACTATATATAATAAGTGCAATGAATGACTTGGTGGCTGGGGTGCCACTTCGGGCATTTGGTGGAGTTCGAAACCCTCCAGAAGCACTTTTTTGAGATTTTTGGAGTTAAAAAACAGGGAAAAAATGAAAATATCGGGATATGTCGGAAAATGCCTGAAAAAATTGGAAAATCGAAATTTCGGTGGAGATATTTTATCGATCTCCACGAAGAAGCATTCATGATCTTTGAAGCGAATTCATTTGTTTCCTGGTTATAAGATATATATGATTAGAAATTTTTACTAAACAACTTATTAGAATGATTGAGGGTGAATCAACTTTAACTATTTAGACATGATAAGTGATATAAAATAATACATGTATATATAGAACAAAGTAAGAATTTATAAAAAAAAAAGACAAAGGTTACCTTAGGTTCTAAAGTTTCTTTCTAGTGATTTATTTTATTTTTTCAAAGGAATTTCAAGTGATTGATTTAGTTTATACATAATTGCCTTGAAATAGTAAAAATATTTATTTTATTTCATCATACCTATAAAATATTTAAAAAAATCATTTATGATAAAATAAAGCACTTGCATTAGGATTTAATTAATAATAAATTAACAAATTTTAATAACCATAGTAAATCTAAGATATCTCGTAATCTTTAATATTCCTTAAATTCAAAAAATTTAAATAAAATTTATATGATGAAATTATTTTTAATAAAATCAAGTGAAGATCACGTAAAATTTACATTTATAGTTTAATAAGTAATGAGAGTCATTAACTATTTAAAATAATAAATATATTATTTTCTTGAATTTTTCAAGACAATGAACTGTTTTTCCGTAAATATGGAGAGAAGGATAAAATAGAGAATTTTGATATATATATTTTTTGAAAGCTAATCACTTTTAATACATTGTAGTAAAGTAAACTATCATTTAATTTTGATATTTTAATATGTTTACTTACATTAAAATATTTGTTCTCTTAACTTTTTTCTACTAACTATTTTCTTTAAGCTCGATGATTTTTTTTTGTCATTTTGAAATGATCTCTTTACATCTCTTTTCATCCTTTTCTTTTAATAAAGTGGTCATTCCACATAGATATGGTTGTTATTTGTTTTTTTCGTGATTTGGTTGTTACCTTAGTGGTGTGCGATTATGGTGTCTTCGTGCGTGTGCGGTCTCGTCATCTTAGGGCCCGGTGGGTAGTTGTATCATTTTCAGTACAATGTTTTGGTTTTTCGTCATCGTGGTGCATGATTTATTTTGTGTTTAGAGCGATTTAAACGGTAAATATTATGATCAAGACAATAAATCAAATCAATGATCGACAATCTGTTGCAATGTTGTGAATTGTGCAACAATGACATTATTAAGAGTCGGAAGAAAAACAAGAATAACTGTCTGAGATTTCATTGGTTTGACATTATGTTTTACATCCACGGGAACGATGGCTGGTACACTTTTCAGCGAAATGAGGTTAAATAGGAAGAGGGTGTTTATAATAACTTTGAATATAATCAAATTACAAAATACTGTGCCCTGAACATGCCGTATTGGGGCTTCGCCCGCGTCCCGACCTAAAGTGAAAATAAGCCATGTCATAACATACAAAACTAAAGTCATGGGTGTAGTCGATCACCAATGATAATATTAATAGACTTAATTATCAAATGTATAGGATCTGAGTCAATTCTTAATAGACTTATCAAATGTATAAGTTTGAATCAATTCATTATACTATTAACCTGGAATCTGTTTCATCATTTATGATTTTTTGTGATTTTGATTCTATGTTATATACATATTATTACTAATTTGAATCAATAAAATTATATATAAAAATTACGAAGCTAGGGGGTCTATGGGAGAATCTCTCTTGGATCAAAGAAATATGAATTTCTAGAATGTCATATTTGAAGCAGTTCTCAATTGGTCTCGAGCTATCTGAGAACGAGTTTTCATTGAAAAATGAGTTTGTTTCCATTATTTCTAGTTGTTTGGGTGCGCTGTGAGGTAGCATAGGCTAGCTAGTTCTCGCTTTTATCTTCTCAATGTATTAAGTGAGAACATATTAGGTTCATCCTATATTTATATCTGATACAATGGAGTAATGAAATATTGAAAGCAATTTTTGAAACAAACTATTGAAAGCGATTATTTATTATTTATTTTGAAGTAATCTATTGAAAGCAGTTATTAAAAACTATTTGTGATGCTCATAGAACAAAAACTTATTCGAGACACATATGATTTTCATCAATTGGATATTTTTTTTTTTGGGTAAGAAAAGTAGCAAACGGATAAGCGACGTGAAAATACTAAGAAAAGAAAATGTGAAAAAATATCATTGAAAATTAAAAATAGGTTTAAATTAATTATATATGTTTTTATTCAAACTCATTTTTATTTATTTATTTCTAATATAAGATTAAAAATTTTAAAAATAGGCAAATTTTGAGAAATATTGATTATATTTGATTTTCTTTTTTGTATTTTAAGTAAAAAAATTTCCGCAATGGAGCTTTTTATAGTTAGTAACCCTTTGTGTTTTCCCATGAAATAATTTTATTCTTTAGATCAAGAAAAGAGAAGAAAAATGGCAAAAATCGTTTTGTAGCACAAATCTAAGATCAAGAAAAAGAAAAATGGAGTTACGCTACATTATTACGAAGATAACAATCGATCATCGGAGAAAAAACAAGTGGGCATCATAAGGAAAATAAGCTCATGCGTCATGACTCCTGCCCCGAGTATGCTATTACAAAGCAAGACGCACGGACCTTGGGTTGAATACCATCGCTCTTTGTCGTTCGTGCGTCCTCCTCGGCGATCCTTGCTTGGCTATGGAACATTACGCAGCAATTGAATCGAATCGCTAGTCTTCCTCATCCACATACGTCTGGTCGCTTCCCTTTCGTAGAAGCCACCACTCTACACACAAGCATGGCTCTCTCTTGGCGTTCATGAATCGGAACTGCGTCTTGATGTACGTCGAATCGTGGCGTGTGCTCTCAGGCGGTGGATAACAAGGAGATTCCATCCGGTTTACGTGAGAATCGCTTATGATGATGTCGCGGTACTCTGATGCGGTGGTTGCGGCGGAGTTTCCGGCACGCCCCAGAATTGTAGAGGAGCGTTGAGCGGTGAAACTTAAGAACTTCGTTGCCGTCGGCACGATGCACCTCGTCGCGCCTCGGCCATTGTTTAGCGCCTCTTTTGATTTGGCGTGCTCTGTACTCCTCGAATCTCCCCCGATATTTTCGTCTTGTTGTGAATTTCAAGATCCGGTGGTACGATTGTCTTCTCGGTGTCGATCCAACCGGTTTTGAATATGATTCGGACTATGTTATTCCCAGAATCTCCGTCCCGATGAGCTCTCCCGAGAAGCCGTGTTTGGTTGTCTTTGTTGAACTATGCGGTTTTACGAAAGATTTCACGGTCAATGTGCTCGAAAACGTGTGTTCGGAGAGTTTTGATGCTGTTCGAGACTATGCGGTTTGAGTGCGCCGCCACCTTGGTTTGCGGAAATATATCGTTCGGAGAAAATCGGACTCGAGCTGATCCGCAGCAGAGAATTTGAGTGCACTGAAACATCGCCGAATACCGTCGCCGCCGCCGCCGCCTCCTCCGCCTCCTCCGTAGCCAGTTGAGGCCTCCAAACGCCGTGCAAGGCTTGTAAGATCTTCTTGAAGACTCCACGAAGATGATATAGGATTCCTTGGAGTCTCTCGAGAAGAACTTGCTTTGCTACTACAAAATGATTTTAAAGTAGCCATTAAGCGAGCCTCAGATTTTCTGCCTCCACAGGCGTGCATAATACGTGGCGATTATGGCAAAAAAAACAAAAGGAAAAAAAAATTCCATTCCATCCCACGGTTAAAACCAAATCCCTAAATTATTATTTTGAATAAAAATTATAATATGATCTTTTATTAGAAACTTAATTTAAGAAAAATCAAGATATCATTAAAGTGTAAATGAGAATATTATTTAGAATTCTTAAGATAGACACGAAATCTTTCAATTATTATTTTTCTTCATAAGAATGCTTTCACAAATTTTCTTCTAAAGGAACATCATTTTGAGTCGACATGAAAGTTAATAATGTAACTATTCATTAGGCAATAATTACTGTGGATTTATATAGTTCTTTCGGCCAAAGCCCACCACCCAACATCTTTTTGGAAAATCATAATTACAAAAAAAAAAAAAAAGGGAAGGTTTTTATTTTGCTTATTAGATATAAAAGCTTTATTTTGTTTTTATTTTTCACAATTCATTCAAATTTTGGAGAAGATATTCAGCGTTACAATTAAAGGGATGTTAGCATTGACCTGCCATAGAAATAACTTAATTTCTCTTCTTTTTTCCTTTTATGTTTTCTTTTTTTATATATTACTTTGTAATATCGTTTGTAACTCACTTAATTCTCGAAAAAATATATATTATTGGATGAGTGTATAATGGGTAATAATAAAAACTATACCAAAAATGAAAGCTATTTTTGGTTTATCAAAAAATAAAAAAAATAAAAAAATTTCTTTAAATATTTTACTTCTAAAATTTCCTTTTTTAAATGGAATATAATTATTATTTTTAGAATATTACCACGACTATGTGTTCTATTCGGTGATATGTATAGATTGTTTAACAATATTGTCAGAATAGTTAAGGTAATACATTAAAATGTACATTTTTATAAACTTAATTGTTATTTAGGAGAAGATGTAGCGTTACAATTAAAGGGATGTGGCATTGCCCTGCCATATAAATAACTTAATTTTCTCCTTTTTTTTATTCCTTTTATGTTTTTCTTTTATATATTACTTTGTAATATCGTTTGTAACTCACTTAATTCTCGAAAAAATATATATTATTGGATGAGTGTATAATGGGTAATAATAAAAACTATACCAAAAATGAAAGCTATTTTGGTTGATCAAAATAAAAAATAATTTTCTTTAAATATTTTACTTTAAATTTCCTTTTTTTACGTGGAATATAATTATTATTTTTAGAATAATACGATTACGTTCTGTCGGTGATATGTATAGTTGTTTAACAATATTGTCTGAAAATAGTTAGGTAATACATTAAAATGTACATTTTTATAAACTTAATTGTTATTTAGGAGAAGATATTCAACGTTACAATTAAGGGATGTTAGCGTGCCACCTTATATAAATAGCAATTTTCTCTACTTTTTTTTTTCCTTTTATATTTTCTTTTTATATATTCTTTGTAATATCGTTTGTAACTCACTTAATTCTCGAAAAATATATATTGGATGAGTGTATAATGGGTAATAATAAAAACTATACCAAAAATAAAGCTATTTTGGTTTATCAAAATGAAAAAAATAAAAAAATAATTTTTCTTTAAATATTTTACTCTAAAATTTCCTTTTTAGTGGAATATAGTATTATTTTTAGAATATTTACGACTACGTTCTGTCGGTGATATGTATAGATTGTTTAACAATATTGTCGAAAATAGTTAAGGTATTATTAAATGTACATTTATAAACAATTATTATTTAGGAGAAAGATATTCAAATTTACATTAAAGGATGTTAGCATTTGCCATATAAATAACTTAATTTTCCTTTTTTTCCTTTTATGTTTTCTTTTTATATATTACTTTGTGTTTGTAACTCACTTAATTCTTGAAAAAATACCATATTGGATGTGATGTATAATGGTAATAAAAGCATACCAAAATGAAAGCTATTTGGTTGATCAAAATAAAAAAAATAAAAAAATAATTTTCTTTAAAATATTTTGCTTCATTTCCTTTTACGTGGAATATAATTATTATTTTTAGAATATTGCAGCTAGATTTCTGACCGGTGATATGTATAGATTGTTTTAACAATATTGCTGTTTGAAAATAGTTAAGGTAATACATTAAAATGTACATTTTATAAGCTTAATTGATATTTGTGGTTTCATAGTGACTTTATTTTCTAAGATAAAAATGTAGGCATATCTTTTTTTTGACGAGAATTGAAGAGATTGACTTTGAGGAATAAGGTTGATTTGGCTTCATGATGGAATAAGTTCTTCATGCGGCAGATCTTTTTTCTTCCATGTATCTTTCCAACCTTTAATCCACTTTTTGGAATTATCATGATAAATATGGTAGTAGCATCTATGATCATAATACGTTAAAACCCAATACCATATCTATTACCATAATTGAGGGTATATATATATATATTTTTTGAAGAAATTTTGACTTTTTTAAAACCTTCTAATTTGATTTTTATCATTTAATGGACTCTTCTTACACAATAAAGCAAAATACATGTGATTTGTTGGAGATTCATCAATGTTAAATATGGTAGCCAGCTAAACTATTACCATAACATATCGAATCTTACCTATTATCATAATAAGTTACTATTGTAGTTGTTCCATGAGGGTTTTTTCTTTTAGAAAATTTTGACTTTTTAAAACCTATAATTTGATTTCTTGATCATTTATTTATGTACAAATAATTTTCTATAAAGGTAAGAAACAGCTTTTACCATATATATATATATATATATATATATATATATATATATATATATATATATATATATATATATATATATATATATATATATATATATATATATATATATATATATTCATTTTGTATTAAATCTTAGTATTTTATTTTTTATAAATTTGTTCTTATTGGGATTCGATCTCTGGACCCCTCCCTATACCCACCTTCGGCTCTTTAACTACTTGAACTAGAACTTATTAACACTTGTGTGTGCCCATGTAAATTATTAATTTTGAATTATAAAAAACAAGTATTATTTTTCAGAAGCATTTTCTTGTATCTTGCAAAT
Source organism: Tetrastigma voinierianum (assembly GCA_016808115.1). Taxonomy (NCBI): domain Eukaryota; kingdom Viridiplantae; phylum Streptophyta; class Magnoliopsida; order Vitales; family Vitaceae; genus Tetrastigma; species Tetrastigma voinierianum. The sequence continues at coordinate 13,862 of JAEQBH010002547.1, read as the reverse complement.
ATATGTATATAATGAAAATTCGGATAGAAAATGAATAAGAATAAAATAATTGCTCGACTATGGTGACTCGATTGCTTATCAATTTCCATAAAAACTCACAAATCAAGATATGATCCCGGAGAAGTCATTTGCAAAATCATTAATGTTTTGAAATCAGTGGCTCCCACATGTTCCAATGTTAAGATGAAAAGTTGGGACCTTCCAAACTCCCTCCTCTCTCCTCCTCTCCTCTCTACCTCAACCATTAGAGATACTTAATAATGTAACACCCTTAAAATTATTATAAATAAATTTATTTATAATAAAATTTATTATTAATATCTTAATTTATTTAAAATTAAGAAATAATGACTTTTCATTTAATAGATTTAAAAAATTAAAATAAAATTTTAATAATGTTTGCCTTAATTTTTGCTCTTATTACACAAATATTAGTAAAGCATTAGAATTTAAATAAGTAAATTCTAAGATTTTACTAATATTGCATCTATAATTATTTTCTTTTACATTTATAATTTTGATATATTTTGAATCCATTTTGATATTTTTAAAATTTGTATAGAATATAAAGCTTAAAATTTTTTAAAATAAAAGTATCATTATTTTTAAATATAAATAAATTATTCGTTATTTTAATTTTTTATTAACATTTAATTTTAATTTTTTAAATCTACTAAATGAAAAATTAAAATATTATTTCTAATTTTAAATAAATTAAGATATTTATAATAAATTTTATTATAAATATATTTATTTATAATAATTTAAGGATGTTTGATTAGTGCAATATATTACATGAGTGAATTAAAGGGTGTTACATTCTTTACATTTATAACTGAATGAGAGTTGAGGTAGAGATGAGAGGAGGAGGAGAGGAGAGAGAGCTTGGAAGGTTCGGCTTTCTTCTTGACATTGAATATGTGGAGCCAATATTGATTTAATAGATTAATGATTTTGCAAATGACTTCTCTGATCATATCTTGATTTTGTGAGTTTTCATGGAAATTAGACAAGCGACCAATGGCGTCACCTAGTTGAGTAATTATTTTATTCTTATTCGCACTACTGTCTAGTAATTTCATTATATCACATATATTTTTGGAAGATCTTTGCGAATGCTTCTCTAAAAATAATACTAGGTTTTTATAATCTCAAAATTAATTAATTTAAATGAGCTGCTGAAGTGTTAATAAGATCTAGTTCAAAACAATCATTTGCCTATAAATACAAATGGGTCACGATCTTACAAACACTCTTCAATCTTAGTCTTTCTTACGCAACTTGGAATATTTGTTTTTCTCTGTTCCTACTCACAGAGTTCATCTTGATTTTGAAGGCTGTATCATAAGGAATCAAATTCCTAAGGGCGTGTTTTTATACATGCCTCGATTTACCGATTCATTTATAGGTTCATAGTCAATCCCAAACCTCTTGAATTCCTATTTCTCATTTCTAATTCTGATGTTCTCTGCTGCTGTTTTTCTTCTTCGGGTTATGACCTTATCGACGGTGCAACACTCTATCAGTAACATTATCATCTTCTTAGGGTTAGTAAGTTGAGTGTTTTTTCGTTTTGTATTTTCCACTAATATAGCGGTTGCCAGTTGTTTTGCAGGCATAACAATGGAAAGCATGATTAGAAAATCGCGTTGGTCGCCGCAGCTGCCACTTCCCTTGCCTCCTCGGTCTCATTTCAACACCCTTGTACCTCTAGCCATCAACGAGGCAACCCGATTGATGATGACCAATATTGGATGACATGATCGGGCCATTTCCAAGGATTGACTATAATCCAATCCTTAAATCGATTATCAACACCCTTTGAAAAATAATCTCATCTCCATCAATCCCGAATCGATGTCAACCTACGAAAATAATCGATCTTAAGCGTCTTGTAGTCTCCGCCCTGTAGTACCTTTGTTGGTTCTTACGGAGTCTCTGTAAGACAGATCTATGATAGTGGTAGACAGGGTAAGAAAACCACACCTTGGCATGGATGATAGGAAGTGAGACGGTTTGCTTTCATCTCTTTGTTTCAAATGATGTATCAATTAATTTGTTTTTCCTTCAATGATGGGGAGAACTCTAATTCAGTATTTCCAATTGTGTCTGTTTGGCTCACATGCTTCTTTCAAACTGAGTTTCTTCTCAAAAATTAAGCTTTGCCATGGCTTGTCCTAGTTGATTCTTGCGTCCAAATCTCAGAGTCGTAGTGAGAACTTCTTTTTGTGAGAATTTGTCTTGTGAAAGGTTGAATAGTAATCTTGATTCCTTATCATTAAGTTTTCTTTTGTCTAGATATCACACCTGTAACACAGCCAAAAGCAAGTCAATGAATCTTCTAATCTAGTAGTAGATGCCAATGTTTAAAATCATATCAAATACCTCAGCCCTGTATCAATGTAAAAATCTTATCTATTTAAGTTGACAAATTCTAATGCGATATACTAATTAATATAACTATTATTTGAAACTACACCCTTCTAAAGGTCCGCATGCGGATGAATGGAACTATTATTTTAACGAAGGTGATACCGCAAGTACATTTGGAAATAGGCTATCACTACAGTCATTTATAAAGCACAAAATTCAACTGTTTATTTCTTCATTTACTTAGGGAAACATTCAAAATGTTGATTAATTCAGTCAATGTCATTATCTATTAGTGTGCAATAAGTTTCTGCTCATAAGTCAGGCGAGAAAGATATTCCTGCACCCCAGAAACTTGTTTGAAAGAAACACGTGCGTGAGCAATCATATTGACAAACCATTAGAGTTCTCCATCATTGAAAGAATAACAAAAATAATTGATGCATGTTTGAAAATAAAGAGATGAAAACTGAGGTTGTCTCAATTTCTGTATCCATTTTAAGATGGTTTTTTCTACCTGGCCTCCACTCACATCATGAGTCGGGCAAAGGGAGGCTCGGAAAGAACAGATGCAGCCTCAATGGCGAGCTACAAGATGGTTCAGTTGGATTGTTTACGGTGTTTGAAACGATCACGATTAAAGATTGATTATAAGGGACTAATCATTGGAAATAAAAAAAAAAGCTGAGTGTACACTTCTCTACTTCGTCAGTTCAGGTTTACCTCAAAGGGTCTGGATGCATGGAAGGGTCTACAAAGGCTTTGTGAACCTAGAGGAAGTGAGGAGAGAGAGGCGCGGTGGGCGTGGCATGGCGTTTGAAGTGGCATTGTGTGATGAGCGCTAACACGATTGTCTTTCTGATCATTCTTCCTTCCCAGTGTTGTTCATAAAACAACTGGGCAACCGGCTATATTAGTAGAAATACAGAAAACGGGAAAAAGAAAAAAGAAAAAAGAAAAAGAAAAAGACTTAACTACTAACCTAAGAAGATTTGATAATGTGTTATGGGGATAGTGTTATAAAATCTTGTTGCAGCACTATGTTTGGTTCCTACTTTTAACGACAACACCTGATAACAATGTAAAATAGTGTGGGTTTATTTGTTTATGGTTTTGAAATTTGTTTTTTGTTTCAAAACAAGGGGGAACAAGGAAAACACAAAGTCCACTTTTGGTTCTAGTTTTTTTTTTTTTGTTCCGATAAACATGGAGAACACAAAATACTTAAATTCAGAACAAGAAATAATTTTTAGGAATTACCAAAATAGTGTTCTTTATGTTTTCAAACATGTTCTCAAGAACATTTTTAAAAAACATGAACAAACATTGCCCCTAAATTCAGAGAATAATAACATTTTTTCAAGAGGACACTAAAATTGTGTTCTATATGTTCTCAAAAACAAGCTAAAAATAGGAACTAAACAAACCCTAAGATTTTGATCAATAGGATTTCTATGTGGTAGAGAAAGGGGGTTGAACTCCTACCATATTTTATCCCTTTCCTCTCTTCCACGGAAGCCAATTTGGTTCAAGAAATTATTGTCCATTTCAATAATGCAACCTAGTGTCTCCCCAAATGCAACTTTGAGGAGGAGCAAAGTCATTTCACTGCTCTTAGAAAAGTGGATAAATAAAGAGAGATTTGTCGAGGAAAGCTAATATTACATATAGAGAGATCTTTGTTACCTCTAAAGTTTTCACCTTCTTTCCATTTCATCAATATACTGAAACTTCTGTCTAGATTTTTGGAGCGTAAAGTCTATTGAAAGGATCCTGCTGCACAAAAAGAAAAAAACTTGAAACGATCAAAGATAGAAATTAATAGAGAGTTGAACTTAATATAGAACTAACAAGTCTACAAACTGCAGTCTTGATCATGAAAAATGGTCCACCTTTTGAGCTTGGGATCCATGTTAGAATTGGGTTGGTGTTCCATCCGATTGGATCTTGTTAGATTTCTCTAGGTTGATCAGAATTTGAAGGAACATCACCGTTAGAACCCGAGACGGCGGCCGCCTTATCGACGGAGTTACTGTAATCAAAATTTTCTTGTTCCTATCCGGAGCACGTCATAGCCACCTTGGTAAGGTTTTAGTTGTCAGCTTTCATCACTGCTCCATCCATGCCATCTCCACCATGGTCGCTTTGAAGGAGGGCTTCTTTGAATAAAGGAGTTAAACCAACACCTACCCGAGAAATTAACTTAAAGGCTTGGCCACCGGTAGATGAAGGCTCTCCATTAGGGTTTTTGCTTATATCTAATTGCAACCCCATGGGACAAGATGGCTTCCCATTGTCCATTTCTCGCAACAGCATTCACTCGCAAAACAAGAAATGCCATGAGCAGAAGCCAAGAAGATTTTGATAAGATGATTCACTTTTACTTAGTAGAATTAGGTACCCATCATCAAGGGAATGATATTAAAAGAAAAAAACTATGCATTTAGTCATATTTATAAAACATTTCCCACGCTCAATCGTCCTAAAAATGTAATACTAATGGCAATATAGATCTCTCCTTGTACGGGTTTTCCTTATTTTCTTTCCAATCCTGAAGCTAAGCCAACCTACTGAGCAAGACTATTATGGAGAGGAAAGCATGGTCATACAACAAACAAGAACATTTAACAAAAACAAAATCTATCTCGATATCGTGCAAAACCTTGTATTACTTTGGTAAGGTTTTTTATGATGGCACCGGAAGGACGGAGCACTAAAGTTCAGTTTCAAACTTATCAAATTTATATCACATGTTGAAATGATTTTGATTTCCAATGAATGTATTCTTCTTAATTACCCATCTTTCTATTAACATTTGAAAGCATATAAGGAAGTAACACATTTGGTAAATTTACATACAATTATATTCTAATCTTTAAAAACATATGTATATTTCTAGAAACATATGTAATTCGGAGAACTCTAATTTCTAAGTAGAAATTCGGTTTGAAAGAAGCCTATGCGAGCCAAACATATCACAATTGGAAAGGATTAATTAGAGTTCTCCCCATCATTGAAAGAATAACCAAAATAATTGATACATCATTTGAAAATAAAGAGTCAGTGCTGCATCGCCTCAATTACTGGCCATCCATGCCTAGGTGTGGTTTTCTACCCGTCCTTCAATCAAGCCATAGATTCGGGGCCGAGGAGACTCGTAAGAACCAACAAGAGGACCGCGATGAGACCCAAGATCTGATTATTCATGGTGTCGACACCGGGACAGGGTCTAACTGGCCTAGAAATGGCCCGACCATGCCGTCCCAACATTAGCCATCATCATCATGGGTCGCCTCAAGTCGAGATGGCATAGGAGGTACAAGGCTGAAGGTGCCAGACCGAGGAGGCGGTGGAAGTGGCAGCGCTGGCGACCAACGATTCTTTCGATCATGCCTTCCATTGTTATGCCGGGAAAACAATTGAGTAACCGGCTATATGAGTAGAAAATACAGAAAACAGGGAAAAATAAAGACTCAACTTCTACTAACCCTAAGAAGATGCAATAATGTTATGGGGATAGAGTGTTATAAATCTTGGTTGCAGAATGTCAGAACCCGATGAAGACAGCAGTAGGAAACAGGAGAACACTCAGAATCCGTAAATGAGAAATAAGACCAAGAGGTTCGATTGATTGTGAACCTATAAAATGAATCGGTAACCGTGACGTATAAAATACCGTCTCTTAGGAATTTGATTCCTAGGATACAACAACTTCGAGTCGAAGATGAACTCGAGCAAAAGCAGAGAAGAGCAAATGTCTCTAAGTCATAAGAAAATGAGTACGTTATTTCAAACATGTCACCAAGTATAACCCTACTTTAATTTCAGTCTGCAATTTGAAGAACGGCCAGAAATTTCCGAACCATTTATGACTAAAATGCTCCTAGTGGGGTCAGATATCATGGATTTATTTTGTCCTAAGAATATTCAGAGATGTTCTTTTAAAACAAAAAGTAGCATTGAAATTTTTTTTTTTCAAAAGAAAAATAATTTCATTGAGTTCAACTAGCAATGCATCAATAGAAACATATAATCAAAACTGAAAGTGTGTTGCGAAAATTCGCAGCCCGCGAAATTCCGCAATGGCCCATTTTCTTTGTTTTACGCCTCTTCCTCCGGTTTTCGAGGATCTCGCACACCGAGTTCCACCTGGATTCTTCAGCTCAAGTCAATTCAATAATTTTGGCGAGTTTAGCTGAAAACTAAAAATACACAAAATGCACGAGTATAGCTCTGACATTAATGTGCAATCGGGTTAATTAGTTGATTAGTACACAAAAGTGCTCAAACCTCCAATAAACAATGGTTCAAAATAAATATTTATCGGGCACTAATCAGTTGGTAAATCGACACAACATTTGGTGTTTGTCATGCTCTAAATGGGACAACCGCTTCAACAAAGTCGGACTCGCTGATTGAAATGGTAAAGAAATTATGTGTCGGTTATCAGCAAGTTGGGATAGATCCCTCCTCGTGAAAGACCCACCAATTATGGTTAGACATAGTCCCTGCTGAAAGGCCATAAGTGCTCGGGTTTGCGAACTTTCTGAGACACAAAATCCGCTACCCACAAAAAGGCGCATGGGTTTTGAATATAAATGATCATTAGAGGTATCATCCAAAAGCTTTTGGTTTATAAACAAAATGAAATTTGTTTTTAAAATGATAATCGAATGTCATCCAGACGACTCGCTTTTTCACACATGGGCTTAGCATTGTGTGAGGGAGTCAACGAGACTTCATGGATGAGTCGCATTCATTGGCATGGCATGTAGGATTCCATATGGAATTGACATGTTCTTGTTGGAATGTGATTTTGAAATGGTGTGTGGACATCAGATGTGCATCTTGCGGGAATTAAATTTCAGAGGAGGTATTCTAATCGGGCATGCTCACCCTTGCTGGAAAAATATTTTAGGTGTAAGACGCATAACGGTGATTCGGCTCATCTAAGGCAGTAATTGTGAAGAAGGCCGACATGTGGCCTTGATATTCATTTTGTAAAATATATTAGAACAATTTAGTGTTAATATATGATTTTGTATAAGAGTGTTGTAATAAACTCATGACTATTATACATATTCTTGGGTAATATTTTGAGTATGGTTGAAAGGGGTCCGATAGGGCTACTTATACTCATAAAGGAGTCTCGGTAAATGAGACACCGATAGTGTGGTATCGATACATGATACCACAGTATTCCGGCAAAGGATGGCTGGTCAACGGACCTTCGGGCTTTCGAGATACTGCCACATGTTAGGATCGAGACCTCTTCCCAAGCTCCTTCCGAATGACTCCACCAAAGTTGATAGGAGCTATGAAGCAATTAACGGATTTTCTCGATGCGGGCTTAGTCCAGTCGTCAAAAGCACCGTACGGGGCACCGGTGTTGTTTCAGAAGAAGTAAGACGGATCGCTTTGGATGTGTGTAGATTACCGAGCACTGAACAAAGTCATGACTGGAACGGCATCCGACACTCGCTGCAGAATTGTTCAATTGATTGAAAGAAGGCTCAGCAATTTCATGAAGCTAGACTCGTTGATTAGATATTGGCAAGTGCGCCGTGGTCAAGGGACGAGGCAAAGACCAAGTGTGACGCATGGAAGTTTCAGTTTTAGCTCATGCCCTCGATTGACTAACACCCCTACGACATTTTGTAACCTCATGAATGATGTCCTATTCGACTTCCTGGACTCATTTGTAGTGGTATACTTGAACGACATAGTGATCTACAACCTGCCTTTAGAAGATCACTTGGTACACCTCGAGAAGTTATTTGATAGACTGAGGCGTAACCGCCAGATGTTAAGAAGGAAAAGTGTGAGTTTCTCATATCGAGACTGCTTCTAGGTCAACTGGATTTCCAAGCCCCATTCAGATGGAAGGTAAAGGTGGCAGCACTGAGATTGGCGCCTCACCAAGGCGATCAAACTTCGATCTTTCTACTAGCAAACCATCGCAAGATATTCATCATGGGCTATTCTAAGATAGCTTATCCTCTCACAGACCTTTTGAAGAAAGAGAGGAAGTGGGAATGGGATGCAGAGTGCCAAGCTGCCTTCCAAAAGCTCAAGGATGCGATCACTCCGTAGCTAGTTTTGAGACCGCTCCTCGACTTAGAGTCAGTTGCTTCAAGTACACACCCGACGTGTCGACAGGCCCTAGTGGTGTGATGAGGTACTCACTCATTTTATCCCTATGTGTTACTTATATTTTTAGTAGTTTTATCATATAAATAAGTGATCTAATGCTCTAAATGTTCAATTTGTGATTAGGTCAACCATGAGCAATATGGAGCAAAAACAAAGAGATAAAGCCCAAAAATCAAGAACCACATGCAGCAGGGTTATTGTGATTTGATGTTTTAGCTTTAAGATGATCTTAAATGGCTACAAACTTATATGGATGGATAGGGACTTCTTACAGGCTTTCCAAATATGCCTTATTCACTCCATTCGACTTCAAATGATCAAGTTATGACTTCGTAGTCAAGGAAGAATAAGAAATGCGCGCGACGTTAGGAGAATTTTGTACATTCAGCTCTTATCATAATTTCTAAAGTGTTTTTCCTGGCTATATCCAGATTTTACACTTCAAGAGCTTTCCAACGGTACTAAGAACACCAAAATCGGGGTTCGATGACAAAGTTATGGCTCTTAATGGGTTATCCAAAACAGAAAGCCGCAAGAACGTCACAACGCGTGTGAGCCGTAGGAACGCAAGATCTCGATGTCGACGTTGCCAAACGACGTCGCAACGTTCGAGGTTGGTTTTTGGTCGATTTTCAAATTGGCTTTGAGCTCCATAATTGAGGGTTTTAAAGCTCAAACCCCAAGAAGACAAAGGAGACGCCTGGTGGTTTCTGAGAAGGGGGACTTTTGGGTCTCACACTTTGGGACCAAGGAAGAGGTTGTGAGCTGTTTTTGAAGATTTGGGAGAAGATCATAGAATTGTGGAAGAAAATCCAAGAATCACCACTACTGACCATTAGAGTTTCTTTTTCTCTTTTCATGTTTCGTCTCCAATTTATGATGTATCAAACCCTATTACGTTTCATCTTTGTAGTCTAGGGTTTTTTGTTGATTTTGGGACATGAATCTATATTTATCTGTCAATTTTCCTTTTTCTATTGTTTCTCGTGATTGTCTATCTTATTGATTCATGATTGTCTAATTTACATATTGATTTCTTAGCCTAATCTCAACATGCTGAGTGGTTCTTCGTGAGATCCGAGAAAGGAGTAAAGAACTAGACATGTATTGAATCAACCTAATTAGCTTGGTAGTAGAAATTACTGCAATTAGGAGGCATGTGAGATTCTGGATCTAAAGCATTCTAATGCTTAGGGTTGAGCCGTAGCTAAAGATCTAGTGTTAGTTTGCAGTTATCCACTCGAGAGACTTATAATTAAATTAGGCAAGAGTCACTCTAGAAAGCATTTTCATGAAACAATAGAGTAGAATTTGACTTAGACTTAGGAATTTATCATCTCTGGTATCCTTTATTGCAACTTCATTAGTTAGGTTTAGAAATTCCCATTAGTTTAGCTTAAATTATGTTTTACTATCACAATTGTTAGTTTGAATATTAGAGTAGCATATAATTTTGGTACTTAGCCTCCCATTTCCCCTGTGGACGATATCCAGACTTAGTACACTTTATTACTTGACAAGCAGATAATTTGCACGGTTAGGGGAATTCACACTTTATCGCACATATTTTAAACACAATCACGCAAACGCCTAATGCTTTTGGCATCGTTGCCGGGAAAATCAGTTTTTATGATACCAATACTAAGTGCTTCTTTAAGATTTCAAATATTTTTTTATGTATATATGTGGTTTTGCTTTGATACTTTTTGTTTTCTTTTTGCAGAAAATTTCAGGTTAAAATCACAATGGATCCAATCAGCAAGTTGACAAATGCATTGGCTCACCTTGAGTAGCAACTAAGAATGCGGCAATTGGCCGATGAGCATAAAAAAAGAGTGACAACTCAAGTGCGGACAAGTGTGGAAACCATATGCATCAATGGATTATGCCTCAATACGGAGGCATCCCATACTTGAACAATCATAATTTCGACGGAGCCACCCACCCAAACACCTCATGGAATACAAGGTATGCCACTCTTCAATCTCCACAAGTCCAAAGATCAAGCTTAGAAGAAGCTATGGATGAATTATGAAGAGCTCAAGCTGAATCTACCATGGCATAACCTGAATTTTCAAGATCAATGGCTAAAATGGACCACTCTCAATTTAGGTTGCCTAGGTTTCTTGATCCAATGAGATAAGTCAACCTCCACATGAGAGAATGACAGTTAGAGGCCGCCATGGCTGTATAGAAAGAGTTCCATGAATGCGCGAACATCTTAAGTTCAATTCATGGAATTGGCAAGGGCTAATGTTCAAATTCAGCCTGCACCATTTCAGAACTTGAAAAAGAAGAGATGGCTCCAAAGGCCATTTCTTATACTCAACTTGGATTCGAGAAAGAACAACCTAAATAAGAGGAGAGTATGAGTATAGAAGAACTAGTGGCAAAATATATGAAAGAACAAGATAATATGGCTACAATGTCCTTTGAAGGACAACATGAGAGTTTGCCATCTACTCTTAGGGTGAATATAGAAGAAGAAAACTTGAGCTATAATGAAGAAATCACCTCAAGGGATAATGAAGAACTCGAGAAGTTTCAAACAGTGGAGAATGATGGACAAATTTTTGAAACCTTAGTCAGAAGGAAGATGAACCAACCCTCCGAATCACATGAAAAGACAAATGATAAAGTTGTGAAAACTATTCCGGAGATGACTTTTTAGGTTCCAATGCATGAGAAAGTGAAAAATGAGGAAAAAAAAAACCCTAACTTTCAAGGTGGATGAGAACATCATTCACTTGAACAACGAATTGAGGAATCATTGTAATTTTAAAAAAATGAAAATAATAGAAAATATAAAAATATAATGATTCCTGAAGATTATGTGTTTAAGTTGCTAATCGAGCACAATTATAGCCTCTTAGAAAAGGATGGAGGCCATCATTTAACAATGATATCCATAATTTTTGGTATAGTCTAGTTGGACTGAAACGGAGCAAATTCTCCTTGGGAGGCAAATGAAAGTTCAAAAAAAAAAAAAAAAAGGAAGAAGAATAAAGATTTTTTTTTTCAATTTCTTAGTTAGTTTAAGTTTGTTTTTGAATAAATTTTCTTGCTTGATATCTTGTGTTTTTGGTTTTTAAGTTTGGGATTTCAGGTTTTTGAAGATTCAAAGTTGGTTTTAGGAAGCTAAAAGGTTGAAATCTTGAAGTTCAATTAATTTAGGAGGCTTAAAGAACCAAAGAGGAAACCATATTCAAGCATCCCCTTCATTTGGAACTAAGGTCTAACCCCTCTTAACACCTTTGCCTCCAAAGCGAGTCATATTCATTGGAGTAACTTTCGAGACTTGATCAACCTTAGGGGAGTACTCATTGTCCCTTCTTGCTTTTGTTTCACATTGAGGACAATGTTTAATTCAAGTTTGGGGGGCGGGGGCGTTGAATTCAAAATTCAAAAAAAAAAAATTTCAAAATCCAGCATTTGGATCTCTTACCTGTTTTAGTTATTTCCTTTAGTTGTTTGCTGTCGCTGCATGAGTTTTTTTTTCTTTATTTTGTTTGTTTTGTGTCTCACATGAGTTAGGCTGCGCTTAGTAATGGTTTTGAGAATGCATTGGTTTTGTGCTTAAATTGTTTCTAGTCAAATTTGGGATACCTTGCATTTGTTTGATTTAGACTTGAGTATCTTGATTGTGGGAGACTTAGCTTGAATAGCCCCATTGTTTCTCAAGAAATCATTTCCTAATGAAACTCCTACGCTATCAATACTAGGCCTCATTTATACACTTTGGCTCCAACATCTTCTTCAAATTGAACCTACCTTGAGAGACTCCAATCCTACGTTGATGAGACACCAATAAATAGGATTTCCATTGTGCCCCAACTGAAAAGGAAGAAAAGAAACAAAAGAAAAATGAGAAAAAGAAAGAAAAAGAAAAGAAAAGAAAAAAAGAGAAAAAGAAAGAAAAAACAAATAAGAGTTTACTCACAAGTAGGTGCTTTGGTTTTTAGTTGAACGTTTGGGGTGAAGTTCAAGGGAAACTAAATGCCCAGTGCCCTTAACCAACTGGCGGGGAGTCAACCAATGGATCCCTCTACATGGACGCTTTTCTAAAACTCCTTAGCATTGCTTCCTACTTTTTAGTTTTAGTTGTTAATTAAAAGGTGCGTTTCTTATCCTGTTTTGCTAATTTTCTTTCAAATAGAGTGAGTTGAGTTTGGTTAAAGAGTTTTTGGAACCTTAGTCTATATTTGAGACCTAAAACATTATTTACACCGAGTCCCTTTAGGAAAGATCGATTGAGGGCTTGGAAGCAAACTTGCTTGATCAACATACCCTTTGAATGCCTCTGCCTTTTAGAGATGATAATTGTTTTGGCATCCCATTTTGGCTAACATGTTTTCTTAAAATATTTCCAAGCTTTAACTTGTACTAGGCACCATGCCTACTCATATCTATCTTAGTGTTTTTCTTTATGTTTCAGGTTTCCTTTGCTTGGGGACAAGCAAAAATTTAAGTTTGGGGGTGTGATGAATATACTTTATACTCATTTTATCACTATGTTTTACTTATATTTTTAGTAGTTTTATCATATAAATAAGAGATCTAATGCTCTAAATGTTCAATTTGTGATTAGGTCAACCATGAGCCAATATAGAGCAAAAACAAAGAGATAAAGCCCAAAAATCAGCAAACTACACATGTAGCAGCAGCTACTGTGATTTGATGTTTGTTTGCAAGAGATGATCTCAAATGGATACAAAATTTATATGGATGGATAGATACTTCAGGCTTTCCAAAGATACCTTATTCACTCCATTTGGACTCCAAATGATCAAGTTATGACTCTGCACTGGAAGGAAGAAGAAGAGAGCCAAAAGTGACCGCTTGGAAATTTTACATTCAGCCTTATCATAATTTATAGTGTTTTTCCTGGCCATATCCAGATTCTACACTTCAAGAGCTTTCCAATGGTACCAAGAACACCAAAATCGAAGTTCAGATGCCAAAGTTATGGCCTTACGAAGTTGGTCCAAAAACAGGAAAGCTGCAGCAATTTCGCGACGTTGTAGAGAGTTGTAGAATCGCAGCATCCCGACGTCGCAACGCCGGCAACAATGCTGCGCTGCTCGGCTGATTTTGGCCGATTTTCAGCACATTTTGAGCCAAGAATTATGTCAAAGCTCCAAACCTATGAAGACAAAAAGAGGCAGCTAGTGGCTCTGTGAGAAGGGACTTTGTCCACACTTTGGGACCAAGGAAGAGGCTGTGAGTCGCTTCTAAAGATTCGGGGAGAAGATCATGAGAATTGTGGAAGAAAATTCGAGAATCACCATCATTTTGATAATTTTGATCATTAGAGTTTCTTCTTCTTTTCTCATGTTTTG
>JAEQBH010002546.1:0-68364 GCA_016808115.1 Tetrastigma voinierianum | reverse complement strand
TTCATTTCAAAGTCCGGATAAGGTTAATGTCTTGTCGGCCCAGTATGGTCGATGCCCAGCTAGTTCATAACAAAGTCCGGATAAGGTTGATGTTCAAGGATCCCGACCCGGATTAACCTCATGAACCCGAGGGGACCTCCCGGCACTCCAACGGATATAGAAACTTTTCCTTAAAACCATAAATTAAAATCCGTGGAGTGAACCCCTTACGTCTTTCACATATCTTTAAAATAATGCTAATGGCGCTAAAAAAATTTCTTTTTCTTTCTTCCAACACTTAGATTTTTTTCAGGAAACTGGCCGTAGTTTCCTCCGTTTTGGATTTAAATTTACAAAACCCGACGAAAACATTTAAAACACTTCTAAAACTTCAATTCATCAACTTCCATAGGGACTCGTCCATAACCCAATCAAACACAATATACATATATATACATTTATTTCTTTCAAATCATCAAAACATTTAAACCTTTCTTCAATCTCCACAGCATAATTTTATCAAAACATGACAAAATATTCACATATACAATATGCAAATTATTTTCAATGTACCACATGCGCTGCTCCTCGATAGCTCGACCACCGCACAGAGGGTACTCTACCGATGCACCTGTCTCAGGTCCTGAAAATATTTGTTGAAACATATGGAAAAAAGAGTGAGTCAAACGTAGAGCTCAAAGGAGGTACATTTTCATTTATATAACATTTTCTGCATATATCAAAATAATACATACTTATACAATTAAAATCCATTTATACATTAAACATTTATGCCTTAAACTTTCTTTCCATAAATACTCATACCATTAAAATTCAGTTTATGCTTTAAATATTTATACCTTAAACTTTCTTTCAATAAATACTTATGCATTTAAATCCATTTATGCTTTAAGAATTTATGCCTTAAACTTCTCTTTCCATAAATAAGTATTTAAAATCCATTTATGCTTTAAGCATTTATGCCTTAAACTTTCTTTCTTTATTTCTTTCTTTCATTCTTTCCGATGGAACCTTGGGAATAAACACAATCACGTCGGCATCGACGGTGAGGGACAAATACATTCCAAATATAACCACTCACGTCAAGTGGAGAACCTACGCTTTGCATGTGGTTCCACTATAGTAATTTTATCACGTGTAAGGATATTACTCTAGACACCTATTTCCTCCCTCGCTAGTAACCTAACTTTTACCCTCTTAATCCCACACGCTTAAAGTACTTCGGGCCGATATCGCCATACCGCCAAGGGGCTTAGGGTAACCACGCAAAACATTTCTTCAAAATACATTTATAAATACATTTAAATCCTTACTTTATCATTAAAACACATATGCATACTTTAAACATTTTTAAACTTTCTTATAATACCTTAACATATGCATACATATTTAATACATATATAAATATATTATCGACGCAAGATAAAACAATGCAATATAAAACATTTTATATGTCTTAACATTTACATTAAACTTTCAGTTTAACATTAAAACCATTCACTTTTAAAAACTAAATTCTCAAAATATCATTTTCACTCACAGCTCACCGCTTCAATTCCGCTTTGCTTCCCGCTGAGTTCCCGTCCCGTCCGATAGTCCTTTTCACCTTTCCAAGAAAATCACAATTACACATTAACCATTTAATCCAATTATAAAACACTATTCCTATATTCTTATTCCTCTAGGAATCTATTTTACTTAGGAATTGGAATCAATCCAATCGATCATCCAAATCCAAAGTTAATATGGCATTTCACAACTAGTTTGCTACCGATTTTTCAGTGACAGTTTGTGGCTACTCATTTTCCGGGAGGTCTCTGACTCTATTTTGACACTATGTCCTTATACTCATTTAAAGCTAAGGTGCTATGGTTCTATTCCAATTGGAATCACCCACTCGGGAGCAATCGAAACTCACTTAACACCAAATAACCAAGCACCCATGTTCAAAAAACTGAACCAGAATTTGGCTTGCACATGGTCCTAGTTTGAGGAATATTTAGGCCACTTAGATCAGAATTTATGATACCTCTCTTTCTTAAGTTTTGTTCTCCTTCAAGTCTATTTTACACAGCCACTTAAATCACTCAAATCGGATCAAAATTGAGCAAGTTATACAACCAATAAACTGGTCAAACAGAAATGTGACATTTCCTGTACTGAGACTATCGCCCAAAATTGACCAAATGTGTTTCTCTCTCTTCCATTTTTCTTTCACTCTAAACACTTAAATCTGATGCATTATACCCATTTCAACATAACACACACAATTCACTATCAAACCCTAACCCTTACTCACTTGATTTTGCTCAAACCCTAACCTAAACCATGGTTTTCTCAATTGATATTAAATTCAGCACCATTAAACCTAAATACCATCAATTAACATCCATACTAGAATTTTAAGACATTAAACATGGAAAACATCAAACCCTAACTTTCCCACCATGAAAACTTACTTGTTTTTGAGTTTTTGGCTCCTCTCCTTGATTACCACTTGAAGATCACTTCTGAAAGCTTGAATGAGGAGAAAAAATCACATCTCATACCTTTGCTCACTTTTTTCTTCTTGCTTCTCCTTTCTCCTTTCTTTCTCTCTTTTCTTCCCTCTCCTTTCTCTCCTACGGGTTCCTTAACTTTTATAGAGACCAAATGAATGATTTGTTTGTCTCCCATTTAAATATTCTAACTTTCCTTTTAATTTCAATTTGGTCCTCCATTTCTTTATATTGCCAATCAACTTATTTTTATCAGATTTGAGCCCATGAACTCATTGGTCAATTCTAATGAGTCACAAACCCTAACTTAGCCCTTAAGAAATGTTTTGATTGGCTCTCATAAGAAAATATCTCCATTTTATCATATTTTTCTCAGTTTCACCTTATACTGCTTTTATACCGATTAAATGTCAAAAATATTCTATGGTCGTCTAAACTTCAAATTGACCATGAAATATTTTAATTAAATCCTTCATTGGATTCTGTGCTTTGAAATCACCGGGAATCGGATTTAAATCATTAAATCGGCACCGGACACAGCGTGATATTACCCACCACGCTCGACCAATTGAAACTATCCAAACGGACTCCGTTTCACTTATTTCAGTTTCGTTAGTCTTATGATTTATTCCAGACCTTTTCTGTGATTTTCTCGGCTCAATTTTTAAAAATTTTCAACATGAAGTTCCAAATTTCAAATCGGGAATCACTATTCACTTAAATCTCCCATTATCTTCTAAATATCGGGCCTGAAGTCATAGGAACCGAAATTTTCTTAAAAATCCCTTGCAACCCCCCTCCATCCGATAAAATAAGAAAAATCACTATTCATTGTGGCACTTTGCCAATTTAAAATTTTCACTTCATGCCCAAATGATGTCCAGAAAGGTTTCTAAATTTAATCCACCCTTCTATCACACCAAATCACTAATAACTAATATTATAACATTCAATAAGGTCATTTACAATCACCCTCTCCTTATAAAAATTTCTTGCCCTCGAAATTTAAAATTCTCATGTCGCTCTCTCACCGTGGATTCATCCACAACACCTTTACTAAAGGAATCACTTTGTTTCAAAGAACCTAATCATTTCGATCAACAATTTGAACCGGGTCTTTTTCATATCGCCAAATCTTCTTCAATTCAACCGGCTGATCTCTTTAACACATGTGAAGAATCTGGCCATATACCAAAGCATAGAACAAAAATATCATGTATTCGCCAATTCGTGGCAACCTCAACCAAGACGCTACCTCTCCAATTATTTTCATAATTTGCTAAAGTCCCATATAGAGAGGACTTAACTTCCCTTTCTTTCTCCGAATATAAAACACCCTTTCCTGCAGGATATCCTCATAAATACCCGATCCCCACCTAAAATTCCCAAATCTCTCCTCAAGTTATCAACATAACTTTTCATTAATCTTGAGCTATCTTTAATCTATCACTGATAACTTTAACATTATCTATTGTAGCCTGAACAATTTATGAACCTAAAATTTTCTCTCCTTCCTCATCCCAACATAATGGAGTCCTGTACACTTCCTTCCATATAAGGTGGCATCATAAGGCGCCATTTCAATGTTTTTGCATGATAACTATTATTGTAGAAAACTCCATTAATGGTAAATGTCTTCCTAACTTCCTTAAACTCTAACACACAAGCCTTGAGCATAACTTCCAATGTCTGTATGGCTCTTTCAGATTGGTCATCCGTGAAGTCGTACAATCTCTTTTATATACAACTCAGCCAACTTCTCAACTAAGTCACTATTTTTCCATAGGTAGAAATTGACTGATTTCGTCAATCTATCCACAATCACCTATATCACTTCATAACCACTCTGGCAAAGTGGAAATAAAAATCCATCATGATTCTCTCCATTTAACAGGGATCGGAAGAGACTATAAGAACCTCGCAAATCTTTGATGCTCAACCTTAACTTTTTGACAAATGAGACATTTAGGAAATACCGTAACATCTTTCTTATACCCTCCACCTTTAGTATTCCTCAGTATGATACATTTTAGTGTTTCCTCGATGCATCATCATGTAGAAGCGAGCCTCCCATAATTCTATTTTCTTTAATCTTCCCACATCTAAGCATTACTATAACTCGGTGGGACCTATCATCACTATACCATATGCCCGTACTAAAACTTTAACCGCCTGCACTCGCCTCCCTTTCAATTTAATCATGATCGTATTCAGTCTATAGCCTCCCCTTACCTTGTCTATTAGTACAGACCACATTCATTAATTCTAGTCTCGCACCTAAAGACCCCAATTCCATAAATCTAGGGAGAGGTACACAACCTTGCAGTGAGATATGGAACCTCGTAGGCTTCCTACTAAGAGCATCGCTACCACATTAACATTTCCCGACGGTACTCAATAAGGCACTCATAATCCTTAATGAGTTCAACCCATCTCCTCTGCCTCATATTTAACTTTTCTATGTGAATAAATATTACATGTTCTTGTGATTCGTAAAATTTTTACATGCAACTCCACACGTTAATGCCTCCATATACGTAGAGCAAAGACTACAACAACCAACTCTAAAGTTATGTCTCGATAATTCGCTTCATGCTTTTTCAATGCTCTAAATCATATGCTATCACATTTCTACAGATTACACACCCCTAAGCTCGCCTCAAGCATCACAATATAATGTATATCCTTCTTGCCCCGACGGAATTGTAAGAACTGTGGCTAAGGTCAAATTTCCTTTTAGTTCATCGAATCTTTTCTTCATGTCTCTTACCATACAAACTTTTCATCTTCTTGTCAATTTAGTCAAAGGATCCGCTAACTTTGAAAACCCTTTAACAACCTTCCGAGCACACCGCTAAACCTAGAAAACTTTGTATCTCGTCCCATTCGTAGGTGGTTTCCAGCTTCACAATTCTTTCATAACTTTTCGAGGATCAAACAAACCCCTTCATCAAATCACATGCCCAAAGGGGCAACACCGTCTAACCGTAACTAGAATTTACTAAGTTTGGCATACTAAGTAAATAGAATTTACTTAGATGCCTCATGATCTTCATTAACGCTTAATAGATTAAAATGTCATCACGAATACTATAACAAACTGATCTAAATAAGGCCGAAAGATCCTATTCATGAAGATCCATAAAAAGCTTACCGAATATAAGTTAGTCCAACTAGCATGACTAAAAACCATAATGCCTATACCAGAAAGCTAAAGTTGTCATAGGAAACATCCTCCGACCGACCTTTAATTGATGGTAACCTCGAGCTTAGATTCATTTTCAAAATACCTCGCTCTCCCTGTAATTGATCAAAAGATCATCAACTGTAAATGGGTGTTGATTTGGCGTATTTTAATTTTATTCAACTCAGAATCACATAATCTTAAACTTTCATCATCATTTTTTTTTTTATAAACAAGTAACCGCACTCTTGCCAAGTACTACTACAAAACCCTCTTTTACTCACAAGCTCATCCATTTATACTTTCAATTTCTTTTCAATTCCTCTTTCAACTTTTAAGGAGCCATCATATAAAGTGCCTTAGCAATCGTTCGTCCTGGGGTCATTTCTAATCTAAAAATTAATATATATATATATTTTTATATATACCTAGAAGATCCTTCGAAATACATCCGAAATTATTTGACTATCGAATATCTTCCATTCACTACCATTATCCCTCACCTCAATACATGTTAGGTACCTTGATATAACTGGCATTTTACTAGCCTGACATAACTGTCATTATTGGTAGGTAGTATTTTCCGTAACCCACATAAAACAACCTCTGCCTTCCCCGCTTATAGAACCTAACCTCTTCCTATAACAATCCTTGTACATGATGTCTAGGATAGTAAATCCATGCCTAATATAACATCAAAGTCATGGATATCTAATAATATCAACCGCCAAAAACTCCTAGCCTCCAATAATCTACCGTTGTAACAATCAACTTTTCCATACTTTTCCTAGGTGGCAAATTCCCACCTACACATTCATCATTATGTCTTCAATTTCTTCCATTTTCTTTCAACAATTACAATTAACAATTCACTTAATGTCATTGATTCACTTAAGCTAAATTAAACCCATGCATTTTCAATTAACCATCTCATTACCCTCTATCCACGACCATGCCTTTCCAGGATCTCCTATACCGTCATAATTTCTTGCCTCTAATTTCCTTATCCTCTCAATGGACACTGTCGGCTCACGGGCTGATTAAATGTTGTGGCTAACATCCGGTTACATCTTCTCTGGTGCCGCATCCGTCTCTCCTACGACCGAGGCGCGCGTACTCTACCAGACAAGGGTGGAGGAACATACGCGCACTCCATCAACATGTTCCTCGTGTGGTGGTACCACGTCAGAGCTCTCCTGGTGGGTGGTCGGCCTCGACGACGCATTTTTCTGTGAATTCAAAATTTTAATATGTCATGTAATGCATATATGATTTTAAATCACATAAATTTTTTTTTTTTTTTGTTTTTTTGTTTTTTTTGAAATCTTAAAAGAAAACATTAAAACAATCATATAAAAATAAAAATTTTCAAATCTTTATAACATTTTCAAAACTTGGCTCTGATACCATGTTGAAGGATCCCGACCCGGATTAACCTCATGAACCCGAGGACCTCCTGCACTCCAACGGATATATAGAAACTTTTCCTTAAACCATAAATTAAACTGCGGAGCGAACCCTTTACAATTCTTCACATATCTTTAAAAATAATGCGGAAGCTAAGTGCTAAAAAAATTTTTCTTCTTTCCAACACTTAGATTTTTTTTTTTTCAGAAAATCTACAGTTTCCTCTCGTTTTCTGACTTTCCCAAATTTACAAAACCCGATGAAAACATTTAAAAACACTTCTAAACTTCAATTCATCAACTTCCATAGACTCGTCCATAACCCAATCAAACACAATATACATATATATACATTTATTTCTTTCAAATCATCAAAACATTTAAACCTTCTTCAATTCCATGCATAATTTTATCAAAACATGACAAATATTCACATATACAATATGCAAACACTTTCACGCAAACACATGCCGTTCCCTCGATAGCTCGACCACCGCACGCGAGGTACTCTACCGATGCACCCGTCTCAGTCCCGAAAATATTTGTTGAAACATAAGGAAAAAGAGTTTAGCTAAACGAGCCTGAGTGTACATTTTCATTTATATAACATTTTCGCACATATCAAAAATAATACATACTTATACAATTAAAATCCATTTATACATTAAACATTTATGCCTTAAACTTTCTTTCCATAAATACTTATACTATTAAAATCAGTTTATGCTTTAAACATTTATACCTTAAACTTTCTTTTCACAAATACTTATGCATTTAAAATCCATTTATGCTTTAAGAATTTATGCTCTTAACTTTCTTTCCATAAATACTATGCATTTAAAATCCATTTATGCTTTGGGCATTTATGCCTTAAACTTTCTTTCTTTTATTTCTTTCTTTCATTCTTTCCGATGGAAACCTGTGGATCAAACACACCGAACGCTTCCGGCAATCGACTGAGGGACAAACAGATTCGCTCATAACCACCACGTCGGCGGGAGAAACCCACGCTTGCATAGGGTTCCACCATAGTACTCTTATCACGTAAGGATACCTAGACACCTATTTCCTCCTCCTCGCTAGTAACCTATAACTTTACCCTTAATCCTACACGCTAAAGTACTTCGGCCGATATCGCCTCATAACGCCATGGGTTTAGGGTAACCATCAGTAAAACATTTCTTCAAAATACATTTATAAATACATTTCTAAATCCTCTTTACTTTATCATTAAACACATATGCATACTTTAAACATTTTTAAACTTTCATAATACCTTAACATATGCATACATATTTAATACACATATAAATATATGCATTGATGCAAGATAAAACAATGCAATATAAAACATTTCCATATGCCTTAACATTTACATTAAACTTTCAGTTTAACATTAAAACCATTCACTTTTTAAAAACTAAATTCTCAAAATATCATTTTCACTCACAGTTCACCGCTTCAATTCGCTTGCTTCCCGTTGAGTTCCTGCTCCGTCCGATAGTCCTTTTCACCTTTCCAAGAAAATCACAATTACACATTAACCATTTAATCCACCATAAACACTCATTCCTATATTCTTATTCTCTAGGGAATCTATTTTACTTAGAATTGAATCAATCCAATCGATCATCCAAACTAAAGTTATGGCATTTTCATGCCAACTAGTCATTTTACCGATTTTTCTAGTGACAGTTTGTATTACTCATTTTTCCGATCTTGACTTCATATTTTGACACTATGTCCTTATACTCATTTAAAGCTAAGGTGCTAAGGGTTCTATTCCAATTGAATCACCCACCCGGAGCACCGAAACTCACTTAACGTCCAAATAACCGGGCTAATCTATGTTCAAAAAACTGAACCAGAATTTGGCTTGGTACATGGTCCTAGTTTGAGTGAATATTTAGCCACTTAGGATCAGAATTTAAGATACCTTCTTCTTAAGTTTTGTTCTCCTTCAAGTCTATTTTACACAGCCACTTAAATCACTCAAATCGGATCAAAATTGAGCAAGTTATGGCCAAACTACCAAAACTGGTCAAAACAGAAAACAGGACATTTCCTGTACCGAGACTACTGCCCAAAATTGACCAAAATGTGTTTCTCTTCCATTTTTTCTTTCACTCTAAACACTTAAACTACGATTATACCCATTTCAACATAACACACACCACTATCAAACCCTAACCCTTACTCTCACTTGATTTTTGTCAAAACCCTAACCTAAACCATGGCTTTCAATTGATATTAAATTCAAGACCATTAAACCTAAATACCATCAATTTAACAACATCCATACCAGAATTTAAGACATTAAACATGGGAAAACATCAAACCCCAACTTTCCCACCATGAAAAACTTTACTTGTTTCTTGAGTTTCTTTGGCTCCTCTCCTCGATTACCACTTTGAAGATCACTAAAGCTCTCTAACTATGGTAAAAATCACATCTCATACTCGTTCTTCACTTTTTCTTCTTGCTTCTCCTTTCTCTCCTTTCTTTTTCTCTCTTTCTTCCCTCTCCTTTCTCTCCTACGGGTTCCTTAACTTTGAGAGACCAAATGAATTATTTTGTTTGTCTCCCATTTAACATTCTAACTTTCTTCCTTTAATTTCAATTTGGTCCTCCATTTCTTTATATTGCCAATCAACTTATTTTATCGCATTTGAGCCCATGAACCTCATCGTCAATTCTAATGAGTCACAAACCCTAACTTAGCCCTTAAGAAATGTTTTGGATTACCTCATGTTGAAAATATCTCACGATCGATTTTTCCCGCCACCTTATACCGCTTTATACCGACAAATGTCAAAAATATTCTATGGTCGTCTAAACTTCAAATTGACCATGAAATATTTTAATTAAATCCTTCACATTGGATTCCAGGCTTTGAAATCACCGAAATCGGATTTAAAATCATTAAAATCGTAATCCCATAATAGCAGATATTACCCGACCACGCTCAATCACCTGAAACTATCCAACGGACTAAGCCACTTTATTTCAGTCGTTGGGCCTTTACGATTTATTCCGCATCTTTCAGATTTTCGCTCACCCCTCTAAAAATTTCAAATACAGCTCCAAATTTCAAATCGAAATCACTATTCACTCTAAATCTCCCATTATCTCTCTAAATATCACTAAAGTCATAGGAACTGAATTTTCTTAAAAATCCCTTTGCAACCCTCCATCCGATAAAATAAGAAAATCATCACTATTCATTAGGCACCTTGCCATAATTTTTCGAAAATTTTCACTTCATGCCCAAATGATGTCCGTAGCGTTTCTAAATTTAATCCACCTCGCTTCTATCATTGGGACCTCAAATCACTTCAATAACTACTATTATAACATTCAACAAGGCCGTGCTTATTATTCATTAGGACTCCCACTCAAGGGACACTTACGGGCAGAGCCTCAGCAAGCTCACCAGCAGATACCACTATCGAAGGCTCCTCAGAGATTTCAACTCAGACGGTGGCCTTGGGTCTGAACACATTCGGTACCAATCGAAAGCAGAAACACTTACTGCAGACGTTTCCATCGACTGTAAAGCACCCTGTGTCCCGGGTTCGACCCTCGGGAGGCGAAAGGAACTCGTGGAACAGGATATCCTATGAGAGCTTCCACCTGGCGGGCAGAGGTGGTCACGGCAGGGGGTCTCACACAAAGGCGCCTTATCAGGTCCACACCCTTCTGTGACCACTAGGGTGCTCCTTCAGTGGCCCACCGTGGGGTCCACCCTTTCGTAATCCACCGGGTGCCCTTCTCAGGGTCCCACTCACAGGAATACTGGCCTCCCCTAGCATTTCTTTCGCCTCCAGAGATTGAACCCGTGACCAGCTTAAGGTCCAACGGGAGAGCTCCTATCACCAACCGAGCTACTAGCTCAGACTTGGTACCGCAGACGCTTCCCATCGACTCACAAAGACCCAGCCCCAGGGTCTCGACCTCCTCGGGAGGCGCGAACTCAGCTGAATGGAGGATATCCTACGAAGAGCTTCCACCAAGGCACCTACGGCGCTGGCCACGGCTTGCCCACAATAAAGGCGTTTGAGATTCATCTTTTTTTCCAGTGACCCAGTGGAGTCACTCACGAAAGCTTTTCTTCCTCAGAGATGCTGAACCTCAGACCTCACGGGGAAGCATTTCGGCACCAACCGAGCCTACAAATCTCGCTGGTACCAAAGATGCTTCCTCTATCGGGACTAAAGACCCAGGTCCCTGTCTCGAATCTCCGGGGAGGCGAAAGGAACTCACGAATGAGGATATCCTATGAGTGAGCTCCACCCGAAGGGTACCCATGAGGCTGTCACGCATGGGTCTCACATGTCACCTACCAAAGATGGTTGATGCTCAACTAGTTCATAACAAAGTCCGAATAGGGTTGACGCCCGTCGCCAGCATGGCTCGATGCCTAGCCGATTCGCTACAGTTCGATAGTCGGCGTCCCGCCGCCCAGTATGGTCGATGCCCAATTGGTTCAGCGTCAAAGTCCTGACAGCGTTACGCCCGCCGCCCGCATGGTTGATGCTCACCGGTTCGCTACAAAGTCCCGGATAAGGTCATGTCTTGATCGCCAAGATATCGATGTCACCGGTTCGTTAAAAAGTCCGGATAAGGTCGGGAGCGTCATGCCAATCCGCATGGTCGGTACCCGCCTGGTCTCATTAAGATATCCAGCAAGGAAGCAATGTAAGCAAGGTCAACGAACCTACAATGGAGGATAATCCAAAACTGAGCAATTTGCTACCCAAGGTACACCATTTCTTACTCAGATAAATTAACTTGGTTTTAAAGTAAAGCACCCACATCATATTAGTAAACATCACATGCTTCTTTATTGATAACATATGCTTTATAACTGAACTTGATTTCAAAACAACAACGAAAGCCGGGGTGACAATACATAGGCGAAGAAATAGAGCTCAATGAGGGACTATGAAATACAACCATGAAACACAATGTCTATCACTCTCCCTAGTTATTATGAGAAAGTAGGTTCTTTACTCGACCCATCAAGGGCGCAGGCTGATGCTCACCTCCGCCTTAAGCACTACACAGAGCCTCCCCTCAGCGCCGCTGTCGCTTCATCGTGAAGGACATCGTTGGACACAAATTCTTCCGTAGGGACAACGTCGGGGAGAATGGTGGATTAATAAAACTCTTGAGATAACAACTTGGACGTGTCCAACATCCCGTCTGGAACTTCGGTCATTACCACAAAATGTTATGTGTGAAAGACAAAGAACCCATGCTACCCATAATTAAAAATCACATCCAAGCCTCCCTCAAGGCCTCGTTCTCTCTAAGGGCCTATGTCCCGATAGTAGATATTTCATCCTTACTAGTCCAGAGTTCTAAAAGAAGAGAGACTGCTCTGGTCGGTCGACTTCCGCTAATCTCATCGTCCCGCCCGCTTCCGGCCTAGCTTCTCTCAGCAAAGAGCCAAGGCACTTACCCCAGCCACCCGACTCCAACCCAGCCCTATCATTCCTCGCCGTGACGGATCCATGCGTGCCATCAAGGCATCATGATGGGTAGCATCTTTCGATCTCTAAGACGAACCATCCTTTCAACGCTTCCTCTAGCCTCATTCCTCCCAACGCCGGAGCTCGACTGGGCTCAACCGCGGAAGCACTCAACCCTATGGTCGTAAATGACCGGGACAGCATGAGTCGCAACCTCTCCGCATCCCTCAATAGAGCATGGAACTCTCGGTGCTGGTAGGTCATGTTCCGGATAGCTGTGACCGCCTGCGAAATAGAAAATTAGAATACGGTCATGACTAGGTAATGATGTTAGAGCAAAGACAACAATGATGAACGCATTCAAATTCCGCCGACCTGATCGAAAGCCAAGGATGATGTGACAAGATGCCATCTTCGCACCGCCGCTTGAGATCTTCCTTACAAGTGTAGGTAAGAATCGAAACGACATAATTTTCATCCTTCTCCTCAACTCGCACCTCAATCAAGATTTGAAGACACGTGTACGCTTGCTCTAGTGGGCGGTCGGGGATTCGCCCCGCTGAACGGCTCTACGCCGATAATTTCCCCGGGCTCAAGAGCCCAGAGCTGATATCCATGGAGCTTGGGCCCCGTGGAGGAATACAAGAATATAGCGTACAGATCGTGGAGCAAATCTACCGTACCGTTCTCGACAACATGGCTTGGGATGGCCGGCTAGCAATCTGCTCCGATGGAATTTCCCCCCGGGCTTCCTCATGACTCTGAGGAACCTCTTCTAAATCAAACAAATGAGTAGTCTTCACAGCCGGTTGACCAAGAAAGCCCATCTCAGGCGAGTCCATAACGACTATCGCCTGCTCTTCTGAACCCCCGCCGACCAAGTGTTGATCACCACCCATACTCGGGTAACATCGACCATCCGATTGAAACTGCACCTGCTTACGCTCCGCACGCTTAAAGTTATGAATGAGGTCACCATCTCGCCTCCTCTCTCTTCTTCTTCACTAGCAAAAGTGAGGACTCGAGCATCTGAAAGCAACCTAGGGGACAAAATCTTCCACCCTCGTGCCAAGCAGTCTCCGTTGTTCAGACGCTCGCCTTCCTTTCTTAGATACATGGGGAGCATGATGGGAACCATTTTTTCGTAAAGGGAAGTCACTTGGGACAGCTGCCCCTATCAACCTCCTTAGATGCTCTGGGCACCGGATCCTCTAGCCAAAGACCTGTTCTAAGCAAGACTGAATACACTCGACCAACCACTTTGCCTTAGAAGCCCTGTCAGGGTTCAAATCAGCCTGGATTAAAGTAAGAAGGTAGCACATTGTAGTGCTCACCCTCCACTACTTTCAGAAGAGGCGAGGAATAACTGGAAGAGTATAGGGAGAGGGATTGCGACTCAATTCACGTGGATTCTTCACAGTTAGAAGAATTTCGTGATGTCATTCCCACTCGGATATCTCTAACAACTTATGAATCTTCCAAAAGCTAGCTTTTTCCACCCAGTTTATCAATCTACCTCTCCAGCTTTTCTCTGCAATAAAAAGCGTTTATTAAGAAAATATGTAGGGCAAACATATAACGACTCTCAAATCCCGAAACTCGAACACACCTGGGAATGACATTCCTCGGTTCAAGGTGAATGGGAGGTTAGGGGAGCCCGGGGTCTCATGCCACGGTCCTCTAACCAAGATGACGCCCCTCGCCTCAGTCTTATGCGAGTCAGGAAGCCTCGTAACAACTTGTAGCCGAGGGCTCTAGGCCGACAGAGATAGTCGATCTCCATGCGCCAACTTCAACATGTAAATAAAGAAAACCTCCACTGACGAAATATCTAGTTGGTAAAGGAGGTTTAATACACTACATTCAGTCAGAATCCGGCTGATATTCGGGTGGATAAAAGCAGGCGGGGCTCCCAAAAAGTGTAGAAATTGCTTGATTAGAGACGAAACGAGAAAAAGAAGCCCAGCTGCGAGCTACTCCCTAGTAAAATATACTGCATCGTCTCTCCTTATCACTGCTGATTTAGCTGAACCGTCTGAAGAACTCAGATCGAGCATATCGAATGCGGGCAATATGACCTCAACCTCCATAGATGTGCAGGAGATAATGCCGTCGCAAAGGCGTATCTCACCATGCCATATCTCGCGCCCCGGGCCACTAGTAAAAGTCTCTTCTTAACCTCTCGCCATACTGCAAGCAGAAACAACATAAGGACAGATGAAATAGAAGTCAATTCCATGCCATAATACCAAATCGGTAAAAGGGGTAGAACACACACGAACCCACCAAGCCAGGAAAAACCCCCGGCTCCAATATACCCAGAAAACACCCTTCTACGTCGCCAGACATATGCCGGCGACTGGAACCTAACGTACTCGGGACCAAAACAAAGCTTACCTGGTAGATAGGGACAAACGAACACCTAAAATAAGAAAACTATCTACAAACCACGCAACCCCACAACAAAATATCCACAAAAGTCTTCCTCGATAGAAGAGAAACAAGCAAAGGGGAAGATACCGAAAGGAGCAGTAAATCCAATTTATTATTCCCTAGAATAAGGTCTAGGCCCCTATGGATGCTTTGAACGCATCACTTCAAGCCGATTCCAACCCGATCAAGCGCTCACTTATTAGGCACAAGGAACGAGTGTAGGCTAGAATCGTGGCCCTCGTGCTGGGCACTTTATGCCCTTTATGGACAGCGCAGTCAAACAACCTAGTCAGCTCCACCAAGAACCGCACGGTCAATTTGTACTCGAGCGCACATCAACGTTAGACGCCATAACCCTAGTTCCAACGCATGCCAGTATCACGATGCCATAACCTCAAGCTCATAACGCTAGTGACAAATTAGCCGAACATAACAAAAATAAGACGAAACATAACATAAAAATTTCCTGAATCAATATTTCATTTATTACACCAAGCGGTGTCTACAAGTACATAACCCATCCGAGCCGAAACCGAGTTTGTAATATTACATAACCCATCCCAAGCAACCGAGTCAAAGAAAAAGAATGAGAACTTGAGGAAAAATAAAAGACAAAGAGAATTGGAACTAGAGGAAAAAGAAAAGCAAGAAGAAAAAGTTGAGGAAAAAGTCGTTGCTGTAGAGTCTAAAAAAAGACCTGCTACTACAGAGGCTAAGAAAAAGAAAAGCTCTACCACCTTTTGGCAAAGATAATCAACTGCAAGGCGCCAGAGGGGCATACAAGGGGGCTTATCTCTAACATGGAGAAACAGAGTTTTGGCTGATGTCAAGGGAGGCTTTCTCCCTTTAAATTCGTGGAACCACCCAAGGGGGGCCTCATCTCTCGAACATGGAGAAACAGTGGTTTCTTTAATGTCAAGAGGCTTTCCCTCCAAATTTGCGAACCACCCAAGGGGGCACAAGGAAGCCTCAAAATATCCCTCCATAGGTAAATTAGCAAGCTCTGGGACGTTCCTTTTTATCACTGGCCGACCTCTGTCAACATCACGTTCAACCCAAGAGCAATTCAAAAAGCTTAGTGCTATCATTGTCCGCCAACGACAAGCCATACATAAATCACTGAAAACAAAACTAGCTGAGATGGGCCACCAACACCTTGCATCCTTTTATAGAGTTATAACTCATGGAAAACTCAAAGTCGTAGATATAACCCACATGGACAAACACTATATATAGAAAATATACAAAGATTTTTCCAACCGGGGAAGATCGAACTCCCCAAAAGGAAAAAAGGGGGCATCGTGGGTACCATGAATTGGCCCAACATCCCCACTCAGAAGGCCCGAACGGATCAAAGCCCAAAAGAGGCCCGAACATGGATCCAGGCCTAAAGTCCGGGTACTCGTGGGACATCTACGTCTCCTGCTCGCCTACCGCCACCTTTAAGAAGATGGTCGGCCAGTGAGTTCCCCGCTGATTCCTTGCAACTTGAAAACTTATCATCCCACAAACCTCGCACAAACTCCGTCTCAAGATGATCAACCGATTCGAGGTGGAAGACTCTGTAACTTGCTACCCAAAAGGAAATACAAAAGGAAAACAAGCTAGGCGCAGAGACGCGCCACTTCTCCCTTCCATTTTGTAGAACCAATCACCCACTTCCCATAAAAATAGACATCTTCCCATATAAAGGAGAGGATGATCCTTCTTCATAAAAGGTGGAAGCAACTCTAAGAAATGAGGTATGTGAAAATATACGCTTGAAAATTGACTGGAAGAACGCTCCCAATCTCCTTAATCCAACTAGGCATTCGTGAGAGTCAAATCGAATACACCACCGGCCGGTCCTTTTGTTTGTTTTGTGTTCTTGTCAAGTAGTTCATGCCCCGATGATCCATGGACTTTGAGAATCCGAGAGACAACAAGCCCCCTCCTAATTTTACTAATCTTCAACTTGGTCTTTCTCTAGTTACCAATTTACCATATCTTGATCTTGATCTTGAAACTTATACATAATTGATTTTCTTAGTTATTGAAGATGGGGAATATTGAAAACCTAGGAGAAATACATGTAATGTTGTGTAAGATTTTTCATTATAATTGTATTTATTATGTTATTTTTGTATTTTTTTTAAACAATTATTAGAAAATATATGATTAATATTATCCTTTTTTACGTATATGAAGTAAAATATGATTTATGATCAATGTTATTTTTATTTTTAATGAAATGAAAACTGGTTTTAACATTTTATAAATCTCATTTATCTTAATCCAATCATCCACAAAAAGTAAAAAGAATATAACACATTTAACATGATCAATGTGATTCCTCCATCTATGATCCATATATATGAACAATGCACGGACACCCTATAATCTAATAATCAAAACAAATAAGAACGATCACATTGGTGAAGATTCTAAACCTCCTATTGTTATTGTAATATTTATAACAAACTCTATAAGATATACTACAATTAATTATGAAATTATTGATTAATAAGTCGATAAGATGAATAAAACGAAAATTCTGATAAATCGAAAGGATAATAAAAACGCCACAATCAATTATAAAATAGTTTATTAATAAGTTGATAAGTGATCAATGAGACCTAAATCCAATAAGTTATTTGAATAACCAAAAGGAGAAGACTTTCAAACCTTTTAATCCATATCATCTCATCTTGTTTCAACCTTTAACACTGAAAGTTAGGCATGATGAATAAATAATTAGTTAAATAATGTATAATATATATATGTCAAATAATTTTTTTTGTTTTTAAAAAGAGATATTGATTTCCATTGTTTTTTAATACTTAATAGAAACGTATACTACATAACTCAAACGATAAATGAGGACACTGATGCATGGAAGGTCATAAGTTCAAGCCTATGTTAACATAATACTACAACAATATAATGTAAATTAAATAAACGAAAAAAACTTAATATAAATAAAATAGGTTGATTTATATATATATATAGAAACAAATAAATACAATGATAATCTACTTTTTTGAGTTATATTTATATAATTAAGTAAAACAAACAAACAAACAAACGATACTTAGAAGGAAATTGATGTACGGATAAATGAATTTTTATTTCATTTATAATAATATAAAATAATTTAAAATAAAATTTGAAGAGAATGCAGTGGGAGGGACCTCATCTTTGATTTTGAATTTTCCCACATTTTCCTTCACTTTGGGTTGCCTCGGGAAGAAGGGTAATCCAAAGGCAGCCTCAAGAGTATTTACAGAATAAAAACTGAAACATTGTCTTGCTCCGGCATGAACCTTCTCCAGTACCAATGCTTTTTCCACACCGCCGTCATATTCTTTCAATCGGGAATGTTCTTCGTCTCCGGCACGAAGGGTGACGAAGACTGTCAACAGCCACAAAAGCTCCGAAGAAAATGAAGATTCCGTACTTAAGGCCGCAAAGCATGCTGAGAAAGACCTCTGCGATGATAAACGTAAACAACATGTTGACGGAAACCGCCAGACTTTGCGCCGTCGATCGGATCTCGAGGGGGAAGATTTCGCTGGGGAGCAGCCATCCCAGAGGTCCCCATGACCATGCAAAACCAGAGACGTATCCGCACAGGCATATCACTATGACTATGGAGTAGTACCGGTGAGGGAATTGGCTTTCTGTCCATGTTGTCTGCATTTGACATTGCGATAAGAACTGCTAGTGAAATCTACATCTTTACAGCAGTTAGATGAGCTGATCAATTCATGAAAACCCAACCTTAGTGTAACTAATCTTATACCACCACGTTATTATAAGTATAAGGTTCGACTATGTTTTCCCATATATCCATCCCATCCTTTTTATCACTTGTTTACAAGCAATGATATGAACATCACGTTGAATTTCAATAAATGCTAATTCTTAATCAAGGTTACTTTCACAAGTTATAGATTCCTCCAAAAAGCTAATAATCATTCAACAATAATGGAAACTACAAAATAATAGTGACCATTTAATAAGAACGAGTACTAAATCAACAACTTCCAACCAAGAGGGACAATATATTATGTGAAAAAAAATCCTTTAAACGGAGTTAAAAAAAAAAGAAAAAACAACCACGGAGAAACTATCTCCACTATCACCGCATAGAGTCGATTCCCAATTTGGATGTGTGTGTGTTTGATGTCACTAATAGAGTTGTGATTAAATTCTAGTTGTGACTTGTGAAAGATTTTAAGTTCAGAGTTAATATGAGCAGTGATTATATGGAATGGTATTAGAATCAATTTCAGATTTAGATGTGTATGTTTGATGTCACATTAATATGAATGCATTAAATCTAAAAAGGGGTGAATTTTGAGATATTTCAAGTTCAGAGTTAAAAAAATTATCAATGTGATTAAGTGTAAACGGTATCAGAGTTAAATTCATCATTGTGAGAGATTTTAAAACTGAAATGATTAACATCGATAATTGGGAGCGTATGGTATTTGCATAAATGATATCGGATTTCACTCCTGATTTGGATCATGTGTTTGATCTCGTGTTAATAGGATTGTAATTAAATTTAAAGTTGTGACTTGTAAGAGATTTTCAAGTCATATAATTATGGAGCATGCAATTATATGAAGAAGTATTTGTTTAAAAAGACAACAAATGACTTAAATTTATGAATCTAACATTTCTCATGTTTTTTTCTTGAAATATAATCCATTTTAGACTAAATGTCTTTTTCCATTTTATATATTTACATGGTCTTTTTAAAATAAGAGTTATTTTCCTAAAAAAATAAGGACACTTTTGTTATAATCCGGTCAAAAGTTAGATAGATACCAAAATTAAGCTTTCTAATATATCTTTTAACCACGAAAATTATTAAAATCCTTAACTTTTCTTGATTTTTATATTTAAATCATGTATAAAAAGTTCATTTTAAATATGTAAATTTTCATAAATTTTGCTTATATCATAACAAAGACTTTAAACCTCTATTTTATCCAACATTTATTACTTACGAAACGATGTCGTTAATGCCATAACTATAATTAAAATTAAAGTTTGGATAAAAAATAAAATTTATGAAAGTCTATATATGTTTAAAATAAAACATTTTGTCTGTAGAATATATAAAGGTAAAGTTTCAGATTTTAATAATATATATATATATATATCCCTTTTTAATCATATATATAAATGATAGAGAGTCATAAGTCATAAGTCGACCCGGAAAGAGGAGAATGACCTGAAAAGAAGCATTTGATTCCACCTCAAGAAAAAAGCTTTCTCCTCCCCATCTATCCGTCCTAGTAAATGTTCACAGAGTGGCAGCAGCATTAATAAGTTTCAGAGACAACCGCCGACAACAGAGAAGCATGACTCCCAAATCCAGCGATTGAACAGCAACGGTTACAAAACATTACCAGATTAATTCCGGTGAGCTGCTGGAACGCCGGGATCAGTACGGCCATCACCAACTGCGGCCTGTATTTCCTCTGCACTAGATTTATCCAGGGGTTCGATACTTCCTTCGCCGCCTCACTCGCCGCCACCAGACTTCCAAATTCCGCTTCGATCCGATCGTCGCTGACGCCGCGTAGCGCGGCGTGGAGCACTTCCGGCCATCTGCGGAAGCCGCTCTTCATCACGAGTTCGGAGTGTTGGGAAGAATCCAGGCCACCGCCGATAGGAGGACGGCGGGGACCGCCGCTCCGCCCAAGCTAACGCGCCACCCCCATCCGCCGTGAATCTTGGCGGTGAAGTAATTAACCATACTGGCTATCAGAATCCCCAAAGTGATGGATAATTGAAACAGATTGTTGATATGCCTGGTGTTTGTAGGCGCCATTTCTGATAAGTAGATTGGCACTGACTAAGGTGAAAAATTCGAATCAAAATGAGGAGTGACATCGCCCAAGAATCATCAAAGATTCAAAATCAAATGAATTACAGAACTTGAACAAAGTGATCATTTTCCACTTCACTTGAAAATACTTTTGTTTTCAACATAAGGGTTATTCATGGATTAAAAACCTTGTGAAAATTAACCCTTATCATTTTTTCACTTTATTTTGATAACATTATCCATATTATTTTCTTCTAAAACAATTATTTTTAAAAGAAACCCAAAAAATACAAAATGACAAATGCCATTTTTGTGCAAATAAATTAATTTTCAAGGAAAAACATCATAAGAGCTAACTTTACCATCCGCAGCCGACTAAAAAAAAAAATTGGTGAAGACGTTAAATGGTTACGAAAATTTAGGATTTAAAAACTTAAAATATCATAATTTTGAATAAAAATACCTCATAAAAATCATAAAATATAAAATAAATCTACAGCTACTTGTCCACGATATAACTATATCCTCGCCATTTAAGATCATTTTGTACCCCTGTTTACATTTAAAATAAGATGTTAGTTTTTCCAATAATTTTTTAACAACTTTATAAATTGTTATCCCAATTAAAGCATGTTTACATTATGTTAGTTAATATATAAATGATTTACACATAAAATATTAATATTATTTTACCAGTTCATCTTTAATCATAAATTTAATTTATAATAAAACATTTTTATATTGAAAACGAGAATATAAGAAAATAAAAATTTTGATAAACATTAATTAATGATATATGGAAAATACATGTAATATTGCAAAAGGTTTAAAAAGAAAGATGATTTATCTCATTACTTGTTCCTACTTTTGCTCGAGTTGTTGAGTCATACGATCTACTTTTATTACTTTCTAACTAAGAGATAGACTAATAAAATATAATCTCTCTTATCTTCCTTAAAAGATAATATTTGTCATCAATTTAGCTTAATTTGAATATTAAATAAATAAAAGATAGACATCTAAATCTTTTATTTAAGTCTTCACCAATCGATACTTTTGTCTTTTCTTAATTTGACATAACAAATAAATAGTAGAAATATCTTCACCAATCAATACTTTTTTGCCTTTTCTTAATTTGAATATTAACAAATAAAAGACAGAAATCTAAATCTTTTTCTATTTAAGTCTTCACCAATCAATACTCTTTTGCCTTTTCTTATGTAATTATAAATTTATATCACGCTTCCACTTAATAAATTCATGAAAATGTGTTATATGAGTTTCAAAGATTTTTCCAAGATTTAAATATTCACTGTTATGGTCTATTAAAGAAGTAAAATAGAACAATAGTTTGTATAATACTAATCCTAATATTTGGTATTCAAATTTAGTTAGGTATGTTATAAAATTATATTTTTAATCGTGTATATTTTCCTTCCTTTTATTTATGTGAATTTTTCATCAAAAAAATAAAATAAATAAATAACTGAAGAGGTAAAAAAATAAAAAATAAAATACCTGAATGGCAAACCCAACCCCAGGCTCAACAAGAGACGGCCGACTAAGCATCCAACTTGCATCGCAATAGTATTAAAACCACACCGGCCAAGAAAACCAGACCTCCGATAAGCATAAGACATTTTCCGGCCAGGTTCTGGTGGCGGCCGACGCGATCAATGATGAGGCCAGCGCCGCCAACATAGGGACGATGTGAAGGTTGCAAGTATGACTGTTGAATTTGCAGTACCGATTACTAGAATTGTCTAGCATGCTTCTCCGGTATATGGCCGGAAAGAACTTCTTCAAGAAATCTGGCATAGAGGTTACTCCGCCTGCACTTGATTTATTCCACATAACACATCACAAAATACCAAAACTCAATCACGTAGATATTATACATTTCGATCTATGGGTTTATGACTCAAAAAGATTATAGTAATAATGTTGATAGTTTATTTTCTGTATAGAGGGCATTCAGAAATTTTTATGACATTTTTTTAGTTAGAGATTGAAATGAGGTCGACTATTTCATACATTTTGATATTTGAAAATCGGAATTTTGAGATTAATAACAATCAGTCTTCTTTTAGTGAACTGTAAAAAAAAATTTCTCCATAAATTTACCTTACCAATGTTATGCCATGCTTATAAGAAAATTTCCCTATTTGATGTGACAAAACACCCATATGGACAAAAAACCCAAAATCGGGGACGATCTGAGCTCTGCCAATTTTAAAACGTTTCGGATAAAACAAGAAGAATCCATTTATATAATAACAAAAAGTGCCGCTGGACTTACCTGAGATACCAATATCGTATCCAAACATCAAGCCTCCCATGGCGGCAAACACACAGGTTATGAAATCGAATCGAGTCAGCTTGCTCGGATGATTGTCACTGTCATCATCTCTCCTATCCATGTGGCGGCGGACGGCCGCCATCTTTACCGGCGGCGGAGGTATTGAAGGAAGAAAAGAAGATGAAAGAAAATGAATAAAGAAAAAGCCAAGATGGTTTATAGTCTACGGGGGTATGTTGACTTCATTTACACGTGGGATTTCACTTCTGCCCGTACTTATTCTTATCCTACACCGGAATGTGTGGCCGTGATGAATTTTGTACCTTTTTTTTTTCTTCTTCCATTTTTTAAGAAATTAATTAATTACTTATACAAAAACCGTCTTATCCTTTTCCAACGAAAAAAATGGTGATTATATTGGTTTATTTTTAAGTTAAAAAAAACAGTTTTTAGTGATTTATGGAAATAAACTTGTTTGATAATTGTTTTTTAAAAATCAAAATGAGCTATTTTATCATTTTAATCTAGTTATCATTTTGTTAAAAATATTATAAATTGAAATCTGCTAACTCTAATTAAAAATAAAAATATATGGTACTCCCAATCTAAATTAGGTGGGTACAAAACTTATTAATAAATATGATACTTCAACTCTTATTTTGTAAATTATTATTTTGGGGCAAAAATAATATCATTTATTCAAAATTAAGATATATTTATCCGCAAGCACAAGATAATAATCAGATAAAGTTCTATGATTTAATAAAATAATGATTAATATATATAACTCACCCTTCAATATACATTGGTGATCAAATATATCTTACCCGTCATCACATTTATTAAAACGTTATACAGTTATTAACGTATAAAACATCAATAACACAAAAACAAAATAAACCTACCTTTCATCAACCATTTTATTGCAAAACTTAAATCAAATAAGTCGATTTCAAGGCCAAGAACGACAAAAAATCAACGATCTCATTTCAGTTAAAAATATACATGCTATAAAAATTGCAGAGTTGTAAATGGCTTTAATATATCAGTTTCATGATCTTTAATAGCAATTGAACAAAATTTTGAGTTTTCTAATTATTTTTCAATATTAATAAATTTTATATTAAGTATTATTTGATTTAGAATTTGTTTCTGTTGTATGAAAATTTAAAATAAAAACAAATAAATTTTAAAAACACATGTAAATTCTTTTTTTTAAATCAACATTGGCATAGATGGTGAAGGGAGAACTTTATATGAGTTAGGGTCGGTTTGTCCGCGTTTGATAATATTTTCAAAAACCCATTTGAAAGTTCAAAAGAAATGCTTAAAGTGTTTTTTTGGGAAGTACATGAGAGGTGCTTTTTAAAAAAACACTTTTAATTTTTTTTAATATTCCTAAAATACCTACTTGTTTATCTTTAAATATTTATTTATTTTTCCTTAAAACATCTATTTATTTTATTTAAAAAATCCGAATAATATCATATACTTTTAAAAATCTAAATAATTAAAATATTTTTTGTAAATATTTAAAAAAATTATATAATCATAAAAAAATTTATAAAAATAATTATTTTAAGTTTTTATTAATATAAATTTTTGCACACATTTATTAATTAATTCAAATATTTTGTAAATATTTTTATAATCATATGAATAATAATTTTTATAATTCAGATATTTTTATTAATCTTAACTAATCATTAGCTTAAATATTTTAATAACAATAATTTACAAATTGAGTTTGGGAGACCACGTTGCTTTATTGCAAATACATCAAACAGGCATATATGTGTTTTTTTCAAAAAAATCGGATCAATTTTTTGTTATTGGCTCACGGTTGGATAAATTGTTCCGATTTTTTAGACATTCAATTTCATGGAAAACAATAAAATTTTATAACCCAATTTTTGTTTATAGAATTTTAATAAATATTAAAAAAATTTGAACTCATTAAAAATATAATACATTAATTTTTCTTAATTTGAAGTGTGTGTATATATATATATATATATATATATATATATATATATATATATATATATATATATATATATATATATATATATATATATATATATATATGTGTGTGTGTGTGTGTGTGTGTGTGTTAAAGTAATTTTTTTTATTTTTTCAGACAAAAGTAAATTGTCTTTCTTACTTGCTAAAAATCTTTATTTTAAAAATATAAAAAAAAAAAAAAACAAGTTAATAAGAAAATCAAAATTACTCACAAATAAAAACCTAGATAGATCCCCCACATCACAAGAAGTTCTAGAGTGGTATTAATTTTCTTTGATTCGGTTTTTTATTGTGCTTGTGATTTATCATTAGCTGCTTTCATTAACTACGCCAATGAAACGATTATCTAACGCCATAAAAGAGAATTGCCGAAGTTATCTCGCACTTCTTGTGTCAATAATAATACGATCTCATACGAAATTATGAAATTATACTTAAGTAAATTGTTTTACTTAAGCTTGAGTAACGATACAATAAAAACATATGGATCTTTAAAATGGAATAAGGATATATAAGTATAATTTTTTGTTTTAATTCAGGGATATTTATAAAATGAGATATTTATAAATTAATAATTTCAAAGGACAGAGCTTAGAATATTTTTTAATATATCAAAATATTAAAAATGACACATCTCACAGAAAAGGACTTATCATTTATATACGTGTACATGAATAATCTTTAAAAGTGGGTATTTTATAAGAAAACAACTTTTCTGAAATTGAGTTATAAATGGTGAGAGGAAAAAAAACACGGGGGCTTCCTGGAACAATGCTTTGTTCATTATTGTAGACCATGAATTATTGATTTTGCAAAGAATATGAAAATAGAACCAACTGGTGACTCTATGAAAAGCCGTTTTTCCCTAGGAATATGAAAACAAACCAACCAACTAGGACTGTTTCGATTGTGACTCTCGTGATAAATAGCAGCGTGGACTCGGACTTGGTGGGTCTAACAAAAATTTCCCATAGAATTGGTTTGTTGTGATTCGTGCACACGTAGTAATGAAAATGAAGAAAACAAAGAGAAGAAAAGACAATAAACAGATTTAATTGGCTGGTAATGAGCCATATCCATGGGAATAACAATGAGTTTTTTTTTATTTATTATTATTATTGTATGAATTAGGATTACATACGAAGAGTGTTTATAATATCCTAAATATGATAAAATTATAAGGCAAACTGTACCATTTTTCCTCATCTTTTGTAGAAATCTATTTTTCAGCCAATATGTCGTTGTTATTTTTGCTTAAAATAACCTATATTAATATTTTTATTAGTTTTTTGCTTAATAAAGCCATATTCCACGAATATTTGCATTTATTTTATTTTATTTTTTTGTTATCTGGCTTATTGACGTTGATATTTGGTTGCTTTATCGACGTATGGTTTGTTACTATTATGAAAGATATTTGATTATTATTGAGAGAATTGAGGTATATAAATATACCAATACAAAGACAAAAAGGTAACAACATAGAGACAATAAAAAGAATCCTAAATATACTCTAATACGTCCCCTCAAGATGATGTGCTAGAAATAACACAAATCTGGTTACATAGGGAAAATAGGTGAGACCGAGATAGAGATTTAGTAAGGGCATCAGCAAGCTAGTCACCAACGAAGACATGAACAACACGCAGCTCATACGACCGAACCAAGTCACGAATAAAATTATAATCAATTACAAGGTGTTTCATGCAAGAGTGAAAGACAGGATTAGAGAAAGATGTTTACACCAGCGTTGTATGAGAATAAGGTGTTGGACCGCATTGGACAAGAAGTCTGATAGCAAATGATTTCACCCATTTGGCCAAGAATAAGAATCGCAATAGCACGATACTCAACCTCAAAGAATAAAGAATAGCGTTATTGGGCCATATAACTCCAGCAGATTGGATTAGCACCAAGAAATATAAGAAAAGCACTTGTGGAGGTACGATCATCGCGATTATCAACCCAATCAGCGTTAGAGAAACCATGCAATGTTTGAGAAGTGTTTGCAATGTCGTGAACTGATGATCTCGCGCCTCTAAGCATAACGGGCGTGACGTTTGACCGCTCCCCAATGTTGTTCCGATGACACGTGCATAAACTGAGAGAGTTTATTCACGGCAAAGGAAATATCCGGTCGAGTCATTTGGAGATGTTAAAGGCCACCAACCACTTGATGGTACGTGGTGGCATTGACTAGCGTTAGCCCATCATGAGCAATGGGCAGCACCACTGTAAGCTTTTGTGTTGAGGACAAGTTCGAGCCAAGTATGTTATGTTCGTCAGATCAATAACATACTTTGTTCGAAAGTAGAAGACTTGTGGAAGCACAAACCTCAACAACGCTGTAAGTAAGATAGCACCCGATGGGAGAATTTCTGTAATGCTTGCACAATATATAAGGTCGACAAGTGAGGCCACTCCCGTGAATAATCAAATCATCAACATGTAATTTAGCGCAGAGAAGTGCATTAACATGGGAATAAACAAAGAGAAATGAGTTTACACGGGATGTAACAAAGCCGAGAGAGAGAGAAAGAAAATGCGGAGCTCATGGTACCGCCGGTTTGTTCGGTTCATAAATAACCTCGTAACCATTTACGATGCGGATAATCGCCGCAGCATGCCTCTACGGTTGCGCCCATATGCACTCCGCAAGACGCCCATCGGGTAAAGACATTATTTACACTGTCACGGGCGCCCCACTGCGGATGGAGTGCAATGCTAAGAACAATACGGACAGTGATGAGATATATCACGGGATCAAAGTCTGCGGAAAGCCACACCCAACCTGTTAGTGAAAGCCTTCGCAACAATGTTATAATTGCATAAGCAGAGCCATCAAGATTTTGTTTGATGCGAACCACCCATTTGTTGCCCACTATATATATTTTGCCCTGGGCTAGGGGGAACAAGAAACCAAGTACCGTTCCGGATGAACCCACTTCGGATATGTTGGCAACAAGAATATATATGTTGCCCACTATATATATTCTTCCTGCATAGCTCTAACCCACTTCTATCTTGAGAGTTCAAATGACAATGCCGTTCGGGAAAGGGGGAAGTATGGTGGTGAGATCATATCTCGGGTTAGGTTTGGTGATGGCATTTTTAGAACGGGTTTGCGTGGGATGAAGGTTTAGTGGGGGAGAGGGGATTGGTAAGGGGTCAGGAGGATGTCTAGGTGGGGGGTGGGGAGGGTGCCGGACCCAATAGACTAGTAGATGGAGACTAATATTGAAATGAGGGGTGAGGTCGTGGGATGTGTTATAAAGGTCGAGCAAGGACTCGACACCAGTGAGCCTGTATGATTTATGGAGATGAACTCTAATCTCTGGATGAGCTCAATGGCAGGCCGGGAAAGTCGCTCAGAGAGGAATGATGAGATAGGGAGGGTATAGTCTTGTTCATCACCTGTCATGGGAGGCAGGGGGAATGTGGAATGTGTGGAAAAATAGTTTTCACAAAACTTGACATGAATGCACACAAAGAGTTTATTGGAGAGGATCAAAGCAAATCAGGACAGACAAAAAGTAAATTGTTTTTCTTAATTTGCTAAAAATCTTTATTTTAAAAACATAAAAACAAATGCTAATAAGAAAATCAAAATTAATTACAAATAAAACCTAGATAGATCCCCCACATCACAAAGTTCCTAGAGTGGTATTAATTTTTGATTTTTAAATTTTATTGAAGTTTTATATTTATCATTAAATAAGCTACTTGTAATCAGCTGAGAATTAAAATCTACTACCTAAAGGTCTCATATACCTCAAAGGAAGTTATCCGTATTACGAACATTCATGACATCCCGACTTTTGGTGAATCTAATAATGATACGATTTTATAAGAATTAATAAATAAGATTTTAAAAGAATTGTTTTACTTCTAAAGCTATAAGTAATAATACAATAAAAACATGGGTCTTTAAAATGGAATAAGGATATATAAGTATAATTTTTTTGTAATTCAAGGATATTTATTAAAAT
Organism: Tetrastigma voinierianum; assembly: GCA_016808115.1. Lineage (NCBI taxonomy): Eukaryota > Viridiplantae > Streptophyta > Magnoliopsida > Vitales > Vitaceae > Tetrastigma > Tetrastigma voinierianum. The sequence goes on along the minus strand of JAEQBH010002546.1, from coordinate 39,232 downwards.
GAGATGTTTATAGAATAATCATTTAAGACAGAAGCTTAAAAGATTTTTTAATATATCAAAATATTAAAAATAAATTAGAATAAAGAATATAATCATAATTATCAATCCAAACTCGTAAATCCAACCTTCATCATATGTTTCATTTTAGGAGAAAATAGCACATATCATTTTATACGTGTACATGAATATTTTTTAAAGTGGGTATTTTTATAAGAAACACATTTCTGGAATGAAGTTATAAATGGTGAGAGGTAAAAAACGTGGGGGCTTCCTGGAACAATGCTTTGTTCATTATTGTAGACCATGAATTATTGATTTTGCAACGAATATGAAAAATAGAACCAACTAAGACTATGAAAAGTCGTTTTTCCCCACTTACACGTCTAATGCTGACAGTTTCGATTGTGACTCCTACGTGGAAATACAGCGTGGACTCGGACTTGGTGGGTCTGACAAAATTTTCCACAGAATTGTGTAAAGGTGATTCGTGCACTGTAATAATGAAACGAAGAAAACTAAGGGAAGAAAAAGATAACAAACAGATTTAATTATCGGTATTGAACCTATATCCATGGGAATAACAATGAGTTTTTTTTTTTTTAATTATTATTATGGTATGAATTAGGATTACATACGAGGAGTGTTTATAATATCCTAAATATGATAAAATTATAAGGCAAAATCTCTAGCTGTCTTTTTTCTCATCTTTTTTCTCTTTATGTACCATTTCACTGCTCACGAGCATTTATTTTACCATTATTTGCTGTAAATCACCACATTAATAATTTTTCGTTAGCTTAATAAAGCTTATTATTCTACTTAATATTTATGCTTTTATTTTATTTTATTTTTTATCACCGCTTCATTTATCGATATTTGGGCTTTATTATCGCGATCGACGTTATACCACCAACAAACATTTGGAATTAATTAACAAGGTTCATATACTCTTAGGGCCATATGCTTCACCAACAACCATGTTCTCCTAACTTGGCCTTGGGGAAAACCAATTTTTTCTACGAAGCAAATCAGCAGGGTGATGTGGATGGAGGATAACAAAATTGGAATCATTAACTATTATGTCGTTGAAATAATAAAATTCATTTGGTTGAAAATTCAGAGGGAATGGAAGAAGGTGAGGAGAATTATTACTTCGCCCATAACCATCAATAATGCGTGGGGACGACTTTTATGCATGGGTTGATCCGTCTCAATTCCCAACCTAACCTGAATATTTAATTACGGTTCAATTTGAGTATTATGATCAACCCATGTTTAATTTAAGTTGAGCTCATATCGAGGTTTGGATTAGGCTAGGAGTTTGTGTTAATGGGTCTGTGTTTACGTCATGTTAAACTATAAGTATTCATTAACATTGAAATCAATCCGAACACGACGTGAATAATTATTATGTTACAAAAACATATTCAAATACGATCGACTATTAATCGGCTGGATATTTAATACAATGCGATAATCCTGCTTAATAATCTCTCATTTAATATTATAATTCGTTAATCACTAATTTTGAGAGAATAACTCATGAAAATTTAAGGAGACAAATAATATAATTAACGAGTAAATTTGAATCAAATTTGGGTTGTGCGGATTGACACAAAAATAACTCATTTATTAAATAGGTTGACCTGAATTCGACTCAAATACGATTATAACCCAAAATCATCAATCCAAAAAACAGTGCAAACTATCAAACCTTAAAATCGAAAGAGGAAGATTATTTATCACCACCTTCATCGTATATGATCTTAATCGCCTGTTGGACGGTTCTTGAGGTTTTAATTCAAATGGTAAATGGTTTATGAGAGATTTTTATTTAATTCAAAATAGAGTACTACAAAAATGTATTACAAAGTAAATAGAAGTAAAAAAAGTTAAGATTGTCCAAATGCATTGAAACCACCATTGAATTTAAATATTCCCACTCTCTACCATAATTAAAGATTATTTAAGGAGTACTGTGCACTGTTTGTTTCGTCCTCTAAGCTTACTTTCATATTTATTTTGTAAACAGATAAGAGTTTAGAAGAGGAATTAGAACAAAATCCCCAAATACCAATCCGGCCTCTGAGTAAAGTGTGAAGAATTGCGATGATTGAATCGATGTTATTTGAACGCTTTGATCTAATTACTTTTTTTTTGTTAATATTAAAGCTTATTAAATCGTTAAAGAAAAATAAACAAATTAAGTTTATGATTTCTCTGATTCAAAAGTACTAAACGAACATGGAGAAGAATTTAATCTTAAAAGGGGCCATGAGGACATGTTGACTCTAATTAAGCCTCTATTTTCAATCCTTGTTTTTTCTTCCTTTGGTGGATGATGGCTAATGCGTTGGCTTGTAGAATCCTATTGTTGAAGCCTTGAAAAGAATAAGCTTTATAGCTACAAGGTTCAAATTGATTAACATATTTTTTTCAAGTATCCCATAAACATTCTCATCACATAGGTAATTAATTTAGGGAAATATAAACTATGCTTCAATAAGTAATATTAATTCAATCTTCTAGGCTTAAAAACAAACAAACAAAAAAAATCCTAAAACGCAAAATACAACTGGAAACCAAAAAAAAATGAAAGGAATGGTATGTATTGTTGCGCCAATTCTGAAAATAATCGCATACATCACCAAGCACTGGGGATTAAAACTGCTACCTATAAAAATAATTGTAAATTAGTCAAGATTCACTACGCCAGAAGACATCGACTTATCTACAATAGCTTTTTGTAAAGAGTAAATTGAATAATGTAAATCAAATTCTTAGTGATGTATATATAATTATTTTCAAATTGGTAACGATGATACTTACTTTTTCCCAAAAAAGAAAATCTAATGTATAGATATATAACAACCATTTAATGAGTAACAACTGACTGCATGTAGTTTATTAACTCGCATCTTTACGCATTTAATCTCTTCCAATACCAATGTCTCTTCCAAACCACCCTCATCTCCTCAATTGGAATCCCTTTGGTCTCAGGGAGGAAGAAGTAGATGAAGACTGTCATAATGGCCACGAATGCTGAGAAGAATATGAACAATCCATATTTCAGCCCACAAAGCATGGTGAGGAAGACTTCAGCAACTCCGAAAGTGAAAAACATATTCACTGAAACTGTTATGCTTTGAGCAGCCGATCGGATCTCAAGTGGGAAAATTTCACTTGGAACCAACCATCCTAGAGGACCCCATGACCATGCAAAGGCGGAGACGTAGATACAAATGCACATCACCACCAAGATGGAGTACCACTCTGGCAATTCCGTCACTTTCCCCGATGTTCCGAATTTTAGTGCTATGAGGACCGCTACTGCAACCTACATAAACATTATCGATGATGTTAGAGTTGGACAATCCCAATTTTAACACCTCACTCCAAAAGTTTTGCCCTACATAATATTATGGATTTTATTTTATTTTTGGATTTTACTCAAATTTGGTATACCTATATTTTATATTTTAAGGTTTTGTCCATGAATTAATAACCACAACACCGCTCACTTTTGAAATAATAGGATCTTGTTTGGGTTTTTTTTTTATAAACTGTTTTTTTGCTCCCAAGAACTAGCTAGAGAACATAATTTTTTGTTTTTGTTTTGAAAAACATAAAAAACACATAAACAAAATTCAAAGAATAATCAAAGAATATCAAAATGGTGTTGGGTATGTTTTTTAAAAATGATATATTCTCCGGAACCAAGAACCGTATTAAAAAACAAAAACAGAAACCAAACCGCCATAGAATTCCCTTTTATTTTCTTATTGCCTATATAAGAGATGAAATTTTGAAGTAACAAAAGTGGAAAAAAAACGATGAACAATTTTATATGTTTAATTACCTGAATGGTGAACATTTAATTCCTGCCCTATGAAAAGCTTTCCTTCCCCATTTATCAGTACCGAACACAGCCACGAATGCTGCTACGACGTTGATAAGACCGGTAATAACAGCCGAGAACAGAGAAGGTTGTTCTAAACCCCAATGATTGGAAGAGCATCGAGCATAGAACATGACGACGTTGATGCCGGTAGAGCTGCTGCAATGCTTCAACATGAGTACGGACATTGTTTCAGCTGTGGCCTATATTCTCTGAGACGAAGGTTTTTCCATGGATGTTGTACTTGTTGTGAAGCCTCACTTGCAGCCACCAGATCGTTGTACTCGGCTTCGATCTCGCCGTCGCTGACGCCCCGTATGCGCCGGAGCATGTCTCTGGCTTGTTGAAGCTCGCCCTTCTCGATCATGGAATTGGGGGTGTTGGGAAGGATCCATGCTACAATGGAGATGAAGATGGCGGGAACTGCAGCGCCGCCCAAACTAACCCGCCATCCCCAACCGCCCTCGATCTTGAAGTGGTGGCGAGTTAACCATGTTCGCTATCAAAATGCCGATGGTGATTGACAACTGAAAGACGTTGTTGAGAGCACCCTGTGTTTGTATGGAGCCATTTCTGATACGTAGATTGGCAATTAGACTGTATACAATTCATAAATTTTGGATCAATTACTAATAAAAAAGCAATTAATTAATTCAAGATATTGTTAGAGTTTTTTTTTTCACGGCCACCTCACTCCAATCTTGAAATAATATTTGACTTAAATAGTGTTTGGAAGGGAAGAAATAATTAAGTTACCTGGAAAAGTGGAGTGAAACCAACCCAAAGCCGAGCAAGATACGTCCAAAATAAGCATGAAAATATTGGACGGCGGAGGTGATAAGAATGGCGCCAACCATGAAAACCGCCGCCGACCAACATGGATATCCTGCGACCAAATCTTCTGGTGGCGTACGAGGCTGCTTCAGGGAAGACGCCAGGAGCCGCCAACAGAGCGACGACGTAATAACGTTAGTATCTGATCAGTCGAATTTACAGTACTGATTCACGATCATCCGATCCTCCTTCCTGTAAACTGAAGGGAAAAACTTTTCCAAGAATGTCGGCATGGAAGTCACTCCGCCTGCAAAAATTACCCATATCAATTTATTACTCTATTCGCATTCGCATTCGCATGCATGTATATTGTATAGAATAGGCACTATAAAACAATCAAATACACATGTATTCATAAACTCACCAGAAATTCCGATGTCGTAACCAAAGATTAAGCCTCCCATGGCACCCAAAACACAACTTATCAAAACAGACCGCGTGAGCTTTCCCGGGTATCCGACGCCACCGCCACCTCCGCCGCCGCCTTTTGGACCCATGAAACCACCCGCCATGATCACTGCGAATCGATGAAGAAACAAGCTTGCGAAGGAGAAGAGAAAACAATGAATGGAAAAGGCTGTGTGGGTAAAGTGTATTTATAGACTTTTGTGTGTAAGTTCGTTCCCTATTAGATTAGAAAATAGAAGGGTTGTTTTTGCCTTTTGTAAAATAGATAACTAGATAACTTTTTTCGTTTCTTTTGTTTTCGTTTTCTGTTTTTTTTTTTTTAAATTAGACTCACCCTCATTCCTTGTAATTATAATGAAACAGATTTACTTAGAATTAGAAACATATAAAATCATGTGTTTGGTTATGAAACAATTTGATAAGTTAATATAATACAATCTTCAATAGGGTCCAGTGTTTAAGTATGATAGATTTCTATGCTTTTTAGAAGTGTTTCTATAATTAAAAACACTTTAAGTGTTTTTAGGAGCAAAAAAAATATTTGTAATATTTTCAAAAGTGCTTTTAAAAGTTAAAAAAAAAAACAATCCAAGTGTATTTTTGAGAAGTATTTGGGAGGCGTTTTTTTATAAAACACTTTCAAAAGTTTTTGGGTATTATTAAAATTCCTATTTGTTTACCTAAATATCTATTTTCCTTAAAATACCTTATTTTTTGTTTTCAAAATCCGGATAATATGATATACTTTTAAAATTTTACATAATTCAAATATTTAAAAAAAAAAAATTCTACAATCATACAAATATTATTTTATTAGTGCAAATTTTTGCAATCTGCCCTTAATAAGTTCCGCTATTAATTCCAAAAACAACCTGCCGGCTAGCTTTATTTTAAGTCAAAACAAGTTTTAAAATTTAAATTATTTTAAAATAAATAATAAATTAAGATAATTAATCAAATACACTTGACTTATGGTGGGTTTGAAACTGTTTGTAACATCGCTTTAGTCGTTTTTTCTAAGCTTATCATAAACGTTTTTTATAGGAACTAAAAATATGATTTTTACAAAAGCTGCAAACATGTTATAAAATGCTTTTATATTATTGAAGAAATTACTAAAATGAAATTCACATTAAATTATAAAATAAGGATATCATAATAGATAAATAAATTATTACATAAATATTTAAATACGTATAAAAAGTTATATTAATAAAACCTAAATCTACTATTTTTATGATTATAAAAATTGAAAATATTTACAGAACAGAGTGAATTAATAATAAACATATAAATATTTGTATTAATAAAAACCTAAAATAATTATGTTTACAATTATAAAAGATTTGAACTAATGAATAAACATAAACATTTATATTAATAAACCTAAAATAACTATATATATAATTATAAAAATATTAAAAAAATTCTTGAATTTTTAAAAGTATATGATATTATCCAGTTTTTTTTAAATAATATAAATAGATATTTTAAGTAGAGCGGTAAATAATGTTCCTAACCTATTTTCCCGTTACGCCCAAATTTCTGGTGTCCCGTTGACAACCCGTCAACTCGCTGGAAACCTCGTGTCTCATGTTATGAGACCAGCTAATGAAGAAATGCCCACTGGGCCTACACATCATACTCATCAAAAATACATCCAACTATATCAGCATAACAAGAGTTATATTATATTACTCTTAATACAAACATATATTAAAAATTTAAAATTTCTAATACACGCTTAATAAATTACACATCAAGCCACAACCGGCTTTCTTCTCAAACGCCTAATGGGAGCCAGCCTTCCGAACACCCTCGCACCGAAATAATGATCCTCGACAGGTGAACAATGCCCAGTATACTCATCCGGCATTGTTACTCCCACCTAAGTGCACATAATGATTTAACATAAACACATTCAAGCAAATACTTGGGAATGTCTACATGATATAGATGAGAATGTGGATCACCCTTTCCCATTTCTCGAGTTTCACCGACTCCCCTCACGCATGCCTATCGGGCGGAGAAAAACACCGCTGGTGAACAAAGTTTTCAAACAAAGTTTTTGTTCTCGAAAACGCACTACCGAGTTTCAGAATATACTGACAACCCTCCGAGGCGCCCTGTTGCAATCCAAACAATCATGGGTCCAACAGATGAACTGTTGGACAACTTCAAGGCAATTCTTCGAAAATCTTCTTGAAATTCTTTTCACAACCATTTTCATTTTTCTTTCATTTTCTTTCATGTCATGCACTCACACCACATTCTAGGTGTCCTTAGCAGTATACAATCGCATTATGTCATTTCAAACAATTCATGTTATAAATCATGCATATACTAACATAAATTTACTCACATGCATCATGTCATTCAATTCATAGCAATAATGTAAGACCCGAGAAAATTCCAATTTTCGGAAAAATGATAAAATGGTCATTTTGGTAAAAATCCAAAATTTTTCTAGATCTCGGATGACCAAACGGATTTCACCATTGGAATCGTCTCGCGAAATATAGCTACCACTGCCGATTTTCGACCCGAGACGTTTAATTTGCACGTCGAAAAACCGAAGGCCAAGGACTCTTTCACAGATTGAGCTACATACAAACAAGGCCATGTGTCAAGTAATCGGTTCAGTCAAGTTGAGCTCAAGGTGGGGCCCACATGAACACATGACATGATGCCATTGGGTAGAAAAGTCAAAATCCAAGCTTTTAGGGACATGGATGGTATTGTTTAAATTCTTAATGAATGGGACAAAAAGGGAATAGTGACCTTCTCAAATGGAAAAGGCCAAAACGGGCAGCAGAGGGCAAAACGTGCAGTGTGCTAAAAGGGGGAGATGCAGTGGGCATGAAAATGGTGATTTTAGTGAGAGAGTAAGAGACTTCTCTCTAGATTTCTGGCTAATTCGACCGTCGGATTTCTTCGGAGCAAGAAGGAAAGTCATTCTACGCGGCGAGCAACGCCGTGAACACCGCTCTTGGAGTTTTTACAAACTCCGTGGAGGTAGGGGCTTTATCCCCACTTGGACGTTATACTTGCTTTAAAGGTTTCATTGGACGATCGCTGGCTCATACTCTGAACAAATGATTTGACTCCGCTCCAAAACTTGAACCGAAATGTGAAAATTCGTTGGAGTTTTTTTACGTCCATGATAGTGCACGGACTGTTTGGGCATTTTGGGTGTTGATTTGTGCAATAAATCATGTTTTGATGTGTATGAGGCCGAAAATGACCATGGTTCACAAAGAACCAATGATTAAAGCTTGGTCGCGGAACAAGAACTCCGAGGGTTTCATTGTTCACGTGAATAGTATTCATAAAATATTTTGTGAGAATATATGTATGATTGAGTAATTCAAATTGAATTGCTCGTGTTTGTAAATTAGCCCATGTGAGCTAATTTTGGAGAAATGGATTGTGAATTTTGCATGTATGTGTGTGGTTTGATTATGCTAGTATATACATATTTCATACATTAGCATGCGTTAGGCAATTGTGTTGAAACGACATAACGATTTATACGCACCGTAGAACTCTGTGGTTGGGGTGTGTGTATAATACGAAGTCAAAACGAACATGGTTGGGCAAAGGAATTTCACATGATGATTTTCTCAAGAATGGGGTTGGGAGACGCCTAACGTATCATTTTGATGAGGACCAAGGACTGCTTCGGGAAGTTCTTCAACACATTCTGGCTTCTGGAGGGTAGTCACATATTTTTACCGACCGGTAGTGTATTTTCAAGAACAACAAGTTTTGTTTTGAAATGATGTTTTTCTATACATGGCTTAGGCAAGTGAGGGAGTCGGTGATGACTGCGACATGGAACGGGCATTTAGACATTCAAGTAGGACTGGGCTCTAATTTACTTGAGTGTGTGTTTAAATTGGAGCATTGCATATGCACTTAGGTGGGGAGTAACCCATTTAGGGTGATTCCACTACTGGGCGATAGCTCACCCTGTCGTGGGAATATTTTTTAGGTATAGGGAGTGTTCGAGGAGACGGTTCATCTAGAGGTCGACAGAAGAAAGCAGCATTGGCTTGATGTTAGTCGATAAAATGTATTAGAATGTTTTAAACTTAATATATGTCAGATAAGAGTAAATTAATAACTCTGAAACTATGGTATATAGTTGATGTATATTGATGAGTATTGTTGTATGGCCAAAGTATTGCTACACCATGTATATGTCCTCCGATGTTGGATGTTGGGACATGCGATTCTCGTATAGTAGCCCCGTACAAAGCGAGATTTACCATTTTGATCAGATATGGGCCCCGTGCTACCATATCGAACTCGTTTGTAATAGTGCTAGATTCTCGTAGAGCTCCCTGCATGCTGAGACCCACTCCACTTTCGTGAGTGGTGTCGGGTTATCCGGCATCCACGAGTATTCCGCGGGCTGGATCTGGGTTGTCAACTGACACCTGGCTGGGGCGCTGCCTGGTATCGAGCGCCAAGGTAAACGACCTGGGAGCTCATGAAGAGAGCCAGAGTCCCGATACCAGCCACAAAGATGGTATCGCAGCCTAGGTTTATAAATACCTAGAGCTTAGTGTTGATAAGTTAGGTATACGATAACCTAGGCTCGAGTGGGATTGGTCAAGGTCGAAGATATGGTGTAAGAACATCACCACTTGTGTGGCTCTGATGTTAGAGTTTAGGTATGTGATTACCTAGAAACCACGGATGTGATTGTAACATTACATGCATGTGTTTTATGTGTATCATACATTGTTTGATGAATTGTTATGTGTTAGAATACATGTGATTGTGTGCTTAGTGATTAGCACATAGATGTGTGTTGGAAAATTCTTTAGTTTTACAGTGTAAAACTGAAAGAAATAAACAAATAAATTTTAATAAATTTATTTGGTTTATTGGATGAGGTCTTGGAGTTGGGTGAGGTTACATATGCACGTGGTTGGATGCGTAGGTGTGGAATTTCGGGACGAAATTATTTTTAAGGAGGGGAGAATGTAAGACCAGAGAAAATTCCAATTTTCGGAAAAAGGGCAAAATGGTCATTTCGGTAAAAATAAAATTTTTTAGATCTCGGATGACGAAACGGATTTCACCGTTGGAATCGTCTCGGAAATCTAGCTACCACTGATTGGGCCGACCTTGAGAAAGCTCCGACTGCACGCTTTTTCTCGAGAAAACGAAGGTCGGGCAGACGCTTGGTTCATTTTGAGGCAATACGTTGTGCCACTGTGTCAATCAATTTGCCTACCAAGCTGAGCTCAAGGTGGAGCCCACGTGAACACATGGCATGATGCCATTGGGTAAAAAGTCAAAACTAAGCTTTTGCGGACATGCATGGTATCTTAAATTTAATGAATGGGACAAAGGGAATAGTGACCTTCTCAAATGGAAAAGGCCAAACGGCAAAGATAGGCAAACGTGCAAGCAAAGGTGTTGGGAGATGCGCAAGGAAATGGTGATTTTAGTGAGAGAGTAAGTGGACTTCTCTCTAGATTTCGCCAATCCGATCGCCTTCGATTTCTTCTGAGCAAGAAGGAAAGTCGCTCTACTGGCAAGAGCACCGCGTGACACTAGTTTCTCGAGCTACAAACCTACTATAGGTTTTATCCTACTTAACGCGCTACACTTTGTCATGTTTTGTTGATGATTGAGTTGGTTTGAGGCCTTGAACGTAAGATTATTTGACGGCTCCAAAACTGGAACCAAGTGTGAAAATTTGTACTTAAACTCGTGGGTCCATCACCACCACAACCCGTGAAACACTCGTGAATGCTCCATGACCCGACATCTCTCACTAAAATCGGGTAGTTCTTGCAGACGTAATTAAAGGAAATACTATCCCCAATCAACATTCACAAGATATATATGAAAAAACGGGCTCTTTAGGCCCATACTATTAATACTCATCATCACGTAAACCACCGCATCCACTAGCTTCAAGAGAGTCAAAGTTTATTTTATACAACACAAATTATAAAATTCTAACACATGGAATACTATTAATGATATTAAAAACACAACCTCGGCTAAACTCGGCCTCTATGATGAGCCGCCTCTTTCAGGCACTCCCCGGACCGAACACATTCACAAGGTGAGGCTAATGTCACAGGAAATCACCCTTAAACGGGCTACTCACCTAATGCATATGCAATGCCCAGTAAACACACATTCGCAAAATGCACGATCCTACTCAATGCCCAATTAATCAACTCATACCCCGAGTCCTCACTGACTCCCTCACACTTGCCTAAGCCACGTATGAGAAAACTTGTTTTCAACAAAGATATTTGTTTTTAATTGTGGACAACCCTCCGATGTAAATATTGGACCGACTCCGATGATTATATTTAGTGGACTACCCTCCGAGATATATCACTCAATGTAATTCGACGATTGATATTTTTATATGGACTACCCTATAATTATTATTATTTTTAGTCAACCCGAAACCATTCTCCCAAGAATCACCTCATGCACTCACTCTATTGTTTTAGGTGCCCCAAAGGTATACGAATGACGATGCCACCCCATTACACGAGTAACACATGCAATATGCATCATGCATATATTCATATTTAAACACATTAAACATGTCAGTAATTTCACAATCCATTATAAAATTAGCTCAATGGGCTAATTATCAAACACGAGCAATTCAATTTGCACTACTCACCACAATTTCACACAAAATTTGATTTTCGTATCACACCGCATGAACAAAGAAACCTCGGGTTTGATCGCTCATAGCAATCCTCTCACGCCGGTTCCATCTCAGAACCCGAACCAATGGTCATTCCAGGCCTTATACACATCAAAGCATCATTTATAACATAAATGTAATAAAATAGAATCAAAACAGTCCTGTGAGCAAAATACGGACTGTCCAATGGGTTTCAAAATTTACCTCGCCTGAGATTGAACCGATCAAACGTATCGCTTGCCCTCAAACCATACAAAACATTACAAAACACTTAAATAAAGTGTAAAACCCAAGTAGAATAAATCCTCTGCCTAGAGTTTTGTCTGCACCCAAACCTGAGCCCACGTGTAGGCCTCCCACATGTGAGTAAATTTTTCCTCCTTCGTCCGAAGAATTTCGACATGGTCTGATTTCGAATCTAGAGAGAAGTTTCTCTCAAAAACTCAAATCAGACTTCCACCGCATCCTCCCCCACCGCTGCCCTCGATTTTCATTTGTATTTTTGAAGAAGACAACACTATTTAGTAATTGTCCTATTATCATTAAACAAATCTAATAATGCCCACTATGTCCCAAAGTTTGGACTGGATATTTTGCATTATCCCTACTGGCCCATTTCCATCATTTCACTACGCCACTTATGGAAGATGATGTTACATGATTTTTGTCACATCAACATCGTTGCATTTGCACCTTGAATCGCGGGACGCTTCAAAACGCAACTCCGACTGCCTTGGAATTTAACAATTCACGGCTAGCGATTTACGACGATTCCAACTGAAACTGCTTCATTATCCGGAGATCTAAAGAATAAATTTCATTTTCAATCGGATCACATTTTATATTTTTCCAAAATTAAATTTTCGGTCTTACAAAATGCTGGTTTTGGATGGGTCATGATTTAAAGGCATGGACCGTTCGGGCATTTTGGTGTTGATTTATGCAATAATCATGGATGGGTGAGGGCCGAATGACCATGTGAAATTGCCCGCCAGCGAACCGATGATCGCGCTCGGGCCGAATAGTAACCCGAGGTTTTCACCGCTCATGAATAGTGTTCATATGTTATTGCAGGAAAATATGTATGATTGAGAACAAAATTGAATTTATTGCGGTTTGTAAATTCAGCCTGGCGTGAGCTAATTGAGAAATGAATTGTGAATTTGGTACGAAGGTGGATTATTATGTTAGTATATGGCATGTTTATATATTAGCATGCGTTATATAAATTGTGTTGAAATGACATAATGCATTTTATATGCACCGGGGTAACCTAGAAGTTAGGTGTGTGCATAACATGAGTTTTCTGAAAAACGAACATGGTTGCGAATTGAACGCTGTGATGATTTTTCGCTGGAGAATGGGGTCGAGACGGTCTAACAGATCATTTCGATGAGGATTGTTTCGGGAAGTTCTCCAACACATTCATTTTGAGGTGGTAGTTCCATCTTTTATCTAGACTTAGAGGTATTTTCTTGAGAACAAACATAGTTTTGTTTCAAAATGATGCTTTTTCTCACATAATTTCAGTAAAGCTGTGAAGGAGTCGGTGAGACTCGCGACATAAACGGATTACTTAGACATTCAAGTAGATCGAATTTACTTTGAATGTGTGTTTAAATTGGAGCATTGCATATGCACTAGCGGGGAGTAACCCATTTAGTATGATTCTACCACTCATGTATACCACCCTGTCGAGGGAATATTTTTCATGTACAGGGAGTGTTCGAGGAGACGGTTCATCTTAGAGGCCGATTTTGAAGAAAGCCGGGTTGTGGCTTAATGTTAGTTGGATACATGTATTAGAATGTTTTAAACTTTTAATATATGTTGTATAAGAGTAAATTATTAACTCTTGAAACAATGGTATATAGTTGATGTATATCGATTTAGCATTATTGTATTTGGCCAGCTGGCCTTACTCATGCATATGTCCCTCTCGATGTTGATGTTTGGGACATGTGGTCTTGGCAGCTCTCAAAGATAAAGGAGACTTTATTTATTTTGATCAGATACGCCTATGTGTGGCCATATTGAACTGTTTATGACAGGTTTTGTATTTGGGTAGAGCTCCCCGTACAAAGGAGACTCTGCTCGATTTTCGTGAGTGGTGTCGGGTTACCCGGCATCCACGAGTATTCAAGGTCGACGATTATCAACCACACCCATTAGGGCTGCCAAACATCAAATTAGCTCACATGGCTAATAACAAATCCAATTCCATCGGGCTTATACACAATTATATTTCATATAATTGTGACATCATGTTAACACATTAATTTTCATGCATTAACAATTTCTTTTTTCACACAATTCAAGTCATCTAATTCAAGCAATATTTTGCTTACAACACACATGAACCATTTTCGGTCCAATCAAGCAAAACTGGATCAGAACGAAAAGAAGGTCAGTCTGTACAACTCCTTCACATCTGCTCCACTTTGTAACCAAACTGGCGGTTATTTTCGACCTAACAACACCCAAACCATAATTTATTACCATTATAACATCGAACCACCCAAACAGTCCGGTGGACCGCCCAAAACGGGTTCCAAATATTCCAACACCCAGCCCCAGTTTTGATCAACAATCCATTATTCACGACCAACACTCAAAGCATTTACAAGGCTCGAACCGAAATAACCGGGCAGAGAAGACCCTACCTCCTTGGAGTTGTTGAAACTCCACAAAACCTGTGCCTACACGTAGCCCTTACCGCATAGAACAACTTTGCTTGTCCCGATACGAACCGGGACGGTCCGAAAGCCTAAATCTGCAGGTTGCAACTTTCCTCTAAAAACCCTCCATTTTTCAAAATCTGCTCTCCCCTCTCCCCACCGCTGATCTGTTGAAAATGGAGAGGTAACTCTTTCATTCCCCTCATTGCCATGTCAAGCCATCATTGACTTATTTACTTCTTATCCACTACTCCACCTACCTTGATTTTTTCCCCTCCAATTAGAGAGATGCCACATGTCCACATGGCCCCACACTTGAGCTCAACTTGACCTATTCTCGCACCTCGATACGGGCACACCGTGAGCCACTCAAATGTGCCAAGTGTCCCGCACTACGCCATGTCTCGAAAAAGTGCACACCGCCTCGAAATTCAATGAAATTCGACGCGCAGAGTTAGATTTCATGCAGACTATTCCAACTAAGAAGTCCGCTTGTCAACCGAGATTTAGAAAATTCTAGATTTTGACCAAATTGCCGCATTTCACTATTTTTCAAAAATTAAATTTTCAAGTGGTTTCACATTTTTAACTTGCTCATTTGCCGTGAGCCAAAACAAAATGGGCTAATTAACACTTTCTATTCCTACACAACCAACCTACGCGAGCTATGCTAAAACCTTAAAAATGCTAAAAATTAATTTTACAAATTCATCATATTCTTCAAATAAAAATATATAATATACAAATATATAATGATAATTAATATATAAAATGATTGAGTCTAAACAATATAATAATAGTAAATAGACTTAAATAAATAAATAATGCTAGAACATTGTTATAACTAAAGTACCAAACTAACTAGCTAAATAGTACCAAAACAATAAAGTAACAACTTAATAACATATCTTAAAAAAACAACTCCAAAGTATCAAATGAAATCTCATATGCCTCTAATTTTCATCATCATCCTCGTTATATCCAATAATAACATGTGATTCCACATTAGAAATATGTATATCCTCGATAATGTGGTTGAGTTATCATCATATATTAGTTAATTTAGAATGTTAGCAATATAAATTTCATTTATGTTTGTAATCATAAATATTTTTCAAAAAATGCATCTTAATCGTATAATAATGAAATATACTATTTGTTTGAAAACCCATCTTGATAAAAGATATAATCATATTATGAAAGAAATTAGTGTATGATTTTTGTTAATTATTTTTAAAATAACATTATTTTGTTATTAACACTAATTTAAGTAATAAAATTTATTTTAAAATATAATCGGTAATTTAGTTATTAAATTAAATTAAATAAATTTATAAACTAGTACAAATTATTTTTATAAAAAACATATATGATTGAATAAAATTTAAAGATAAATAAAAATGAAATTATAAATATTTAAAATAGGATTAATGAGATAAATAAAATATATTTAATATTAAAACTGTAATTTATTTAATTCAAATGCATTCTGAAATTTTCATACAATATTTTTTAAATATTAAATTATCATATAAATTATATTAAAAATATACATTTAGAAATTGAAAATAAAATAGTTAAAATAAAAAACTTTAATATATTAATCATATATTATAGTAATAATTATTTTTAAAACCCTTACGCTTACAAAAAAGATAGCAAAAATATCAAATTTTATAGATGAATCCTTGAAAATCTCAATTACTAAGCTAGATACTTAAAAAAATTAAATACAAATTTCGGGTAAATCGGACTAATTCGGGTCAAACCCACATGAACCATGGGTCAAAACGGGTCGGGCTATATTAGCTCACTATCTTCACAAATTTACAACTCAACCCTTAAAAAATTTTAAGTAAACGTGGCTTACTTATCGCCAACCTATATTGCCAACTCCAGAATGTTAAGGAAAAATATATAGACGTTTAAGGATAAATAAGTAGGTATTTGAGGAATATCCAAAAACATTTAAAGTGTTTTTTTAAAAACACATCCCAAGTGCAAATAATAATTTACAAAAAATAATTATTTATATGATTATAAAAAATTATTTGCAAAATTATTTGAATTAATTAATAAACGTATGCAAGAATTTGTACTAATAAAATTTAAAATAATTATTTTTATAAAATAATATCTGTATGATTATTGAAATTTTTTTAAAAATATTTAAATTATTTAAAATTTTAAAAGTGTATCTGATTTTAAAATAAAATATATAGAAGTTTTAAGGAAAAATAAATCGATATTTAAGGATACACAGTATTTTAAGAATATCAAAAAAGTGTTTTAAAAAACACCTCCTAATGTTTCCTCAAAACACTGTAGCTGTTTTTTCGAACTTTCAAAAGTTACATTAAAAATATTATCAAACATCTTTTTGTCCTATAAACACTTAAAAGTGTTTTAGGCCTTGAAACACTTATAAGAAATACTACCAAACTAGCCCTAAAATTTATTGTGTTATTTTAATATTTGGAAATATTTTAGAACATGTCGGTTTCAGTTTTAAAATTATAAAATTATAAAAATTAATTCCAATCTTATATAGTGTAAAATAAAAATTATTATTTAAAAGAGATTCTTCAGTTCAAGTATTTTCAAAATACCAAAATTTATGATATTTTATAAAATATTTATTTCATGAAAAGAAAATTTAAAAATCAAATTTATGAAATTTAGAACTTGAATGTGAGAACTTCTTAAAAGTTTTTTAAGATTAAAAAGAACAAACAATTGTATAAAACTTTCGTTTTCGTTTTTTCTTTTTTAAGTTAGGACTCATCAGATTTTACTTAGAATTAGAAACGATATAAAATCATGTGTTTGGATAAGAAACAATTTAATGAAGTCAATTATAATACATTCTTCATGCAATAGGTCCGTGTTTGAGTAGGATGGACTTCTATATTTTTAGAAGGTTTTCTGTAATTAAAAACACTTTGGGCAGCTTTAACAATGTTTTAAAACCGATCACATGATTCACACTAAATTACGAACCGACTAATAATCAAGTGAACAAGACTAAATAAATATATTATTTATATTTTATTTAAATTTTAAAATATATAATTAATAATTTTTAAAATATTATTTATTACTTTTTATATAAATAAAGTATTTAAAAATCTATTTTGAAAATATGTATAATGTTTAAATATAAAAACATTTTAAAATGGAATCATTTATATAAAATATATATACTTAATTCAGAAGAATATATACTATAACATCTAAATAATTACATTTATAGAATGTTCCTTCGTAACTTTCCCCTCCCACAGCTCAACCACTGTCCTGCAAGATTCGATCAATTTTTTAGCCATGCCTTTTTTTAACCCTAAGCAAAAGGACGCTGCTTTAACTTGAAAATAATAATTACGGAGCAAACGCCTGCTCATTGAGAACGGACGGGGTCACCGGTTCGACCGCTTCTGCTCAAACGATCATTCTAAGCAATTCACAACCTACAGATTGACCGGGAATCCACTTTATGGTTTCATTACTCGCTCGATCGGTCGAACCGGTTTTCAAAACATTGGTTTTGCGACAAAAAAGTTTTGTCATATTTTCAAATGTGCTTTTGAAAGTTAAAAAAAAACAATTCAAATGTTTTTTCGAGAATCATTTGAGAGGTTTAATTTTTTTTAAACACTTTCAAAAGTTTTTGGGTATTATTAAAATTCCTATTTATTTATACTTAAATATCTATTTTTCCTTAAAACATCTATTTTTTTATTTAAAAATCCGGATAATATGATATACTTTTAAAATTTTAAATAATTCAAATATTTAAAAAAAAATTATATAATCATACAAATACACTTGACTTATGGTGGGTTTGGCACCGCTTATTGTAATAGAGCTTTTAACAAAAACGTTTTCTATCATAAAAGGTTTTATAGGAATAAAAAAAAAGTGATTTTACAAAAGCTTTTTGCAACGTGTTATAAAAACGCTTTTATATTATTAAAATTACCAAAATAAAAATTTAATATTTAATTATAAAAATATGATATCATAATAAATAAATAAATTATTACATAAATATTTAAATACGTATAAAAAAGTTATATTAATAAAATCAAATCTATTATTTTCTTATGATTATAAAAATTGAAAATACTTACATAAGTGAATTAATGAATAAACATAAAAACATATTTGTATTAATAAAACCTAAAAATTATTTTTACAATTATAAAAATATTTGGAACTAATGAATAAACATACATAAACATTTGTATTAAAAAACCTAAAATAATTATATATATAATTATTATAAAAATATTACAAAAATACTTGAAGTTTTAAAGTGTATGATATTATCCATATTTTTTTAATAATATAAATAGATATTTTAAGTAGAGCTAGTAAACAAAGTTAGCTCAACCCATTTCCAAATTCCTGTCTATTTGGGCCGGTGAGCCAAAACGGTCGCTAATTTTACTAATTTCTATTCGTGGCCAGTTTTCGACCAACTCATGTCATGGCTAAACCCGAAAAACGCTTAAAAAATTAATTTTATAAATTTATCATTCTTCAAATAAAAATAATTTGTACTAATAAAATTTAAAATAATTATTTTTATAAAAATAATATCTCGTATGATTATTGAATTTTTTTTTAAAATATTTAAATTATTTAAAATTTTAAAAGTGTATCCATTTAAAATAAAATATATAGAAGTTTTAAGGAAAAAATAAATCGATATTTAAGGATACGTGTATTTTAAGAATATCAAAAAAAGTGTTTAAAAAAAACACCTCCTAAATGCTTCTCAAAAAACACTCAGAGTGTTTTTTCGAACTTTCAAAAGTGTTATTAAAAATATTATCAAACATCTTTTTTGTCCTATAAACACTTAAAAGTGTGTTTTTAGTCTTTGGAAACACTTTATAAGAAATACCACAAACTAGCTCCTAAATTTATCAGGTTATTTTTATTATTAAATATTTTAGAACATGTCGGTTTCTATTTTAAAATTATAAAATTATAAAAAATTAATTCCAATCTTATATAGTGTAAAATAAAAATTATTATTTAAAAGAGACTTTTCAGTTCAAGTATTTTCAAAATACCAAAATTTCTATGATATTTTTATAAAATATTTATTTCATGAAAAGGTACTTAAAATCAAATTTATGAAATTTAGAACTTGAATGAGAACTTTAAAAAGTGTTTTTATATTAAAAAAGTAATGAACAATTGTATAAAAACTTTCGTTTTCTGTTTTTTTTTTTAAGTTAGGACTCATCAGATTTTACTTAGAATTAGAAACGATATAAAATCATGTGTTTGGTTCACAATTCAGTGGTCGAACCGACGGTTGAATCGTGGTTGAACAAGTGACGAAATAAATATATTATTTATATTTTATTTAAATTTTAAAATATATAATTAATAATTTTTAAAATATTATTTATTACTTTTTATATAAATAAAGTATTTTAAAATTTATTTTGAAAATATGCGTATAATGTTTAAATATAAAAAACATTTTAAAAATGCCAAGAACTTATTTATATAAATATATATACTTAATTTTTAGTAATATATAATTCTTTGTTAACATCTAAAATAATTACATTTAGAAATGTTCCTTTCTTTGTAACTTTCCTCCCATGCTAAATCCACCTGGTCTCGTAGTATTTGATCGAATTTTTTTACATGCTTTAACCCTAAGCAAAAGGACGTCGTTTTAACTTGAAAAAATAATAATTATGGGAGCAAATCGCTCGGTTCATTGAGAAACGGACGGGTCACCGGTTCGACCGTCGGTTCAAACGATTCTCATTCGGTTAATTCACAACCGGTTTTTTGCATTGAATTGAACCAATTTTGTGGCTGGTTGACGGTTCGATCGGTCGAACCGGTTTTCAAAACATTGGTTTTTAGGACAAAAAAAAGTTTTGTAATATTTTCAAATGTGCTTTGAGTTAAAAAATAATTCAAAATGTTTTTTCGAGAATCATTTGAGAGGTTTGAATTTTTTAAACACCTTCAAAGTTTTTGGGTATTATTAAAATTCATTTATTTATACTTAAATATCTATTTTTCCTTAAACATCTATTTTTTTTATTTAAAAAATCCGGATAAGATATAATTTTTAAAATTTTAAATAATTCAAATATTTTTAAAAAAAATTATATAATCATACAAATACACTTGACTTATGCTGGGTTTGGCACCACTTATTGTAATAGAGCTTTTAACAAAAACGTTTTCTATCATAAAAGGTTTTATAGGAATAAAAAAAAAGGGATTTTACAAAGCTTTTTGCAACAGTTATAAAACACTTTTATATTATTAAAATTACCAAAATAAAATTTAATATTTAATATAAAAATATGATATTTGGCAATAAATAAATAAATAAATTATTACATAAATATTTAAATACGTATAAAAAGTTATATTAATAAACCTAAATCTATTATTTTTATGATTATAAAAATTGAAATATTTTTACATAAGGGAATTAATGAATAAACATATGTAATATTGTATTAATAAAAACCTAAAAAAATTATTTTTACAATTATAAAAATATTTGAACTAATGAATAAACACAAAGATTGTATTAATAAAAACTCAAAATAATTATATATAATTATAAAAATATTTACAAAATATTTGAAGTTTTAAAAGTGTAATATATTATCCATATTTTTTAATAATATAACAGATATTTTAAGAGATTGAGAAATATACAAATTCAACCCATTTCCAATACCATTCAGGCCATGAACAAAACTGGTCGCCACTTTGGCCAATTTCTATTCGGGGCTGCCGACCAACTCATGGGAGTCATGCAAACTTGAAAAATGCTAAAAATTAATTTTATAAATTTATCATTCTTCAAATAAAAGAAATAACGCGACGCCCCCAAATCCTGCATCCGCCGACAACCCTCGTCAACCCGGGCGTAAACCCGCGCTCATATCATGAGTAAAACGCTACATCGCCTACACAACATACTCACCAAAATACATCAAACTATATTACAATAACAAGAAGCACTACACTTCTAATACAAAACATATATTAAGATTTAGAATTATAATACATATTTTAGAAAATACATATCAAAGCCACATATCGGCTTTCTTTTCAAAAGCGGTCTCTAATGATCGTCGTCTTCCAATGGGCCCCCAGACTAAACGATATTGGCCGGTAACGCGACCACCCTTTCCCACTTCGAGCCCCTCACACTCCCACCGACTCTCACTCATGCCTAAGCCAAATATGAGAAAACATCGCTTTCAAACAAATTAAAACATACTACCGAAGTTTCAAAATCTATCGACAACCCTCCGAGGCGACCTTGCTCGATAACTCTCTAAACACCATGCTCCTTCACGTTAATTGTTGGACAATTTCCCAACCCACCTCCGGCACCGATTGAAATCTTTCACAACCATTTTCCTTTATTTTTTCATGTCATGCACTCACACTATCGCTCTGGGTGCCCCAAACGCATAGCACGCATTACGCCATTTCCAAACAATTCATGTTAATATATAAATCACGCATATACTAACCAAATTTTAACTCACAACGCCATGTTATTTATTCATATCAATAACATCTAAATTAAATTCACATGCTAATCAACAATCCAATGACTTCAATGGCTTGGCACAATTATATTTTATATAATCTAAACACTCATGTTAACACACTAAATTTTCATGCATTAACAATTTCTTTCCATCAACACTCCAAGCCATTCATCTTAAGCAAAGTATTTGCTTATACACATACTTCGACCATTTTCATTCAATACAACGGACTATTTTTACCGGGCCCCAAATCCGCGCAGCTGGTCAGTCTGTGGCAAACATTACAAGCACGGTTCCACTTTTGTGGAACCGAAATCATGGTCATTTCCTACTAACAACACTTCAAACCATAATTTATTGCATAAATTATAACACAAGCTACACAAACAGTCTGTGGACTGTCCAAAACGTGTCCCAAATTTCGAAGAATTCAAATTCCGTTTCGGATGACCAAACGGCCCTCACGCCTCATATCATCTAAACCATTTTAATGGCTCTAAAAGGGATTAAATCAAAGAGTGTGATACTTCCAAATCCCGGTGTCTCATTGACAACCCGTCAACTCATGGACATCTGTACGTCGGGCACCCGACACCACTCATGAAAATCGGGCGCAGTCTTCTTTGCATCTTGTTCTACCAAATACAACATGTTCCAAATAATTTACAACCACCACAATCGGGTTCATTACGCAGTAAAGATCGGCCACTGGGGCCCGCGCATCAATGATTCACAAAATATATCCCAACCAAATTTATATTATACTGCTCAAGAGTTAATGAATAATTTAATTCAAACATATATTAAAATAACAATTTCTTAATATACGTTATATTAAAATCGAATACCAAAGCCACAATCCAGCTTTCTTCTAAAACGTGTCTCTAATAATGGCCGCCCTATACACTGCACTCCAAGGAACAAAATATCGTGTAATTACGGATATTGGTACTTGGATTTTACTGGATATATTCTGGAAATATCGTAAATATCGGGTGGATATTTTGACAAAAATATCGGTAAAGCGAAAATTAATAAAAATACTTTGAAATTCATGAAAATACTTTGTTGAACTTTATAAAAGACATAAATAAGCAAATATACACTTATTGAAAATAATATTCATTATAATTTATCGAGAAATTACATTACAATAGTAATTTAAAACCAAAATGAAGACCGATGTGGCTCCATTACATTATTTGATGAAGGGGTCCCATCTTGATGAAGATAATATTTATAATAAGATCTTCAAAATATTGAGATAAATCACAAAGAAAAAATAATTTGAGAGTTAAATGGAGCTTGGATGTGTATGGATGAGTTTGTAAAGAGATTGTATGATTTTATGGGTATTTATAAAAATTTTTGGAGTCAAAATAGTGATTACCGATATTTACCGATATTTCACTGGCATACCGACATTTTACTGATATTTAATTTGATATGATTTCACCATTTTTTCAAAATTCATGCACAAGCGCTGTCTATTAGTCTGATTTTTTCGGTGGAAAAATCGGCGATTTTACCGATTTTCCTCGATTTTTCCTCTGATCGATTTTTCCACTGATTTTTCTTCCTAATGCAATAAACCGGATGCCACCAAATATCTACTAAAAACCAATTTTCGTTTTTGTTCAGGTCTCTAAATAAATGGATCCGATTGCATGAAAGTAAAGCCCAAAAGAGGTGATAATTTCCTACGTGGGTTACTCCCCCACATAAAAGACACACGCACAAGAAACAATCACACTCAAGCAAATTACATGATCCTACTCAATGTCTACATGCCCAAACCCATGTCTCGAGTCATCACTGACCTCACACGCTGCCCAAATGCGAAATATACAAGCCAAAACAAAAGCTTTTGTTCTTGAAAACTTACCTGTCGAGTTTCTAGAATATATTGACAACCCTCCGAGGTGAATATGTTGATAACCTCCAAACAATTCATGGCCCTCCGACGTGGAATCAGTTTGACACCTCCCAACACAATTCTCCGAAAAATCTTCCATCGAAATTCCTTTCACAAACATTTTTCCTTTTTATTTTCTTTCATGTCATGCACTCTCCTAATATTATAGTAAGGCTCTATTGCATATAATACATTATGCCAATCTCCAATAACTCATGCTAATATATAAAACATGTATATTAACATAATTAATTCACACAATTTATGTTATTAAATTCACATCAATAACACCAAAATTAGCTCTCACATGGGGCTAATTAAAATACAAACAATTATTTTGAATCACTCAACAATAAAATCACGTGAACAAGGAGTCCTCTCTGGCTGGCACTGCTCACCCGCCACACACAATTAGAGATTTTCTCCACTTGGTTCAAATGTTTTGAGACCAAAATTACTAAGTAAATCAAGCCTCATTTATCCTAACCATTCATACACTTTAGCCAAAGAATAACATAAGTAGGAAAATATCCATACCTCTTGAGTCAGTCTCGACCCACCAAATTGGTGTCCACGCTGCAGCCCTCGCCGAGTAGAACGCCTTATTTCTTCGGCTCAAACGAACCGATCGCTCAACGAAGGAAATCTGTAGAGAAGTCACAAGCACTATCTCTCTAGGAATCTGATCCGTACCACTGCTGTGATTTTTGCTTTCTTTCGGGAGCAATAAACTATTTGCTCTTTTGTCTTATACTCATTTAACCTTTGCCATTAATTCTCATCTTGTCCTTAAGTTTTGGATTTTTGACACATGGCTTAATCTAAGCCATTCATCTCCATTATCTCACTAATCATGCAACATGTGTCACATGAGTACACGCAGTGAAGCGACTTTCACACATCACATGTCTTTCACAGTTCGCTTTTCTTACTACACCCACTCGAAAAACGCGAAATTTCGACTATCCTAATTCGACAAAATTCGACGTATAGCTGATTTTGCGGTGACGATTCCAAATCCACGGAAGTTCGCTTCGTCATCCGAGATCTAGAAAAAATTTGGATTTTGACCGAAATTACCATTTTACCATTTTTCAGAAAATTCGAATTTTCCCGGATTTTACAAGGAGAAAACCCATACCTCCTGGAGTTGTCGAAACTCCACAAAACCTGCATCACGCCAGGTAGCCTTGTCGGGAAAGAACTTTGCTTCGTCGCTTCTGGAATCGACGCGTCGGGATTGCCGGGAATTCTGCAGGTCGGACTTTCTCTCTCAGAAACCCTCTTTTTCAAAATCGCCTCCCTCTCCCACGCCCGATTCCGCCCAGAAGATATGTTCTCGTTCTCATTGCCACATGTCAGGGTTATCATCGGGTTTATTTGGATTTCTTATCCACTTATCCACCTACCTTGATTTTCCTCCACTAGAGAGATGCCACATGTCCACATGGTACCCTACACTTGAGCTCAAGTTGATCATTATGCACCGACACGTGGCACACCGCGAACCACTAAAATGCGCGCCAAGTGTCTCATTACGCTACCTCAAAAACGCAAATTTAACCTGGTTTCGAATTCACAAAATTCACGCAGAATGATTCGCAAAGACGATTCAATCTACAAGTCACTTCACATCCGAGATCTAGAAAAATTACAGATCTTTACCGAAATTACCATTTTACCATTTTTCAGAAAATTAGGATTTTCTCGGGGTTTCACAAATAATATACAAAACATATAACCGATAATTAATATATAAAATGATTGAGTCTAAACAATATAATAATAGTAAATAAACTTAAATAAATAATGCTAGATCATTGTTATAAATAAAGTACCAAACTAACTAATAATAGTTATTAAAACAATAAAGTAACAACTTAATAACATATATGAAAAAAAAACAACTCCAAAGATCAAATGAAATCCCATATTTCTAATCTTCATCATCATCCTCGCATCCAATAATAACATCCGATTCCACATCACGATGTGGTTCAGTTATCATCATCTTTACTAATTTAGAATGTTAACAATATAAATTTCATTAATGTTTGTAATCAAAAAATATTTTTTTCAAAAAATGCATCTCAACCGTATAATAATGAAATATACTATTTGTTTAAAAACCCATCTTGCTAAAAGATATAATCATATTATAAAATAAATTAGTGAAGATTTTGTTAATTATTTGAAAATAAATATTATTTTGTTATTAACACTAATTTAAGTAATAAACTTATTTAAAATATACTAGTAATTTAGTTATTAAATTTTAATGAATTTATAAACTTAAAAATAACTTCATTTTTATAAAAAAACATATATGATTGGAATAAAATTTAAAAGATAAATAAAAAATGAAATTGTAAATATTTGAAACAGATTAATGAGATAAATAAAAATATATTCAATATTAAATTGTACTTATTTAATTCAAATGCATTTCAGAATTTTCATACAATATTTTTAAATATTAAATTATCATATACATTATATTAAAAATATACATTTAGAAATTAAAATAAAATAGTTAAAACAACAAACTTTAATATATTAATCATATAATATAGTAATAATTATTTTTAAAACCCCAATGCTACAAAAAAATATCAAATTTTATAAACGACTCTCAAAATCTCAATTACTGGGGTCTAAGTACTTAAAAATTAAATAAAAATTTCGGATAAATCGGACTAATCCGGGCCAAACCCACATGGACCATGGGTCAGAATGGGTTAGGCCATATTGGCCCAGCTTTATTTGGGCATTAAATTTTACAACTCAACCTTCAAAAAATTCGGGCTAAAGTGGCTTGGTTCATCAAGTTCAACCCATATTGTCAACTATAATGTTAAGGAAAAATAAATGAACGTTTAAGAATAAATAAGTAGGTATTTGAGGAATATCCAAAAACATTTAAACTGTTTAAAAAAAAAAAAACACACATCCCAAGTGCAAATAATTATTTACAAAAATAATTATTTATATGATCATAAAAATATTTGCAAAAATATTTTGAATTAATTAATAAACGTATGCAAAATTTGTACTAATAAAATTTAAAATAAATTTTTATATAATAATATCTGTAAGATTATAGAATGCAAAATATTTATCATTTAAAATTTAAAAGCATATCATATTATCCGCATTTTTAAATAAAATAAATAGATGTTTTAAGGAAAATAAATAGATATTTAAGGATAAACAAATAGTAATTCTTTTTAAAAATATCAAAACTTTTAAAGTGTTTCAAAAAAACATCTCCTAGTCAAGCCTCAAAAACACTATAGTGTTTTTTCGAACTTTAAAAAGTGTTGTTAAAAATATTATCAAACACCTTTTTTTCCTATAAACACTTAAAAGTGTTTTTAGCTTATGAAACACTTATAAGAAACACTACCAAACTAGCCCTAAAATTTATTGTGTTATTTTAATGTTTTTGAAATATTTTAGAACATGTCGGTTTCTATTTTTAAAATTATAAATTTATAAATATTAATTCCAATCTTATATAGTGTAAAATAAAAAATTATTATTTAAAAGAGAGATTCTTCGAATCAAGTATTTTCAAAATATCAAAATTTAAGGATATTTTATAAAATATTTATTTCATGAAAAGAAAATTAAAAAAATCAAATTTATGAAATTTAGAACTTGGATGTGAGAATTTTAAAAGTGTTTTTTTTTTTTTTATAAAAAACAATTGTTTTGGTAATTCATTTGAAAAATAAACTGCTTTCTGTTTTTTTTTTTTTTAAGTAAGGGCTCATCCTCATTCCTAGTAATATAATGAAATAGATTTTACTTAGAATTAAAAAGGATATAAAATCATGTGTTTGGATAAGAAACAATTTGATAAAGTTAATTATAATACATTCTTCGCAATAGGTCCGTGTGTTTGAGTAGGGATAGACTATATGCTTTTAGAAGTGTTTTTGCTAATTAAAAACACTTTTAAGTGTTTTTAAAGAATGTTTCAAAACTCCTGACCGATGATTGAATCGGTGGCTCATCCGCTCACTCTGCTCGTTGGTCGACCGACCTACTGAACCCACACGTAATAAATGTAAACCTGAGAAAATTCAATTTTTCTAAGAAAGGTAAAACAAAAAGACTTCGTGGAAAATCAAAATTTAGATTCTTGATGAGAAAACGGACTTCATCACGAATCTCACCTAAATTCAACATAATGTGTAAATTGCTAAATTCCAAGATACACGCCAGGCACCGTTATAGTGACGGACACTTGGCACGTGTCGGTTTACCACAAACAAGGCCACGTTGTCATAATGTGACGCTCAAACAAAGGCCCAGCTGGACCTTTAGAAGACATGTGGCAACCCATGATTGGGTAAGAATCCAAAGTAGAAGGATAAGGTGATAAGGGGAAATCCAATGAGCCACTAAGGGTGTGACATGTGGCAAGTGAGAGGACACCTCTCTTGACCCAACTTGACCAAATCTGTTGGGTGAGGGAGAAAGGAGGGAGAGAGCAGTGAGAGAGCGAGCTTAGAGCGAGAAGCTCTCACTCATATCTCTACCTTATGACACCCGCCCGCAAACCTACGAGCAATGGAAAAGTTGATCCCCACTGCAAGTGCTACGCGCGGCACCGGATTGGCGGAGTTTCACAAACTGAGGCAGTGGTCTTTCCCACTGGATATTCCTTGTTTAAAAAGCCATGAAAATGGTTTTGGAGTTGTGAGGCCAAAAATGGCCGTGCATTCCAGTCCCAAAGAAATGGAACTGAGTGCTAGAAGTGGGGGCTGTCCTTCGACAGTCCATGGTTTGATATGGGGCTGTTTTGGAAAACCCAGAACCAATTTATGGACTGAAATAGTCCATGTGTTTTGCTTGCATGTTATTGCTTGGATTGGATAGTGATGAGTCCAAAACTCGTTGAATTTTTAGTCCATTTTTCTAATTTTTATTACAATGTAATTGCTTGTTTTTATACAGAAATATGTACTATTTACCAAATTTATATTTTGCAGAAATTTATAGCAGAAATGAAAATTCCAACAAGGATCGGCGAAAGCAATTAATAGCCAAGGTGAGGCCTCCGACAGAGAACGAGGCTGGCACCGTAAGTCATACTATATCAATGAAAAGTCACGCGACAAAAGAGAAGTTGTCAGACGTAAAAGGGCTTCAAGGAAGGGATTTAATGTCGCTACACCATTTTCGCAGGTCGACACCAAGGAAGACAACTCCGTTGCAAATGCATAATCGGGAGGTCGCGACTATGAACGGGCTGATAATTGCTTTACAAGGTCTCTGCGTACTGTGAATTTTAAGGTTACTACAAAAAATATGTCGAGACTTCTAATCAGTGTCATGAACAAGTATTTATGTCGCTAATTACATTTGGGCTAACCGGGACAAGAGTCTAGGCAAGAAGAGTAACCGTTCAGTCGCGACACACTTTCTAGGTCGCGACGAGAAAAAGAAGCTGAATTGATAGGAAACTGTTGTGAGTAAAAAATGAGGTTGCGATAGGATGGGGAGAAATGATGTCGCGACATGCTTTTAAAGTGGTGACATAGATTTCAGCAAGGAAAAGAAACGATTAGGTAGTGACCTAAATCCATGTCGCGACAAGATAATGAACATATAAACAATTTAAGTTGCAACATGAGTGCGGGAGTCGTGGACTAAGAATCGTTGGTCGACAACAAATTGTGTCACGACATGCTTTTGAGATCGCGACACAGAATGCAGTAGAAAGCAAGATAGCCAGGTCGCGACACAAGAATTTATTAAGGGGTCAGAAAAACGTGGTTGCAACAAAGATCAACATAATTGGCAACAGAAATGATGTCGCGACATGAAATTGAGGTCGCGACATATATTTCAGTAAAGGGAAGAACAATCAGGTCGCGACCAGAAATAGAAAATTGAATGGAAACTGTTGAAACTAAGAAATGAGGTTGCGACTAGATAGGAGGAAAGAATGGTCGCGACATACTTTTGAGGTCGCGACAGGAATTGCAGTGATTAAAGAAACTACTTGGTCACGACCTAATGTCCACGCCGCGGATAAGAAACAAGCGTAATTAACAAATTTCGAAATGCGACCGCCAAGGCTCAAGACAACCAATGTACGTCGCAATCCCAAGAGAAGCTGTGACTAAGAATTAAAGAGGCTGACAACAGAAATGATGTCGCGACATCGAATCAAGGTCGCGACACATAAATGCAGTAAAGGCAGAAAGAGCCAGGTTGCGACATCGAATTGAGGTTGTGACACAAATTCCTGGAAACAAGAAAATGGGGTCGCAACCAGAGTTCTCACCGCCGATTGACCAACATGGTCACAACAGCGAATTCATGTCGCCACTCACTAATCAAATGCAATCAAGAAACAAGTCAATGTAAAAACACGTCCCAACTCAACAATTGCAAGAACAAAGTGAAAGAACATTGTGACCAGCTGAGGTCACGACAGACTTGATGCACTGCATCAGATTTCATGTCACGACACCGTTCTTAGGTCGCGACCTAAACAGAGAGCTGGGTCATTTATTTTAGGGAAATCCACATGAAGCCTTGAATCAGCTCCACTTCGAAAGTTATAAATAGCGATACGCTTTAGTAAAGTAGTTTCCATTTTTCCGAAACCTATTGTCCGAGGATGAGGAAGACTCACTGCTATTTTAGAATAGACTTTTTCTTTATTTTCTTTTCTTTTTCTCGATCTCAACTAGTAACTGTTAGAATGTAGTTGATTTAATTTTTTCATTCTCTTTCCAATTACTTCGCCAAGTGGGAATTAATGAAGTTCGCATACTTTTTGGAATTCATCTCTAGTGAATTATTGTTACAATGGATGTTCTTAATCAATACTCCATTGTCGACAGACTCGTAATTGGAGAAGCACAACTTCCATTGGAATGGACCTGCTGTTAGTTACAGTCTTTTCTACTTAAATTAGAAGGAATTTCCGAATTTGATTTTGATTATTTGATTGATGTTGTAATCGCCTAAAATATCATAGAATTTTATAATAATTTTATTATATATTCCTAAGATGATTTGAGTCAAACTCGCTGGTTTTTCCGAGTAATTTGATAAATTGATAAATTGTAAAATGTAAATTGAAAGAGTGAGCATATGATTGAATATTATATGCTAAATTGAGAAATTTATTGAACCCGGAAATAAACCCAAGTGAAAAAGGGAAAATGTGGAAATTTGTAAAATGAGGACCTAAGGGTCAAATGATAGCTTAAATACTAATGGGAAATAAATGATAAATGATAAGGAAAGTGAAATAAAGAGTTAATGCCAAAAATAAAAATTGATTTATTGGGTGGCCAAACAAGGCCTTATGAGGAATTAAGTGACTAAGACAAAAAATAGGAATGAGAAAAGGGGTGTAGGCCAACATGGCCTTACACTTAAGTTGATTTGGCAAAGACCAAAATGTGGTCTTAGGGCTCATTTGAAGAGCAAATCACGTTTTGGAGAAGGAGATAGGAGAAAAGGGAGAAGAAATCTAGGGTTGCAAGGAGGAGTGGCTTGGGTTGGCTTTGCCCATTTCTTGCTCCTAAGTGACCAAACAACATACAAGAAGAGATTTGAAGAGGTTCAAGGTAAGAAAAATCAAAACCCTAACCTCATATTTTGATTTACTTGGGAAAAGCCCTAAACTTGAGAGAAAAGAGTTTTCATTGACTTAAACCACTTTTGGAGTTGTTTTGAAGGGATTCTATGGTGGATTTTTTTATATGACGAATGAGAAGATTGTGGGAAGAAAAAGAGAGAAAAATGCCAAATCGAAAATTTCGGCAAACCCGTAGGGTGTACCCGGTACAGTGGATGGGCAGTAACCCAGACTGCACAGTCAAAGGTGTACCTACTGTGTTGTGCGTTAAAACCAGACTGAGACAGGTCAAAGCTGCACTGCAAAGGGTGTTCCACATTCCATTTTTGCTTATTTTGCACCAAGTGTTTCTGCTCATACACCTATTGTTTAGGACCCTAAGAAACGACAACGGGGGTTCAAATAAGGATAGAACTAAGTGAAAACGCGACCGTATTTTCGGGCCGCCGCCTACGGGGCTTCGCTCACCCCGGCGACCGCTCAGCGTAATTCTAGTGTCTTAACCCAAGACCGTTAACAAAATAAATTCTTGTAATTCACTAAAATTGTTTAACAAATTGTTTATCCACTCAAGAGTGGCATTTAATGTTATCGACTAGGATCGGTGATGATCGCCTAACTCAGACCAAGATCGAAGAGAAGGAAGCTAGATTCGACAACTTTAAGAGTCGACTTATTCTTATTTCAAGTATTTTAAGTAGATTACCACAAGTAACTATGAAATGAGGCATGAATGAGTATATGAATTAAGTACATATAGATTTATATATCTTTGAAAGAATAATACGAAAGTGAATATGGAATTGAAATGTGATATTTGAAACCGAATGAAATGTGAATTGACTATACACTTTATCATCAAACTAATCGCCATAAAATGAGAATGGTACCACATGGAGTTGAAATGCCATATTTGAAAACTGAAGGAAAAGTGAATGATGATAAGACGGATTCACCAAACGAACTGGCCGGAATTGTGAACTGAATGATATATCGAATGAATCGCCTGACGGGATGCACCAATTGGCGTCTGTCACGAAGGCACCCCGAAATTGTCCAATGTCCCACTTGCGAGACGCATCAATCGACATCCGTCACGCATTGCAGATGACATTTAATTGATACCATGTCAGTGCACCAAACGACACCGGTCATGATGGGAGACCGAATTGTTAAATGTGAAAGCACACTACCTGGGATGATAATAAGTGATGTAGATTCATTAAACTAACTCACGTAAATGTGAATTGAATAGCCAAAGGAAATAAATCCAAACATTGACGAGTGTAAATCGGATTTTTATGATCATGCTTAAATCTCGAATTGAATTGTGGAAATGAACTGGTTGCATTGAAATGCACGTCGTGATATGGTAAATGATTTGTAAATCAAAGCATGAGTGAAAAATGAATTACATGAGTATATGTTGATATAATAGCCATGGTTTAAATGTTAAATGCATGCCAAGTTACATTGAATATTGAAGAACTCAGAGTAGAACCACCAAGATGAAATGCTTAGCGTGATAGTTTTATCTATGCTGTGTTCGAGTAGATAGAAGGAAGACAAGATCGCGGCGCGAGTCATAAAGCAAGTCATAGCCGTATATGTGTATACCCCGTCATATGTTATCATTTCCTTTTGAACATGATATTTTTGTGAACAAATAGTCGAACTCTAAAGAAACGTTTTGTTTTGTATGTCATTTTGAGCGGGTATAAATGCCTTCATCGTAATTGTATTTTGTGAAATGTAAATGTCAGGGGCCTACCATTTGAAAATGCTTCCGCAAGAATCAAACCTAAAGAGAAATAAATCTAAAGAAATGTTTTGGGATAAGATAATTGAAAACGTCGGAGTAAAACAGGCTCCTGTTCGGATCCGCCCTTCCTGGGCCGAAGTCGGGATTCGGTCGCAACATTTTTTGAAAAGAAAACTTAATAAACACAAAAAAAATTGTTAATAAAACCCAGCTGGCCCTCAAGGTTTCGATTCGGGACTCGCCTAATGTGGTCAGCTGTGCCCGGGGTCGCATGCATGTTGTTTGTGAATTGAGTTGTTCCCAATAGTAGTACCGAATACCATCTCAATGATTGTTTACTGCTCTGATTTCCAGGAAGCCCTCTGAGTGACACAGAGATGGAGATTCTCAGAGCTCTAACATTTAACTTACGGGTATGTTGGGACTACTACTAAGAACTAAGGAGCTCACAGTTCATTTTGATAGATTTCCACTCCATAGTTGAGCTTGAAGGGAATTATTTATCAATTCTTAACTCTATCGTAGATTTCAATTTTAACTCGTTGATAGATCTTGACCCTGTGTTAGCTGAGATCTAATCAAGGAGAAGGAAAAATCCATCAGATCTAAAGGACGAGTCATCAACCATTTTGTAGAAGTTTTGCAATGACCCAAACTTGGGATGCAAGAAATCTTCAGTCTTAAGATATGGGTATGAAGTATTGAAAAAGAAAAGGTCTCAATCTTATAGCAATGTTTTGAATACAAGTAACTAATTAGATCCTTTGCTTTGAAAGAAGAAGGGACCTCTAATTAGTGAATAATAAAGAAATCCAAGCTGCATTAATAGGGATCTTTGACAAATCCATATCCAAAAATCAGGATAGAAAGAATCAATGAATTAAAATGCAGAAATTGATTATTCCACAACAATTTTATTTCAGTGTTCATTTCTAGCAAAGATCTGATTCAGTCCAATTTATTTGTTAGTTCAATTCAAATTTTATTTTAATTAGATGAATGTAATATAGGATTATCTGCCTTAAATTCCCAGCTTTTCAAAACTATTAAAAGGAGGTTTAAATAGTGTGGATCTTCGAGTAGTTAGGGTAGTTGATTCCAACATTTCATAATCTTTATGTGAATGATATCCGACTTACATCCAATTTACCACTTGTATGACCCGTGTATCATAGTGTCATAGACTAAAACCCATTAATGTCTTCTTAAACATAAAATCGCTTATTCATTTTCTAAACAACTCTATTCAACTTTGACATATGTAACACTCCTCAAATATACCCCAAGAGTTTTCGGACACGCTTAGCAAGATAATAAAATGTTCCAGAATTTTCAAATAAAACGATAGATCCGAAATTTATATCGAGAAAAAGCTAATTAGTCATTTAACACTGAGGATATGAGAGACATAAATCAATAAGTTTATATGCCATTATGGAATTTGAGAAAAGATGGAATAGAAATTAGAAAGAATGGAAGGACCTAAATGCAAAAATGAGAAAAGAATTTAAAATGCAAAGGCCAAACATGGCCTTAACTCAAAAAGATGGATAAGATTAATTGGTCTCTCATTTTTGAGAGACCAAAAACGTAGAGAAGAGAAGAGAAGGGGAGAAGAAGAAGAAGAGGAAGAGGAAGAAAAGAAGAAGAGAAGAGAAGAAAGGAAGTATAAAAAGGTATGAATCACCATTGAGTATGTATTAATGGATTTCTTTGTATGGATACATGTTCAGGGGGTTGTGGGCTGTAAGAAACCTAACCTTGTAATGAATTGTAGGAATCAAAAGTACAAATCCTCCATTTGATGCTGGGATTCATGGTTAATCAGAGCATGAGCTGGGGTTGAGCAAACTTAACTAATCCTTATGTTTGGTTTGTGTATAATAGACCGATATTAGAGTTGTTTTGATATAATCATTAAAGATGAAGAAGATATGTATTGAAAGTATATTTAAGTAGAATAGAGGTTACAAGATGAATATGGAGTGGTTTTGGTATGTGTGTATTGATTATTGAGTTGGTGGTGGAAAATATGGAAAAGTGAGAAAACCACCATTTCTGGGGAATTTCGAGGGGTGGTACAGGTACCATAAGTGTTTTGTCCACCGGTACCCTGGCATCGAATTTCTGCATCTGCACTGTCACTCTATTTTCAGACTAGTATTTCGCCATAACTGGGTCATTTCTTATCCATTTGAAACATTCAAGTCATTGGCCAAACTAGACTTCAAGGAAAACAAACTCCTCAAAATAGGTATCTTCAAATTCGGACCCTATTTGGCCTAGAAATTCACTCAGTGCTGGTGTTCAAGCCAATTTCTCGTCTGGTTTTTTGAACATAGAGTAGTCCCTAGGGACATATCTGAAGCCTTGGTGCTCCACGGTGATTCCACTGAAAAGAACTCTAATTAGCTTCTAAAGGAGCACAAAGAACCAGTGTCAAATATTAAGTTAAGACCCCGAAAATGACAAAGATAGGCCATGTTGCTACTACAGTGCGCAATTTTCTCTGCTACGCTTGCAACTCAGGAGTAACTCCTTCGTTAGACTCATTACTGCATTTCGACTCTATGGAAAGCTCATTGAGTTTAGAATCTAACCATGTTACGAACGGCATTTGCGTCTACATTCGGTTTCCGAAAATCAATTGTTGTACCAAGTATATTAATCATTGTTAAAGTTAATTGGAATATGGTAAGAAAGGATGTAGATAATAACTTAAATAACAATATACGTAGATTTGATATGTAAAGGAGCATAGATAAGACAAGTACCTACGTATCAAAGGAAGAGTTCGTACCCACAGGAGATAGGGACAAGATAATAAAGGCAAACGCATAAGTATAGAAATGTATAGGTATATGTTATAAGATATGATAAATTTGACAAAGCATACTTAAGATATAAGTTAAATCAGATATAAGATGTTACAAGTAGATGACATGATATGAATATAAGATTATATGATATGAATATATGATAGACATACCTAAATGAATAGATAAAACATGCTAGGAACACATGAAAGAAATGCATAAATGCTAAGAAAGATAGATAAGTAAAGATGACAGCTACGTGAATGAGCATGTAATAATAAATGATAGGTATATATGAATATATAATGAGTAAATGCATGCATGATAAAATATAGGAATGAATATGTATGTGACGTGTTCATGAAACATGAATATGGTATGAAACATGAAAACGAATTGAAACATGAACCTGAATATGAAAGGCAATATGTCATGAACACATAATGTGGCTAAGAATGCCCCTATTATAGGATAATAAGTTACTGAACTCATATAATTGTAGGACTACCCAAGACCAGATATTGAATGACATATAACCTTCATACGCTGGCAGCACGATAAGACTTCTCGGTACTCCGATTAGCGACGACGCCTCTCCGACCGTGCTCGACACACAAGACTGCATTCTCCGACAGACTGGTACTCTCATTTAGTACTGCACTCTCCGAATAGCGACGACACTCTCCGTCGCTGCTTCCTAAGATTCCCCGGCCAGCTACTTCAAGACCTCGGCATCAGACACCTTCGGGTAGTCAACCATTTATATGATAAGGACCGAATAAGAATAAGAATAAAGAAATGTATATCACTCGATTAGGAAATTCCACGGCACCTCTCAGATATATAAGTTCCGAAAATCTACCGGTACCTTGTATCTGTTTTGTAGTACCTACGAGTACTTTTGTACAAGTAAAATATCTGTAGTACCTACGGGTACTTCCGTATCAATAATACAAGTATAAGATCCGAAATACAAGAATAAGATCCGAAATACAAGCATAATTTCCGTAATACAAGTATAAGATCCGTAATACAAGTATAAGATCCGTAGTACAAGTATAAGATCTGAAATACAAGAATAAGCTTCGTAATACAAGTATAAGATCCGTAATACAAGTATAAGATCCGAAATACAAGAATAAGCTCTGTAATACAAGAATAAGATCCGTAAAACAAGGATATGCTCCGTAGTACAAGTATAAGATACGAGAGATCTGGATACGTATTAGTCTGATACAAGTACAAGTATGTGTCCTGTGAGAGACCTGAACAAGCATAGGATAGATAGAAGTATGAGTATGTGGATAAATACCTCCGTCTAAGTATATGTAAAGGTTCAGCACCATATACGAGGAAATCTATATAAGTATGTGTTCTACGGGAGATAAGTATAAGTATGTGTCCTACGGGAGATAAGTATAAATATGTGTCCTACGGGAGATCGAAATAAGAATAAGTTTGCCATAAGTGTAAGATCCGAGTAAGTATAAGTTTGCTATAAGTATAAGTTCAGTACCGTATACGAGATCTGAACAAGCATAAGTTTATTACAAGGATAATTATGTATGTAAATGTGTTATATGAATTCATGAAGATTCTAATATATGTTACTGTTATTTGTTTATTATGATTCCGTATAAATGCATGTGTACCAGTATAAGTTACAAGATACGTTTCCACCAAGTCGGAGCTTAAGATCGGTTTTTAATTCATGTGTACAGGAGAAGACGTCCTAAAAACTTCGCATACCGTCGGCCAAAGACACCAAGAGGGTTCACTACATGTAGGTTCCGCATTCGATTTGTAAATGTAAAAGTACAGCTTTTTGAATATGTGTAAATAAGACCCAAGATATGTGTATAGATTTTGATGGACACCACCCGGTGGTAGTTTTATTTCAGATTTTTGTATACACGATATTCGATTCAAACATAAAGACTCAGCCCACCATTGTTCGAAAAAAAAAAAAAAAAACAAAATGTAAAGAGTCCTAAAGATATATTCTCGCATCTGGCGTGACAACATAGATGCAGGAAAATTGTAAGGCTCTTGTATAATTGTTAAATTGAGTGGTTTAGTCTATATTTTCACAGATAAACAAGTTTTATGGCGCCGTTGCCGGGGATTGAAAGGATTTGAATCAATTAATATTCTAATAAAAGAGAGAAATAATTTGGACATTTTTCTCGTATTTATAAAAGAAATGCAATAAAAACGCTTTTGATAGCAAAGTGGGTCGATAAGCTACTGATCTTTTAGAGAGCTTAAAGGATATATGATGTGTGATACCACTGTTTCCAATTTATCTCAATATGTCTCCATTTCAGGAGGTTAATTAATGCACAAGAAGCAAGAATCGACTGCTTCTTTGTAGATTCGAATCGAAAGAATTGAGGAGCTTAAGGAAAGTAAGCAGAGCAGAAAAAGCAACCATGGCAGATGAAAGAACTAATCAGACGGTTGAACAAGAAACAGCAACAGAAAGGCCTCCAATTTAAGATACAATGGAGGATTTCTAGAGGCCTGTTATCCAAGGAATACTCAGCAATTAGACAACCTGGCCAGAGGCTAACAGCCTTTGAGTCGAAACCAAATTTTGGATCACCATGGTTCAGTAGAATAAGTTTACTAGTCATCCCACTAAAGATCCTAATGAACACCTTGGCAGATTCCTCAGGATGGCAAACATAGTTAAGTCGAATGGTGTGAGACCATAGGTGATAAAGCTACACCTCTTCCCCTTTTCCTTAAGAGATATTGCAACCATATGGTATGAATCATTACCATATGGCTCAGTTGATACATGGGAAGAGCTTGTGGAAGCATACCTAGGCAGAGTTTTTCTCCAACTTCACATCCGGTTAAGAAGGGAAATCATAGTGTTCCAATAAGGAGGATGAAAGCTTGTATACCGCATGGAAAGGTAACAAAAGGTCGTTGAAGAGATGTCCTATGTGACATGTATCTAAAGACACAAATGGATATTGTCTATCATCAATGATACTTATATATCATAGATGCTTTGTCGGGGCATTCAAGAGAAA
>JAEQBH010002545.1:0-137038 GCA_016808115.1 Tetrastigma voinierianum | reverse complement strand
GACGGAATTGTGTTTCCGTCGAATTATTTTGTGACGGTCAGCACCCGTCACAAAGTTGTGACGGATTTATAATTCCGTCACAAATTTGTGACCGATTTGTGACAGACAGTTATTGAAAAAATTCATTTTTATATTTGAAATTAATTTTATTATAAAAATTTAAAAATATTAAAAAAAGTATATTATTAAGGAGTCCAAGATTGATTCAACAACTTATAGGAATAGTTCGTACTTTAGTAAACATAATCGAGCCTATTTCG
Organism: Tetrastigma voinierianum; assembly: GCA_016808115.1. Taxonomy (NCBI): domain Eukaryota; kingdom Viridiplantae; phylum Streptophyta; class Magnoliopsida; order Vitales; family Vitaceae; genus Tetrastigma; species Tetrastigma voinierianum. The sequence continues at coordinate 136,778 of JAEQBH010002545.1, read as the reverse complement.
AATATATAGTTTAACAAATTGCTTCAATTAGCTATGCCCGATGGGTGGATAAAATAAAAATTTATTTTCAAATATCACAAATTTTAATAATGTCAAATTTTGTAACATCAGAGTACGATATAAATTATTTATTCTAATTTTTATTATTTTTTATGATTATATAGTCGATACAAAATTATACATACAATTTAAAATATTAAATATCACAAATTTTCAAAAAATTAAAAAAAAAAAAAAACAATTACACAAAATAGCACTACATATATTAATAATACAAAGTTCCAAATAATTTATAATATTTTCAAACATTAGAATATTTGAAATAGTTTCTACTACAAATTAAAAATATAGAATTTTTTAAAAAAATAGATATCTACAAAATGGTCAAGCTCAAGTAGAAAATTGTGACTTTATTCAGGTTTCGTCACTATTTTGTGACGGAATAAAAATTTCGTCACAAAGTTGTGACCGATTTATAATCCGCCACAAATTTGTGACCGATTTAGCAGATGGGCTATTAAAAAAATTCATTTTTATATTTGAAATTAATTGTATTATAAAAATTTAAAAATATTAAAAAAGAATATTATTAAGGAGTCCAAGATTGATTCAACAACTTATAGGAATAGTTCGTACTTTTAGTAAACATAACGAGCCTATTTCAATATATAGTTTAACAAATTGCCTAATTAGCTATGCCCCGATGGTGGATAAAATAAAATTTATTTTCAAATATCACAAATTTTTAATAATGTCAAATTTTGTAACATCAGAGCATGATATAAATTATTTATTCTAATTTTTATTATATTTTTTATGACTATATAGTCGCATAAAATTATACATACAATTTAAAATATTGAAATATCAAGCAAATTTTCAAAAAATTAAAAAAACAATTACACAAAATAGCACTACATATATTAATAATAAAGTTCCAAATAGTTTATAATATTTTCAAACATTAGAATATTTTGAAATAGTTTAATACAAATTAAAATATAAAAATGAATTTTTTGAAAAAAATAGATATCGGTCACAAATGGTCACAAGTCGGTTAGGAAAATTGTGACGGAATTGTGTGTTTCAGAACTATTTTGTGATTGAATAAAAATTCGTCACAAAGTTGTGATGTGGATTTATAATTCCGTCACAAATTTGTGGACCGATTTGTGACAGATGCTTATTAAAAAAATTCATTTTATATTTGAAATTAATTGTATTATAAAATTTAAAAAATTTTAAAAAAGAATATTATTATGAGTCCAAGATTGATTCAACAACTTATAGGAATAGTTCGTACTTTAGTAAACATAATCGAGCCTATTTCGAATATATAGTTTAACAAATTGTTTAATTAGCTATGCCTCGATGGTGATAAATAAAATTTATTTTCAAATATCAAATTTTAATAATGTCAAATTTTGTAACATCGTAGCATGATATAAAATTATTTATTCTAATTTTTATTATTTTTTATGACTCATATTTGTTTGACAAATTATACATACAATTTAAAATATCGAAATATCACAAATTTTCTCAAAAAAATTAAAAAAAAACAATTCCACAAAATAGCACTACATATATTAATAATAAAATTCCAAATAGTTTATATTATTTTCTAAACATTAGAATATATTGAAATAGTTTCTGGTACGTAAATTAAAAATAGAAAATGAATTTTTTTAAAAAAATAGATATCGGTCGTTAAATGGTCACAAAATGGTTAGAAAATTGTGACGTGAATTGTGTTTCATTACTATTTTGTGACGGAATAAAATTCCGCCTCAAAGTTGTGACCGATGATATCACACAAATTTGTGACCGATTCAGGATGCATATTATTAAAAATTCATTTTTATATTCAATTAATCAGATATAAAAAATTTAAAATTTAAAAAAAGAATATTATTAAGGAGTCCAAGATTGATTCAACAACTTATAGAATAGTTCGTGACTTTAGTAAAACATGAATCAGCTATTTCTAAATATATAGTTTAAATTGTTTCAATTAGCTATGCCCCCACGGTGGATAAAATAAAAAATTTATTTTCAAATATCACAAATTTTACTAATGTCAAATTTTGTAACATCGTAGCATGATATAAATTATTTATTCTAATTTTTATTATTTTTTATGACTATATAGTCGCATAAAAATTATACATACAATTTAAAATATTGAAATATCACAAATTTTCAAAAAAATTAAAAAAACAATTACACAAAATAGCACTACATATATTAATAATAAAGTTCCAAATATTTATAATATTTTCAAACATTAGAATATTTTGAAATAGTTTTAATACAAATTAAAATATAAAACAATTCTTAAAAAAATAGATATCGTTCATAAATGGTCACAATGGTTAACTGTGGCGGAATTGTGTTTCGTCACTATTTTGTGACGGAATAAAAATTCCACACAAAGTTGTGATGGATTTATACCTGCCACAAATTTTGCAATCGATTTGTGACAGATATTATTAAAAACCATTTAGTATTTGAAATTAATTGTATTATAAAATTTAAAATCAAAAAAGAATATTATTAAGGAGTCCAAGATTGATTCAACAACTTATAGGAATAGTTCGTACTTTAGTAAACATAATCAGCCTATTTCGGTCATATAGTTTAACAAATTGTCACTAGCTTATGCCCCGATGGTGGATAAAATAAAATTTATTTTCAACATCACAAATTTTAATAATGTCAAATTTGTAACATCGTAGCATGATATATAAATTATTTATTCTAATTTTTATTTTTATGACTATATTGTCGTACAAAATTATACATACAATTTAAAATATTGAAATATCACAAATTTTCAAAAAAAATTAAAAAAACAATTCCACAAAATAGCACTACATATATTAATAATAAATTCCAAATAGTTTATAATATTTTCAAACATTAGAATATATATTGAAATAGTTTCTAATGCAAATTAAAAAATATAAAATGAATTTTTTAAAAAATAGATATCGGGTCACAAATGGTCACAAGTCGTTAGAAAATTGTGACGGAATTGCTTCAAGACTATTTTGTGACTAATAAAATTCGGCCTCAAAGTTGTGACCGACGAATTCCGCCACAAATTTAGATCACCAGGATGTACATTATTAAAAAAATTCATTTTTATATTTGAAATTAATTGTATTATAAAAATTTAAAAATTTTAAAAAAAGAATATTATTAAGGAGTCCAAGATTGATTCAACAACTTATAGGAATAGTTCGTACTTTAGTAAACATAATCGAGCCTATTTCGAATATATAGTTTAACAAATTGCTTCAATTAGCTATGCCCCGATGGTGGATAAAATAAAATTTTATTTTCAAATATCACAAATTTTAATAATGTCAAATTTTGTAACATCGTAGCATGATATAAATTATTTATTCTAATTTTTATTATTTTTTATGACTATATTGTCGTACAAAATTATGATACAATTTTAAAATATTGAAATATCACAAATTTTCAAAAAAAATTAAAAAAACAATTCCACAAAATAGCACTACATATATTAATAATAAAATTCCAAATAGTTTATATTTTCAAACATTAGAATATATTGAAATAGTTTCTCCTAATGCAAATTAAAAATATAAAAAATGAATTTTTAAAAAAAAATAGATATCGTCACAAAATGGTCACAAGTCTGCTAGAAATTCAGACGAATTGTGTTCACAATTATTTTGTGACGGAATAAAATCTGCCTCAAAGTTGTGACCGATGATAATTCCTGGCCACAAATTTGTGACCGATTTCCAGACAGATGCTTATTAAAAATTTCATTTTTATATTTGAAATTAATTGTATTATAAAAAATTCTAAAAAATATTAAAAAAGAATATTATTAAGGAGTCCAAGATTGATTCAACAACTTATAGGAATAGTTCGTACTTTAGTAAACATAATCGAGCCTATTTCGACATATAGTTTAACAAAATTGCTTCAATTAGCTATGCCTGATGGTGGATAAAATAAAAATTTATTTTTCAAATATCACAAATTTTAATAATGTCAAATTTTTGTAACATCGTAGCATGATATAAATTATTTATTCTAATTTATTATTTTTATGACTATATAGTCGCATAAAAATTATACATACAATTTAAAATATTGAAATATCACAAATTTTCAAAAAAATTAAAAAAAACAATTACACAAAATAGCACTACATATATTAATAATAAATTCCAAATAGTTTATAATATTTTCAAACATTAGAATATTTTGAAATAGTTTCAAATGCAAATTAAAAATATAAAAACAACTTTTAAAAAAAATAGATATCGGTCACAAATGGTCATAAGTCTGCTTAGAAAATTGTGATCTAATTAGGCTCATTACTATTTTCTCGACGGAATAAAATTCCGGCCACAAAAGTTGTGATTCGATGATAATTCCGCCACAAATTTAGACCGACGGTGACAGATAGCTATCAAAAAATTCATTTTTATATTCAAATTAATTTATTATAAAATTTAAAAATATTAAAAAAAGTATATTATTAAGGAGTCCAAGATTGATTCAACAACTTATAGGAATAGTTCGTGACTTTAGCAAACATAATCGAGCCTATTTCGAATGAGAGTTGAATAAATTGCTTCACTAGCTATGCCTCCATGGTGGATAAAATAAAAATTTATTTTCAAATATCACAAATTTTAATAATGTCAAATTTTGTAACATCGTAGCATGATATAAATTATTTATTCTAATTTTTAATATTTTTTATGACTATATAGTCGTACAAAATTATACATACAATTTAAAATATTGAAATATCACAAATTTTCAAAAAAAATTAAAAAAAAAAACAATTACACAAAATAGCACTACATATATTAATAATAAAGTTCCAAATAATTTATAATATTTTCAAACATTAGAATATTTTGAAATAGTTTCTAATACAAATTAAAAAATATAAAAATGAATTTTTTTAAAAAAATATGACGGGTCACAAAATCTGGCCACAAGCTCATAGAAATCAGGACGGAGCTAGGTTTTCTGTCACTATTTTAGACGAAGGAAAATTGGCCACAAAGTTGTGGACTGATGGCACTCCACAAATTTAGGACCGATTTGTGATGCATGCTACAAAAATTCATTTTTATATTCAATTAATCAGATTATAAAAATTTAAAAAATATTAAAAGTAAGCTATTAAGGAGTCCAAGATTGATTCAACAACTATAGAATAGGTTCGTACTTTAGTAAACATAATCGGTACTTATTTTCGAATATATTTAACAAATTGCTTCAATTAGCTATGCTCCGATGGCGGATAAAATAAAATTTATTTTCAACATCACAAATTTTAAAATGTCACCAAAATATCAGATATGATATAAATTATTTATTCTAATTTATTATTTTTTATGACTATATAGTCGCATAAAATTATTATACATACAATTTAAAATATTGAAATATCACAAATTTTCAAAAATTAAAAACAATTACACAAAATAGCACTACATATATTAATAATAAAGTTCCAAATAGTTTATAATATTTTCAAACATTAGGAATATTTTGAAATAGTTTCTAATACAAATTAAAAAATATAAAATGAATTTTTTTAAAAAATAGATATCGTCATCACAAAACGGTCACAAGTCGGTTAGAAAATTGTGACGGAATTGTGTTTCGTTACCATTTTGTGACGGACAAAATCTGGCCACAAATTTGTGACCGACGTGATGCATGCTTATTGAAAAATTCATTTTTATATTTGAAATTAATTTTATTATAAAATTTAAAAATATTAAAAAGTATATTATTAAGGAGTCCAAGATTGATTCAACAACTTATAGGAATAGTTCGTGGATTTTAGTAAACATAATCGAGCCTATTTCGAATATATAGCTTCTAACAAATTGCTTCAATTAGCTATGCCTGATGGGCGATAAAATAAAAATTTATTTTCAAATATCGCAAATTTTAATAATGTCAAATTTTTGTAACATCGTAGCATGATATAAATTATTTATTCTAATTTTTAATATTTTTTTATGACTATATAGTCGTATTAAAAATTATACATACAATTTAAAATATTGTCATCACAAATTTTCAAAAAAATTAAAAAAAAACAATTACACAAAATAGCACTACATATATTAATAATAAAGTTCCAAATAATTTATAATATTTTCAAACATTAGAATATTTTGAAATAGTTTCTAATACAAATTAAAAATATAAAATGTAATTTTTTTAAAAAAAATATAGATATCAATACAAAATGGTCAGCGTCGGTTAGAAAATTGTGACGGAATTGTGCTTCGTTTGACTATTTTGTGACGGAATAAAAATTCCGCCAAAGTTGTACCGATGATATAATTCCGTCACAAATTTGTGACCGATTTAGACAGACAATATTAAAAATTCATTTATATTTGAAATTAATTGTATTATAAAATTTAAAATATTAAAAAAGAATATTATGAGTCCAAGATTGATTCAACAACTTATAGAATAGTTCAGACTTAGCAAACATAATCGAGCTTCTATTTTAATATATACTTTAACAAATTGCTTCAATTAGCTATGCCCCGATGGTGGATAAATAAAATTTATTTTCAAATATCACAAATTTTAATAATGTCAAATTTGTAACATCGTAGCATGATATAAATTATTTATTCTAATTTTTATTATTTTTTATGACTATATAGTCGCATACAAAATTATACATACAATTTAAAAAATATTGAAATATCACAAATTTTCAAAAAATTAAAAAAACAATTACACAAAATAGCACTATATATTAATAATAAAGTTCCAAATAGTTTTATATTATTTTCAAACATTAGAATATTTTGAAATAGTTTCTAATACAAATTAAAAAATATAAAAATGAATTTTTAAAAATAGATATCGGTCACAAAATGGTCACAAGTTTGGGTTAAAATTGTGACGGAATTGTGTTTCAGAATCATTTTGAGATCTGGAATAAAAATTCCGTCACAAAGTTGTGATGGATTTATAATTCCGTCACAAATTTGTGACCGATTTGTGACAGACAGTTATTAAAAAAATTCATTTTTATATTTGAAATTAATTGTATTATAAAAATTTAAAAATTTTAAAAAAAGAATATTATTAAGGAGTCCAAGATTGATTCAACAACTTATAGGAATAGTTCGTACTTTAGTAAACATAATCGAAGAGCCTTATTTCAATATATACTAACAAATTGCTTCAATTAGCTATGCCCGATGGTGGATAAAATAAAAATTTATTTTCAAATATCACAAATTTTAATAATGTCAAATTTTGTAACATCGTAGCATGATATAAATTATTTATTCTAATTTTTATTATTTTTTATGACTATATTGTCGTACAAAATTATACATACAATTTAAAATATTGAAATATCACAAATTTTCAAAAAAATTAAAAAAAAAAAAAAACACCTACAAAATAGCACTACATATATTAATAATAAAATCTAAATAATAGTTTATAATATTTTCAAACATTAGAATATATTGAAATAGTTTCTAATGCAAATTAAAAATATAAAAATGAATTTTTTAAAAAAATAGATATCTATTACAAATGTCACAAGTCGGTTAGAAAATTGTGACGAATTGTGTTTCTCGTCACTATTTTGTGACGGAATAAAATTCCTGCCTCAAAGTTGTGAATCGATGATAATTCCGCTACAAATTTAGACCGATTTATGTGATGCATACTATTAAAAATTCTATTTTTATATTTGAAATTAATTGTATTATAAAAATTTAAAAATATTAAAAAGAATATTATTAAGGAGTCCAAGATTGATTCAACAACTTATAGGAATAGTTCTAAGACTTTTAGTAAACGCCAATCGAGCCTATATTTCGAATATATAGTTTAACAAATTGCTTTAATTAGCTATGCCTCCATGGTGGATAAAATAAAAATTTATTTTCAAATATCACAAATTTTAATAATGTCAAATTTGTAACATCGTAGCATGATATACCATTTATTCTAATTTTTATTATTTTTATGACTATATAGTCGCATAAAATTATACATACAATTTAAAATATTGAAATATCACAAATTTTTCAAAAAATAAAAAAAAACAATTACACAAAATAGCACTACATATATTAATAATAAAATTCCAAATAGCTATAATATTTTCAAACATTGTAGAATATTTTGAAATAGTTTCTAATGCAAATTAAAAAATATAAAATAATTTTTTAAAAAAATAGATATCGGTCACAAATGGTTTACAAGTCGGTTAGAAAACAGACGAATGTGCTCGTCACTATTTTCGACGGACAAAATTCACGCAAAGTTGTGACGGATTTATACCCGCCACAAATTTGTGACCGATTTGTGACGCACGCTTATCAAAAAAATTCATTTTTATATTTGAAATTAATTTTATTATAAAAAATTTAAAAATATTAAAAAAGTATATTATTAAGAGCCCAAGATTGATTCAACAACTTATAGGAATAGTTCGTATTTTTAGTAAACATAATCGAGCCTATTTCGAATATATACGAACAAATCAAGCTCAATTAGCTATGTTCCGATGGTGGATAAAATAAAAATTTATTTTCAAATATCACAAATTTTAATAATGTCAAATTTTGTAACATCGTAGCATGATATAAATTATTTATTCTAATTTTTATTATTTTTTATGACTATATAGTCGTACAAAATTATACATACAATTTAAAATATTGAAATATCACAAATTTTCAAAAAAAATTTAAAAAAAAACAATTACACAAAATAGCACTACATATATTAATAATAAAGTTCCAAATAATTTATAATATTTTCAAACATTAGAATATTTTGAAATAGTTTCTAATACAAATTAAAAAATATAAAATGAATTTTAAAAAATAGATATCGTCACAAATGGTCACAAGTCGGTTAGGAAATTCAGGACGAATTGCGTTCGGCCACTATTTTTTGACGGACAAATTCCGCCACAAAGGCGACGGAGTAATTCCGCCACAAATTTGTGACCGATTTGTGACGTATGGCTTATTGGTAAACATTTTTAGATGTTAAACGACTTTATAAAATTTAAATATTGGTAATATATTATTATGAAATATCTGGCATTGATCGCCACCTGAATATCGATGAGAATATAACGGTCATCACATAAGAATAAAAATTATCATTTACTATATGCCCCGATATGATAAAATAAAATTTATTTTCAAATATCACAAATTTTAATAATGTCAAATTTGTAACATCGTAGCATGATATAAATTATTTATTCTAATTTTTATTATATTTTTTATGACTATATAGTCGTACAAAATTATACATACAATTTAAAATATTGAAATATCACAAATTTTCAAAAAAATTAAAAAAAAAACAATTACACAAAATAGCACTACATATATTAATAATAAAGTTCCAAATAATCTATAATATTTTCAAACATTAGAATATTTTGTCAGCTTTCTAATACAAATTAAACATAAAATGAATTTTTTTAAAAATAGATATCGGTCACAAATGGTCACAAGCCTGCTAGAAAATTGTGACGGAATTGTGTTTCGTTACTATTTTGTGACGGAATAAAAATTCCGCCACAAAGTTGTGACTGATGATAATTCCGCCACAAATTTAGACCGACGAGACAAGATGCCAGTTAAAAAATTCATTTTTATATTTGAAATTAATTGTATTATAAAAATTTAAAAAAATATTAAAAAAGAATATTATTAAGGAGTCCAAGATTGATTCAACAACTTATAGAATAGTTCAGATTTCAAGAAACATAATCGAGCCTATTTCGAATATATAGTTTAACAAATTGCTTCAATTATCTATGCCCCTATGGTGGATAAAATAAAATTTATTTTCAAATATCACAAATTTTAATAATGTCAAATTTGTAATAATGAAAGGTTGATATAAATTATTTATTCTAATTTTTATTATTTTTATGACTATATTGAAGGATCCTAACCGATTAACCTCATGAACCCGAGGACCTCCCAGACCTAATGGATATAGAAACATTTCCTCAAAAACAATCAAATAAAATCCATGGAGCGAACCCTTTACAATTCTATCATCTTAGAAATAATAATAAGAAGGCGTGACATTAAAAAAAAAAAAAAAAAAAAAAATCTTTTTTCTTTTCATTTTCTTCACTTGCAGATTTTTCATGGTAGTAATATAAGAAAATTGCCGAGTTTCCTTCGCTGACTTTTCCAAATTACAAATACCCGTGATAAGCATTTAAAAACACTTCAAATCTTCAAATTTTCAACTTTCATTGTAGGACTCTCATTCACAACTCAATCAACACAATATATATACTATATACATTTATTCATTTCAATCATCAAAACATTCAAAACTTCTTCAATTCCATGCACGCTTTAAAAAACTCAATGACGACATAAGCCGACCGCCTAAGTAGTTCTTTCAAAATATATCCATATGCATATATACATGACAAATTATTTGACATATAAAATATGCAAGCTATTTATACAATGCGTCATGCGCCGTCTCTCGACGGCTCGACCCATCGCACAGAGGATACTCTACCGCTCACCCGCTCGAACTCCGAAAAATGTTTTTGAAACATACGAAAAGAATGAGCTTCAAACGAGCTCAGTGAGTGTACATTTTCATTTATATAACATTTTCAGTACATATCAAAATAATACATACTTATACAATTAAAATCCATTTATACATTAAACATTTATTGTAAAACCCCAACCTGATTGAATGTTATAATAGTAGTTTTTGAACTGATTAGAGGTCCAATGATAGAAACGAGGGTAGATTAGAATTTAGAATGCTCCGGACGTCATTTGGACATGAAGTGAATTTTCAAATTGTGAACCGAATGCCCTAAGGAATACGATTTTCTTATTATGCATCCGAATGGAGGGGTTTGCAAAGGAATTTGAAGAAATTTCGCTCCTATGACTTGAACTGATATTTAGAAGAGAATAGAGATTTATGAATAGTGATTCTGACCGAAAATTGGAGCCCGTGGCCGAAATTTTCGTAAAATTTTTATCAGGAGACCCCACCCTTCTCGTGACCACCTCATGGGTACCCTTCAGTGGAAGCTCACCATAGGATATCCTCATTCCTAATCGAAGTTCCTTTTCGCCTCTCAGAGATTCGAACTCAGATCTAGGGTCTTTAGTCCATCGGGAAGCATCTCCGTACCAACTGAAGATTAGGCTCAAGAGGTCAGAGCTCCCATCGACTGTGATCTGCGCCCCTGCCGATCTCCGAGCGAAGGAACTCGCTGGGAAATGAGGATATCCCATTTAGTGTTTTTCCACCGGCGGTGTTTCATGAGGTGGTCACGGCAGGGGGTCTCACAGTCAAAGGCGCTTTATTTGTGGGGGCCCACACCCTTCGTGACCACGGTGCTCCTTCAAGGTCGACTCGTGGGGTCCACCTCAGACCACCGGCGCCTTCGTGGGTCCCATCACAGGAATATCATGCCCTCCCCAGGCATTTTTTCGCTCCAGAGACTCGAACCCAGACTGTGTGGCTTAAGGTCCACCTGGGAGCATCTTTACTAATTAACCCGAAATTTGTAAGAAATTTGCAAAGGAATTTAAAGAACATTCCATGACTAACCGATATTTAAGAGAATAGAGATTTAAGTGAATAGTGATTTCTAGATCGAAAATCTGGGGCTCACAAGAAATTTCTAAATCAATGAAAATACCGAAAATGTCCGTAATATATCATAAAGACTAACGAAACCGGAATAAAGTGGAACGGAGTCCGTTTGGATAGTTTCCGTGATCCGAACGCACTGTAATAATACGCTTATTATCCTGATTACCGATTTTAATGATTTTAAACTGATTTCGTGATTTCGTGAGTCAAATTCACTGTGAAGGATTTAATTGGAAATATTTCATGGTCAATTTGAAGTTTAGACGACTATAGAATATTGACATTTAATCTGTGATAAAAGATAAGGTGAACCGAGATAAAATCTGCTATAAGGGGATATATTTTTGTGAGAGCTAATTAAACTCTTTTCTTAATGACTAAGCATGACAAAATAATAGTTAATGGATTTGTGATTCAATAGAATGGACCAATGAGCTTTTGTCTAAGGGAATTTTGGCATGTGGGAAAGGGCACTTTGTCAAGTGTGAAGCAAAATCTAAATTTAAGGGATTAAGTTGGCTCAAAAGGAGGAGAACCCGTAGGAGAGAAAGGAGAGGGAAGAAAAGAGAGAAAAGAAAGGGAAGAAAGGAGAAAGGGGAAGAGAAAGGTTAGGGCAAAGTGGTAGAGGTGAATTTTTATGCTCTTTCAAGCTTATCAAGTGATCTTCAAGTGGTAATCAAGGAGAGGAGCCAAAGAACTCAAGAAACAAGTAAGTTTTATGGTGGAAAGTTAGGTTTGATGCTTTCATGTTTAATGTCTTAAATTTTGTATGGATGTTAAATTGATGGTATTTAAGGTTTAATGGTGCTGAATTTAAGATCAATTGAGAAAGCCATATTTAGGTTAGGTTTTGACAAAATCAAGTGAGTAAGGGTTAGGGTTTGATAGTGAATGTGTGTGTTATGTTGAAATGGGTATAATGCATCGATGAAGTGTTTAGAGTGAAAGAAAAAATGGAAGAGAAACACATTTTGGTCAATTTTTGGGCGCAGCCTCGGTACAGAAATGTCCCTGCTTTTCTGCTTTGACCAGTCGGGTATTTTGGCCATAACTTGCTCAATTTGATCCGACGGAGGATTTAAGTACATGCAAAATAGAATTGGAAGGAGAACAAACTTCTAAGAAGAAGGTATTGCCAAACCCTGATCCTAAGTGGCCTAAATATTCACCAAAGTAGGACCATGTGCAAGCCAAATTCTGTCTGCTTTGAACATAGATAGCCCAAGTATTTGATCGTGAGAAGTGAGTTTCTTGTCTGAATTGGTGATTCCAATTGGAATAGAACCCTAGCACCTAGCTTTAAATGAGTATAAGGGACAGTGTCAAAATATGAAGTCAAGACTCGGAAAAATGAGTAATACAACCGTCACTTCAGAAAACGAAAATGACTAGTTGGCATGAAAATGCCATAACTTTTAGTTTGGATGATCCAATTGATTGATTCCAATTCCTAAGTAAAATAGATTCCTAAGAGGAATAAGAATATAGGAATGAGTGTTTATGGTGGATTAAATGGAAATTGGTGTTAATGTAATTGTGGATTTTCTTGGAAAAGGTAGTGCTGACTATCGACGGGTTCCGAACTCCAACGGGAAGCAAGCGGATTGAGCGGTGAACCGTGAGTGAAAATGATATTTGAGAATTGAGTTTTTAAAAGCGAATGGTTTTAATGTTAAACCGGAAGTTTAATGTAAATTTTTATGTAAAATGTTACGCATATGGAAATGTTTTATTCGTATTGTTTTATCTTGCATCAATGCCTATATTTATATGTATTGGGGCATGGTGGTATGTTAAGGTATTATGAAAGCGAAAATGCTTGAAGAATGCATATGTGTTTTAATGATAAAGTAAAGGATTTAAATGTATTTATAAATGTATTTTGAAGAAATGTTTTACCGATGGTTACCTCAAACCCCATATGATCATATGACTGATATCGCCGGTACTTTAAGCGTGTAAGGATTTAGAGGGTAAAGTTATAGGTTAACAACTGAGGGGGGAAGAGGTGTCTAGAGTGGTTATCCTTACACGTGATAAAGTGCTATGACTGGAACTCATGCAAAGCGTGAGTTTCTCTGGCACAGAGTGGTTATGACTGAATGTGATCGTCTCACCGCAAGATCTTAAATCGTTTTGTGTTTATTCCCCGGGTTCCATCGTAAAGAAAGAAAAAGGAAAGAAAGAAAGAAAGAAAGAAAGAAAGAAAGAAATAAAAAAGAAAGTTTACGGTACAAATGTTTAAAGCATAAATGATTTTTAAATGCATAAGTATTTATTGGAAAGAAAGTTTAAGGTATTAAAATGTTTAAGGTATAAATGGATTTTAATTGTATAAGTATGTATTATTTTGGTATATACTGAAAATGTTATTTTAATGAAAATGTACACTCACTGGGCTCCTTTAGCTCATTCTTTTCCCTATGTTTCAAAAACATTTTCAGATCTTAGATAGTGCATTGTAGAGCGCTCCCTTGCAGTTGAGTCGAGCCATCAAGGAGACGACACTCAGATTTCATTGTATATATAATTTTCCATACTGTATGTTTTGACATTTTGTTATGGATATATGTATAAGTATAAAGTTGAAAAGGAACTGTCGGGCTTCTGATCCTCGTGACGAGGTACGTAGGCGGCTTCGCTTAAGTCCCAGCCAAGCCCACCTTTGATAAAATAAATGCATGGATTTGAAGAAGCCAAAGGTTTTGACATTGAAATAAATAAATGTATATATGTATATATTGTGTTTGATTTGGTTGTGGACGAGGAGTCCTAAAAACGGAAGCTGGGAAGTTGAGGGATGGAAAGATTAGAAGTGTTTTTAAATGTTTGTGTTTTGTAAATTTGGGAAAGTCCGAAAAACGTAGGAAACTCGCCAATTTTTCGAAAAATACAAAAGTCAAAACAAAAAGAAAAGAAAAGAAAAATTATCAATTTCGCTCGCATTATTTTCTAAAGATATGTTAAGGATTGTGTGCTGTCTGCTCCATGGATTTTATTTGAATTGCTTTAAGGAAAGTTTCAGTATCCATTGAGTGCTGGAGGTCCCCTCGGCCTCATGAAAGCATCCTGCCTGATCCTTCATTTATGCCTTAAACTTTCTTTCCATAAATACTGATAATCACATTAAAATCAGTTTATGCTTTTAAACATTTTATACCTTAAACTTTCTTTTCAATAAATACTTATGCATTTAAAATCCATTTATGCTTTAAGAATTTATGCCTTAAACTTTCTTTCCATAAATACTTATGCATTTAAATCCATTTATGCTTTAAGCATTTATGCCTTAAACTTTCTTCTTTATTTCTTTCTTCATTCTTTCTTTCTGATGGAACCCAGGGGAATAAACACACCGGGTCAGCTTCCTGCACTCACTAAGGGAGGGACAAATACATTCCGCTGAGCAACCACTACGCGCGAGAAACTCACGCTGCATAGGTCTCAGCCATAGCACTTTATCACGTGTAAGGATATTACCTTAGACACCCAGGCTTCCCTCCTCAGTTAGTAACCTATAACTTTACCCTCTAAATCCTTACACGCTAGCATTTCGCCGATATCACTATAATGTCATAAGGGGTTTAGTGGTAATCCATCAAGAAAAACATTATTTCAAAATACATTTATAAATACATTTAAACTTTACTTTATCATTAAAACACATATGCATTCTTCTTTTAAACATTTTTAAATTTCATAATACCTTAACATATGCATACATCGTTAAACATTTTAAACTTTCTATAATACCTTAACATATGCATATATATTTAATACACATATAAATATATGCATTGATGCAAGGAGAAACAATGCAAGATAAAACATCATATGCCTTAACATTTGGCATAAAAATTTATGACAAAACTTTCAGTTTAACATTAAAAAACCATTCACTTTTAAAAACTCAATTCTCAAATATCATTTTCACTCGCCCACCGCTCTCAATCCCGCTTGCTTCCCGCTGAGTTCCCTGCCTCAACCGAGCAGTCCTTTTCACCTTTCCAAGAAAATCACACTACACATTAACCATAATTTCCATTTAATCCACCATAAACACTCATTCCTATATTCTTATTCCTCTATGAATCTATTCATTTAGAATTGGAATCAATCCAATCGATCATCCAAACTAAAGTTATGGCATTTCATGCCAACCAGTCATTTTACCGATTTTTCTAGTAACAGTTTGTATTAATGCCATTTTTCCGAGGTCTTGACTTCATATTTTGACACTATGTCCTTATACTCATTTAAATCTAAGGTGCTATGGTTCTATTCCAATTGGAATCACCCAATTCGAGCACCGAAACTCACTTTACGTCCAAATAACTGGCTAATCTATGTTCAAAACTGGAACCAGAATTTGGCTTGCACATGGTCCTACTTTTTGAGCAATATTTAGGCTACTTAGGATCAGAATTTGGCGATACATTCTTTCACGTTTTGTTCTCCTTCAAGTCTATTTTACGTAGCCACTTAAATCACTCGGATCAAAATTGAGCGTTATACAAAATACCAAAACTGGTCAAACAGAAAAACAGGACATTTCCTGTACCGAGACTGCTGCCCAAAAATTGACCAAAATGTGTTTCTCTTCCATTTTTTCTTTCACTCTAAACACTTAAATCTGATGCATTATACCCATTTCAACATAACACACACAATTCACTATCAAACCCTAACCCTTACTCACTTGATTTTGTCAAAACCCTAATCTAAACCATGGCTTTCTCAATTGATATTAAATTCAGCACCATTAAACCTTAAATACCATAAATTTAACATCCATACCAGAATTTAAGACATTAAACATGGAAAACATCAAAACCCTAACTTTCCCACCATGAAAACTTACTTGTTTCTTGAGTTTCTCTGGGCTCCCTCTCCTTGATTACCACTTGAAGATCACTTGAAAGTTTGAAAACAAAGAAACTCACCTCCCCAACTTGGATTTCCTTTCTTCCTCTTTCTCCTTTCTTCCCTTTCTTTCTCTCTTTCTCCTTTCTTTCCTCTCCTATACGTGATCCCCTTGGAGCACTTAAACTCTCAAATTTTAGACTTTAAAATATTATTCCAAAAGTGCCCTTAATTAACAAAATATCAAGTTGGTTTAAAGTGAATTACTCTTTTATCCAAGCTTCTCATTGGTCCATTCCCATGAGACCAAGTCATTTACCCATTATTTAAATCATAACTTAGCCATTAAGAAAGATTTTGGATTGGCTAGTACAATTAAATATCTCCATTATAGCGCATTTTATCTCGCTCGGGCCAGCATCGCTTATATCGACATGTCAAAAAATATTCTATGGTCGCCTATATTTAAATTTGAACATAAAATATTTTAACTAAATCCTTCATGAATGTGCTCAATCACCGAAATCGTATTTAAAATCATTAAAATCTGGTGAATCCCGACACACGTATTATTACCCGAATTACGCTCGATCACTCCGAAACTATCCAAACGACTCCGCTTCACTTTATTTCGTAGTTTCGTTAATCTTTATGATTTATTCCAGACCTTTTCATATTTTCGGCTCACTTCCAAAATTCCCAGCGTTGTGCTCCAAATTTCGCAAGATGGAAATCACTATTCACTTAAATCTCCCATTATCTTCTAAATATCGCTCAGCCATAGAACCGAATTTTCTTAAAATCCCTTTGCAAACTTCTCAATCCGGATAAAATAAAGCAAAATCACTATTCATTAGTGGGCAATCTGCCATAATTAAAATTTTCACTTCATGCCCAAATGAAGTCCAGAGCATTCTAAATTCTAATCTACCCTCGCTTCTATCATTAGACCTCAAATCAGTTCAATAACCACTATTATAACATTCAATAAGGTTGGGGTTTACAACACTTTCCTTATAAAAATTTCGTCCTCTAAATTTAAATAACATACTTGGAGTAAATCTTGATCTTCACGTTCTCATGTTGCTTCCTCTCTACCGTGATTCATCCACAACACCTTTACTAAAGGAATCACTTTGTTTCAAAGAACTTCCCAATCACTTCGATCAACAATTTGAACCTCAGAAACCCGTGAAAATTTTAAATTTAAAATTTTCGCATAAATATGGGGCAAAACTAAGAGTTTACCGGAATAGTCCAAAAAGAAAGCTGAGATTTTTCTAGATCTCGAATGGCTTAAACTGGATTGCAACTGCTGAATCGTCTCACAAAATCTACCTACCCAAATGACCTCGCTGAATCTCGAGATAGTCTAATTTCACGTATTTCGAGAAAATCCAGAAATGGCAACACATGGCGAGCTGGATGACACATGGCAAACCATGTGGGTATACATGGCAATATAGAGAGTGACACATGGCAAGCCATGTGTCACAATGGCTGGGAAAGGCATGCATGTGTGTGACATGGCATGGCGTCACCATGCATGGACTTTGAAAGCCTATATAAAGGGGGTCTCAAAATGAGTTTCAGGAGGAGGGGGCAGGCAAACAGTCCGTGGAGCAGCAAGGAGAAGGAGGAGGAAGGGAAGGAGAAGGAGGAGGAAAGGAGAAGAAGAAAGGGAGGAAAGGGAAGGAGGAAAGGAGGAAAGGAGAGGAGAAAAGGAAGAAGAAAAGAGAAGAGAAAAAGGGGAGTAAGAGAGGAAAAAGAAAGATAAGAGGAAGGAGGTTTAAGAGGAGCAGACCCGACGGCAAAGAACCCGAACTGCGCTTACAAGAGGCAGGTCTCCTCTACTGTTATTTTACGCCTAGGGGTCGTGTGTGTAATGGCCTTACTGGGTTTCATCCCCGGCCTCCAGCGAATTTGGATGTCAGGTGGTTTGTTTTGTGATTTGCAGATGGTCAAGACCAGTTTTATGGGGTTTCGGACTGTCCGAGAACAAATGTGTGGTTCGGGATGGCAAAATCCCGAGCATAATGGCAATGAGGGTGTGCCCAATTCGCAGACACCCTGTGAATCGCCCGCTGCCAACTTGACGGCCATAACTTTCATCCGAACTCCGACTCGCAGACGCTTCGACTCTACGGAAAGCTCAAGCCAAGTCTAGAATTTAATAAGATAAAATTCAGCCAAATGTAGACTGAAAATTGGGCTGGTCACGACGCTGAGGCATAGTCCGCTATGGTTCCTAACTTCGCCGGAATCTGGCGAAACTAAAACTGGGATCGCATACGGCCCGAGCAGGAATTGCATGTTGATGTTTTGTGTGTTATTGCTATAATTCAATGATATACTGAATATGCAAAATTATGTGACATATGTATGAGGATGGAAAGCAATTGAGGCGCATTGGGTCGTATAGATTGACACATCATGTCTCAACCTAGGAATGATCAATTATAGCAAAGATTTGCTCATGTTAATACATGCTTGAATGATGTGTTGACATGAATGAACTAAACGAAAGAAAAGATGTATTGCATGCTCATGTGATGTACTGATCTGAATGTATGGAATATTAACATGACTGCATGTATGTTAAATATATGAAATGTTGTGTGCATTAGACATGAGTGTTCATAGCACACACATAGTGTATGCGAATGTCCATGTAGAGGTCTTCATCGGGTCATGGCTCGAGCGATGTGGCACAAATTGCATTGCATTGCTGTGTGGTAACACCACATTACATGAAGGTGTGTTCATGGTATCGATTTGGCACTACGTTTGGTGTTGAATCGTGTGGGCTTGGGAATGGGACAAAGTCCAATTGAGTTCCACAATGGTTAAACGAAAATGGAAATGAAATGTGTCTGGCGTAGAAAGGCAGGGGATAGATACCCCTCAGTGAAAAGCCCGAAACCTCGGTTAGGACAAAGGTATCCACCTGGAAAGCCCGAAAATGCCTGAGGGTGTAAGAGACCCGCTGAGACCCCGAAAAGTTCTTCATGCTCCAAAAAGACACGTAAACAATTAAATAAATATCACATAGACTACTAAGTTGTGAGATGAGAGCCTGACTAACTCGGCATTGATTTCCCATTGGCACTTGCATTGGGTGGTGGGTCGGAGGTTGACCCGGTACTTGGGCATGTAGAGTGTCATCTCATACATGCATGTAGATTTTTCCATGTAGGATAACATGTATGCAATTCCGATTGGTTGCTGGTTTGACTGCGGAAATGATCATTCGTATGTGCACTTAGCGGAAATAGCCTCAGATCTATCTCACGCGCGTTAGCTCACCCGCCGTGGGACTTCTTCGTGCATAAGACAGGTACAGTGCACTCAAGGCCCTAGAGGCTCGGATTATGAAGCTGGCCTGCGATCGTGGCCTTGATTCTTGTTTTATGTATATATTAGAACGAACTAGTTTTGATATATGTTTTGTATTAAGAGTGATGTAATAACTCTTGGATCTATATAAATGTATAGTCTTGTAACCGTATGGACGAGTATGGATGATGGGCCCTATTGGGTCATTTTACTCATATAGGTCTCAAGATAAGGAGACACACAATTTTCACAGAGGTTGATCTGGTCAACGAGACCCCCGGTTTTTGGGGTGTCACAGCTTGAGACATCGAGCTAGGCATAAATGGTCACTGTGGCTTAGGCATGGGTTTAGGGACATGTCGTTAATGTGTAGGAGCATCACACTGACATAGCTTGGTGTTGGAGCTTGAGTTAGAGTTACTCTAGTGTTCTGGAAATTGATAATTCAACCAAATCATAGTTCGGCATCAAGGTCTAGGTAGGTGGTTACCTAGAGTCTACGAGACAGATTAGATCACAAACATGCATCAGGTGTTTTCTTCCGGTTTATGCTTTGATTGTGTGCACATTGTGTGTGCAAATTACGTGAATTATATACATGGTAGGATATATATAGGAAATGCGAACACTAGGGTTGAGAAACGTAACCTTAGGAGTTCGGGAAACAAACGGATGGTTCGGGATATTAAGTACATTATTGGTCGGCATGTGTGCTAACAGTTGGACACGAAAATGATTCTAAACTTGCTGCTTGACTGTTGTAGATGGCGTAGAGACGGAAGCAGAGGTCGCCCACGGGTGATGGCCGACCACCACCTCGCTTTTGATCGCAGCTTCATAGAGGGGCCATGGTACGCGATAGCCACGCAGCCTTCACAGCCGACGCAGCCTAGAGGTCAAGGAGGTGCCAGTAACCTCCAGAGGTTCAAGGCACATCATCCTCCGACGTTCACTGGAGGAGGGGACCCGATGGTAGCCGACCATTGGTTCCGTCAGATTGAGAGGATTCTCCGGGCTATGGAGATCACCTCTGATACTACTCGGATTACGCTGGCTTCATTCCATCTTGAGGGTGAGTCCCGTATATGGCGGCGGGTCACACTTCCGTGGACTCGGGAGACTGGCGATACTGATGATTTTCGCAGTATCATTCATGGGGAAGTACTCTTCCTATTTCGCTAGACATGAAGGCCCGAGAGTTCCTTGAGCCGAGACAGGGACGCATGAATGTATTTCTGAGCACGAGCGCCAAATTCACAGAGTTGCACGCTTGATGATTATGTACACCGACGCGGCCAAGGTCGGAAGTTCGAGGATGGGTCAAGTCAGTCTATTCGGGGCAAGATCAGAGGACATAACCTACAAGATATGGAACTGGATGGTTAGTACAAAAGAGTCATTGAGTCGAGAGGTAGATGACGCCAGAGCATCCGAGATGCGTTAGTAATAAGAAGAGGGGAGCCAAGCTTCTTTCTTTCGTGCTCTGAAAGAAGCAGAGGACTTGCTCCACGCAGGGTTTCAGGGGCGGGCCGTGAGCCACAGGCTAAGGCCAGTCCGCGTTACTGCCGGGGTTTGAAGATGACATGTTTCCACCGCCATCAGCCGGACATGAGGCGAATCACCCTCAGATATTGTGGGTTTTCGTGTGGATCGTGACACCACAACCCGATCATCAAGTGGGTACGAAAGCAGACAAGATGTTCCTCTCACTCCAAAGATGGGCCAGGAACAGACACCTGTGGTGCGACACAAGCATCGAGTGTTTTTACGATAGCTGCAAGGGCTTATACTGGTCGAGGTCGAGGGCAGAGTGTACAGGCCGGGACTTCGGGGGCTCAGGGGCGTGTCTTCGCCATTACTCCAGCCGTCAGGCAAGCAGATCACCGTTGATTCAGTGGCAATGCCACTCTTTCAGCCAGGCAAGGTGTTATTTGACCTGTGTGCATCGCATTCCTTTATCACGTGATCTCAGGTGAGAGTATCGGGCTTAGAGGTCGAGACCTTAGATTCCAGCCATTGCATGTGAGTTCTCCCTAGGACTCAAGGAGAGAATTGATCTGATATGTCGAGGATGTGAGTTAGAGATCTCGATTCTACTCACTGGACCTTCTGTCATGACATGTCGAGTTCGAGGTCATCCCTGATGACCGGTCGACGCACATCGGGTCGCCATGTATCAGGATCGCATGAGTTACCTCCTACACACCAGACGGTACTTGTGTTGTGTTTCAGGGGAATAGGTACGATGCTTCACCCCATACTTTGTAAGATTCACGATGGCGGGCAGTTGACGAGTTGGCTAGCTAGCTCATCTTCCAAGAGGACGAGGTGAGATGTGATATGAGTCTACCTCGTGGTTTGGCGAGTACGAGGATGTTTTTCCCACGAGCTACCGTGATTACCTCCACCGATGGGGATTCGCATTGAGTCAGATTCGGATCGCCGCTATTTCTATGACTCCGCATAGATGGCGCCGGCCAGTTAAGGAGCTTAAGGTCCGTAGACATGTGAGTTACCGGGCAAGTGGCTCTATTGTACTGCATCACCACAGTTCCGCTCTATTTCATAAAAGAAGGATAAGACCCTTCGACTATGCATCGACATGCATAGCTGAATGTAATACAATCAAGAATCGGTATCCATTACCGAGGATTGATGATCTCGTTTCATCAATCGAAGGGGCGCGAGTCTACCCAAGATGTAATTTCGCACCGTTACCGCCTGAGAGTTAGGAGGCGCATATCCCTGGGCGACGCTCAGACGCTGCATGGCACTTTGAGTTTACGATGATGCCCTTTGGATTGACGAATGCACCGGCGGCATTCATGGATCTCATGAATAGGGTGTTCCAACCCTATTTAGATCAATTTGTGGTGGTCTTTGTTGATGACATCCTGATCTACTCCCAATCGGAGGTGGAGCATGAGGATCACTTGAGAATCATACTACAACTTTTGAGGGATCATCGGTTGTATGCCAAGTTCAGTAAGTGCGAGTTTTGGCTTGCTGAGGTGGGTTTTTAGGACATGTGGTGTCGCCCCAGGCGTACCGCGGGACCCGGGGAAGGTCGAGGCCGTGATGAGTCGGGAGACCAAGTCGCCTTCGAGATACGAGTTTCTGGGATTGGCAGTGGTATTACAGAGGTTTATAGAGGATTTCTCCCGCCAGCGCCGCTTATGACAAGATTGACCTGTATGAGCGGTCAAGTTTGTATGATGACCTATGAGCTAGCCGCTCCAGAATCAAGGAGGCTTATCAGCCTCCTATCCTAATAGTCCCTTGGGGGATGCAGGTACACAAAGGTAATCGTGATGCTTCAAGGACGGGCCGTGTTCTGATGCAAACTCGGGAAGGTTGTGGCTTATGGTTCTCGACAATTGAAGAATCACGAGCAGAATTACCCCACGATGACACGGAGTCGCCGCCGTAGTCTCGCCAAGATTCGGGCGCCACTACTTATATGGCGTGAGCGCTCACGTGTTTTCGTACCACAAAGTCCGAATACATCTTCACGCAAATGAGACCTCAACATGAGGCAACAGAGGGATGGAGTTTCGAAGATTACGGATTTCACTTTACTACCATCCCAGAAGGGGCAAATGTGGCGGCTGATGCGCTTTAGCCGAAGTCGTGTGGAGTAATCGGGCTAGTATAGCTTCCCGAGAGTGGCGGATGCTCGAGATAGTGGGGCGCTCAGATCGCAAAGACGAAGGAGCGTGCCTGCCAGGTACCTTAGGAAGTATGATGGCTGGCGCCGCCTCATCGAAAGGCAGTGATAGAGTCCCAGGTGCAGGACGCAGAACTAGTATCCATCAGGGGCCGAGTACAGTCAGGTACAGCAGACGAAGGCTGGGCCATCCACACAGATGGTAGTCTTCGGCATAGACGGCCGTGGTCCCCGGGCCGACGGAATCGGCGGAGGAGATCCTCAGGAGTTCCATTGCTCCCGATTCGTGCATCCTGTGGCACGTAAGATGTATCATGACCTTCGCCGCCGCGATATCGGAGCTGATGAAGAGGCATGTTGGGGATTTGTCCGGACGGTCTCACGTGCCGCCAGATCAAGGTCGAAAGACCGTGAGGATACGCTACAGGCTACCCAAATGCCATCGGAGGTAGCGAGTGGGCGGAGCACATCACGATGGACTTTGTGACTCACTTGCCACGGACATCGCGGAAGCATGATGCGATATGGGAAAGAGAAAAATCGATCAATGTCGGCACATTTTTCTCGCCGCGCGGATGACCTTCACTAATCGAGGAATTCTCGCAGTTGTATATACTGAGATAGTACGGCCGCATGGAGTTCCAGCTCATAGTATCTGGACGATCCCTACATTTCGCCAGTTCGAAGAGTTTCCAGAAGGCCATGGGGATGCAAATTTCTTCGATGAGTACCGCCATCCCCGCACGGATGGTCAATCAGCTGACTATTCGTGATTTTTTAGAGGACATGCTACGAAAGGCCCGGATCTCAAGGGTAGCTTCGATGAAAGATCATTTGGTAGAGTTCGCCACACAATGCTTATCAGGCGTAGTATTCGATGGCGCCCTATGAGGCTCTATACGGAGGCCATGTCGACACCGATATGTTGGATGTGAGGTGGAGATTCCATCGGGTCCGTGATTTTGATCAGACACCTCGGAGAAGCCACTGGCAGGATCTGGGGTCGTCTCCTGACGTCTCGCAGCCTAAGAGTTACGCTAATGTAACACTACGACGACCTCTAGAGTTCAAGGCAGTGATCATGCTTCTGAAGGTGATGCCTAAGAGAGGAGTGATTAGATCTTATGAAACGAGGGAAGTCGGGCCACCGAGGTACATTGACCCTTCGAGTACTCGAGAGGGTGGGCACTAGCTAAGCTTATCTAAGTTAGCGTTGCCGCCAAGTTTGTCGAGCGCTTATGAGGTGTTTCACGCCCTATGCTCTAAGTACACTCCGCATCCAACTCATATAGTGGATTGGGAGATTGTTGTTCGCGCGATGGGACCTTCGAGGAGGGACCAGTGTGTATCATGGATAGCCGAGAGCAGGTTTTGCGTGGCAAGATCGTGAGGCTTGTAAAGGTGTTGTGGCAGCACCGAGGAGTCGAGGAGGCGACATGGGAGAGCGAGGACACCGTGCGAGGCAATTATCCTTCTGTTCGATTGTGGAAGGTGCGTTTCTGGGCCATTAATGTTTCGTCGACTGCTGCATATGCATGTGTTTGAATGTGTATTGTGATAAAATTTCGACCTAAATTATTTGGGTGGGGGAGAGTGGGAACCCGTGGAAAATTTTAAATTTAAAATTTTCAGATAAATATGGGGCAAAACGGTAGTTTACCGGAATAGTCCAAAGAAAAGTTGAGATTTTTCTAGATCTCGAATGGCGAAACGGATTGCACCGTTGGAATCGTCTCACAAAATCTAGCTACCCAACACTTCATGAATTCGAGATAGTCGGAATTTCACGTATTTCGAGAAAACGGTGTCGGCAACATGGCGAGCCATGTGGATGACACATGGCAAGCCATGTGGGTGACATGGCAGTTACAAGTGGGACACATGGCAAGCCATGTGTCATACGATGAAAGCAGATAGATGTGGTGACACATGGCATGCCATGTGTCACCATGCATGGACTTTTGAAAGCCTATATAAAGGGGGTCTCAAAATGAGTTTGTGAGGAGGGGGGCAGTAAGCAGCAGTCCGTGGGAGCAGCAAGGAGAAGGAGGAGGAAGGGAAGGAGAAGGAGGAGGAAAGGAGAAGAAGAAAGGGAGGAAAGGGAAGGAGGAAGGGAGGAAAGGAGAGAGAAGAAAGAAGAAAAGAGAAGAGAAAAGGGAGGAAGAGAGGAAAAAGAAAGAGGAAGAGGAAGGAGTGTTATGCTAGGAGCGTAATCCTGACGGCAAAGAACCCAATCACACACAAGAGGTGTCCCTCCTACTGCTATTTTACACTTAGGGCCGCTGTAATGGCCTACTGGTTTCACCCTGGCCCGAGCGAATTTGGATGTTGTGTGGTTTGTTTGTGATTGTGTGATGGTCAAAGACCAGTTTTATAGGGTTTCGGGACTGTCCGAGAACAAACACTGTGTTCTGGGATGGCAAAATCCTGAGCAGAATGGCAAATGAGGGTGTGCCCAAATTTCCGCACACCCTTGCTGTGAATCGGGCTCACTGGCCAACTTCTGACGGCCATAACTTTCATCCGAACTCCGATTCGGCACGCTCTGGACTCCACGGAAAGCCTGGCCAAGTCTAGAATTTATCAAGATAAATTCAGCCAAATAGACTGAAATTGGGCTGGGTCACGGACAGTTGAGGAATAGTCCGTTATGGTTTCCGGAACTTCTGTTTTCGGAACCGGTTTGTAACCGAAATGCTCGGGACTGCAGAGATATGGCCCGAAAGGTGGAATTCAATGTTGATGTTTTGTGTGTTATTGCTATAATTCAATGATATACTGAATATGCAAAATTATGTATATATGTGATGAGGATGAAATAATTATATGCATCGGGTCAGATGATTGACACACTATGTCTCAACCTAGAATATCAATTATAGCAAGATTTCGCCATGTTAATACATGCTTGAATGATGTGTTGGACATGAATGAACTAAACGAAAGAAAGATGTATTGCATGCTCATGTGATGTACTGACCGAATGTATGGAATATTAACATGACTGCATACAGTTAATATATTGAATGTCAGTGATTAGGACATGAGTGTTCATAAGCACACACATAGTGTATGGTGTAGAATGTCCATGTAGAGGTCTTCTACATTGGTCATATTTGAGGATGGTACAAATTGCATTGCATTGTGTGGTACAACACCACATTACATGAAGGTGTGTTCATGGTATCGACGGCACTCACGCTTCGTGTTGAATCGTGTGGGCTTCGGAATGGGACAGTCCAATCGAAGTTCCACAAAGGTTAAATGAAAATGGAAAATGAAATGTGTTCCATAGTGCAAGTAGGGGATAGATACCCCTCGTGTGAAAAGCCCGAACCCGGGTTAGACAGCGTATCCACCGGTAAAAGCCCGAAAATGTCGGAGGGTGTAAGAGACCCGTGGTGAGACCCCGAAATGTTCTGATGCCCAAAAAGACACGAAACGATTAAATAAATATCACATAGACTATGGGTTGTGAGATGAGAGCCTGACTAATCCCGCATTGATTTCCCATTGGCACTTTGGCATTGCGGTGGGTCGGAGGTTGACCCGTACTTGGGGCATGTAGAGGTCATCTCATACATGCATGTAGATTTTCCTGCATGGTAGATAACATGTAATGCACGGATCAAGGCTGCCTGACCGTGAAATGATCATTTGCATGTGCACTTAGGTGGGAAATAGCCCTTGTAGGATCTATCTCTACTGGCGTTAGCTCGCCTCCGTCAGGGACCCCTTTCTGTGTACAAGATGTGTAATAAAAGTGCATCGCGCTCCTTAGAGGTCGGGATTATGAAGCCGTCTGACCAGGCCTTGATTCTTGTTTTATGGCATTAGAACGAACTAGTTTTACATATGTTTTGTACAAGAGCATGCACAACTCTTGGATTCATATAAATGTATAGTCTTGTAACCGTATGGACGAGCATGGGATGATGGGCCCATTGGTCATTTACAAGTACAGGTCTCATGATATGAGACACACACAATTTTCCTAGGTCAGACTGGTGGTCAACGACTCTGGTTTTGGGGGTGTCATGCAACCGGTCTTTCCTCATACGCCAATTTTTTTCGAATTCAACCGGGTTGATCTCTTAACATGTGTGAAGAATCACATATACTTCACATAGAAATGTAAAATATGTCATGTATTCCCGCCAATCTGTGGCAACCTCAACCAAGACGCTACCTCCAATTATTTTCATATTCTATAAAGTCCCATATAGATAGGACTTAACTTCCTTTCTTTTCCTCCGAATATCAACACCTCTTCCGTGGTGATATCCCCATAAATACCCGATCCCCACCCAAAATTCTAAATCTCCTCGGGTTATTAACATAACTTCTTTCACACCTGAGTCATCTTTAATCTATCACCGATAACTTTAACATTATCCGGTTGTAGCCTCGCACAATTTATGAACCTAAAATTTTCTCTCCCTTTCCTCATCCCAACATAATGGAGTCCTACACTTCTTCCATAAGGCCTCATAAGGCGCCATTTCAATGCTTGCATGATAACTATTATTGTAGGAAAACTCCATAAATGGTAAATGTCTTTCCTAACTTTAAACTCTAACACACAAGCCTTCGAAAGCATAACTTCCAATGCCTGTATGGCTCTTCAGATTGGTCATCCGTGAAGTCGAAATCTCTTTTTATATACAACTCACCCAACTTCTCAACTAAGTCACTATTTTTCCATAGGTAGAAATTGACCGATTAATCTATCCACAATCACCTATATCACGTCATAACCACTCCGCAAAGTGGAAGTAAAAATCCATCATGATCTCTCTCCCATTTCCACCGAGGGATCGGAAGAGACTATAAGAACTCCCGCAAATCTTGATGCTCAACCTGAACTTTTTTAACAAATGAGTCATTTGGAAATAAATTCTGCAACATCTTTCTGGCACTGGCCCACCTTTAGTATTCCTCAGGTATGATACATTTTAGTGTTTCCCCGACATCGCATATGCGTAAGAGCGAGCCTCTTCCATAATTTGGTTTTAATCTCCCACATCTAGTACACATAACCCGTGACCTATCATCATACCATCTCGCCTTACTAAAAACTTTAATCGCCTGCACTCGCCTTCCTTTTCAATTTAATCATGATCGTATCTCAGTCTATAGCTCCCTTATCTCGTCGAATAGTACAGATCAGCCATGAAATGTAGCTAGTATGCCCAATATCTGGTCACTCCCTAGTCTCGCACTCTAAAGACCCCAATTCCATAAATCTAGGAGGTACACAACCTTAGGTGAGATATGGAACCCGCAGCTTCCTACTAAGAGCATCGCTATCACATTAACATTTCCCCGATGGTACTCAATAAAGGTACTCATAATCCTTAATGAGTTCAACCCATCTCCTCTGCCTCATATTTAACTTTTCGTGAATAAATATTATATGTCTTGATCTCAGAAAATTTTACATGCAACTCCATATCGCAATGCCCATAATGTGAGAGCAAAGACTACAACAACCAACTCTAGTTATGTCTCGTATAATTCGCTGCTTTTTCAATCGCTTTAAATCATATGCTATCACATTTTCATGTTGCATTAACACACCCCTAGCTCGTCTAGAAGCATCACAATATACCAGGATGCTTCTTGCCCCGACGGAAGTGTAAGAACTAGGGCTAAGGTCAATTTCCATTTTAGTTCATCGAATCTTTTTCGATGTCTCTTACCATACAAACTTTTCATCTTTCCTGTCACCTTACCAAAGGATCCGCTAACTTTGAAAAAAATCCCTTTAACAACCTTCCGATAATACTCCGCTAAACCTAGAAAACTTTGTATTCCTCTCGTTTCACATTCGTAGGTGGTTTCCAGCCTACAATTTTCTAATCTTTCGGGAGGATCAATGTAAACCCTTCACTCGAAATCACATGCCTTAGAAAGGCAAATAATCGTCTAACCGTAACTAGAATTTACTAAGTTTGGCATACTAAGTAAATAGAATTTACTTAGATGCTCCTCATGATCTTCATTATCGCTTAAATAGATTAAATGTCATCAATGAATACTATAACAAACTCCATTCCAAATAAGGCCGAAAGATCCTATTCATAAGATCCATAAAAAGCGGCCTCGAATATAAGTTAGTCCAACTAGCATGAATAAAAACTCATAATGCCTATACCATGTTTTCAAAGTTGTCATAGGAACATCCTCTGACCTAATCTTAATCGATGGTAACCTCGAGCTAGGATCCATTTTCAAAAATACCCTCGCTCTCGTAATTGATCAAAAAAGATCATCAACCGTAAACGTGGGTGTTGATCAAGGTATTTCACTTTATTCACTTCTCTGTGAATCAATATACAATCTTAAACTTTCATCATCATTTTTTATAAATGTAACCCAAGACTCCTAAGGCGAAGTACTCTACTAACAAAACCCTTACTCACAAGCTCATCCATTTATACTTTCACCTTTCAATTCTTTCAACTTTTAAGGAGCCATCATATAAGGTGCCTTTAGCAATTGGTTCGCCCTAGGTCATTTCAATCTAAAAATTAATATATATATATATATATATATACTCTAGAAGATCCCTTCCGGGAAATATATCTAAATTATTTGATCTATCAACATTCTCTGGCCCGATTGCCATTATCCTCACCTCAATAGCATAAGCTAGGCACTGATAACCAAGTATTTCACTAGCCCACAACTGTCATATTATCGCAGAGTAGTATTTTCCATAACCCACATAAACAAATTTCATTTTCCGGGCTTATAGAACCTAACTCTTCCGCAAAAACTTTGTAGCATGATGTCTAGATAGTAAATCCATGCCTAATATAACATCAAGTCATGGATATTCAATATCAAATCGCCAAAACTCCTAGTCTCCAATAATCACCCATTGTAATGCAACCAACTTTCGATACTTTTCCTAGGTGGCAAATCCTACCAAGCATTCATCATTATGTCTTCAATTTCTTCAATTTTCTTTAACAATTACAATTAAGAATCACTCAATGTCATTAATTCACTTAAGCTAAATTAAACCCATGCATTGAACAACCATCTCATTACCCTCTAGCCACGACCATGCCTTTCCAGATCTCCCATACCACATAATTTTCGCCTCTAATTTCATTCTTCATGACACTGCCGGCTCACTGGCCAGATTAAATGTCAGGGCTAACATCCGAGCCATCCGTCTAAAGGTATCTCATTCTCCCACACTGGGTGAGGCTGGGTGTTTCAGTCAGACAAGGGGCGGAGGAACATACGTTGCACTCATCAACATGTTCCCGTGGTGGTACTATCGCCGTGAGCTCTCCCGGTGGGTGGCCTACCGACGACAGATTTTTCCTCGTGAATTAAAACACATGTCATGTAATGCATATATGATTTAAATCACATAAATTTTTTTATTTTTTTTTTTTTCATGAAATCTTAAAAGAAAACATTAAAACAATCATATAAAAATAAATTTTCAAATCTTTATAACATTTTCAAAACTTCGCCTGATACCACGTTTAGCTGATCCCAACCCGGATTAACCTCATGAACCCGAGGGGACCTCCCGGCACTCCAATGGATATAGAAACATTTCCTCAAAATAATCAAATAAATCCATGGAGCGAACCCCTTTACAATTCTTAACATATCTGTAGAAAATAATGCGGAAGCGAAGTGATAAAAAAAATTTTTCTTTTTCATTTTCAAACACTTGATTTTTCAGAAATTGGCCAGAGTTTCCTCCGTTTTTCTGGATTTCCTAAATTACAAATACTCGTATGCATTTAAAAACACTTCAAATCTTCAAATTTTCAACTTTCATTGTAGGACTCCTCGTCCACAACTCAATCAACACAATATATATACCATATACATTTATTCATTTCAATCATCAAAACATTCAAAACTTCTTCAATTCCATGCACGCTTTAAAAACTGGCTTCGAAATGACATAAGCCGACCGCCTAAGTAGTTCCTTTTCAAAATATATCCATATATGCATATATACATGACAAATTATTTGACATATAAAATATGCAAGCTATTTATACAATGCAGTTCACATGCGTCGTCTCCTCGATGGCTCGACCACTCCGCACAGAGGATAATTTCACCGCTCACCCGTTCTAACCCGAAAAATGTTTTTGAAACATACGGAAAAGAATGAGCTAAACGTAGCCTGAGTGTACATTTTCATTTATATAACATTTTCGCATATTATCAAAATAATACATACTTATACAATTAAAATCCATTTATACATTAAACATTTTTGCCTTAAACTTTCTTTCCATAAATACCGATACCATTAAAATCAGTTTATGCTTTAAACCTTTATACCTTAAACTTTCTTTCAATAAATACTTATGCATTTAAAATCCATTTATGCTTTAAGAATTTATGCCTTAAACTTTCTTTCCATAAATACTTATGCATTAAAATCCATTTATGCTTTAAGCATTTATGCCTTAAACTTTCTTTTCTTATTTCTTTCTTTTCTTACTTTTCTTTCTCGATGGAACCTGGGAATAAACACACCACCGCCCTCGGCATCGACGGTGAGGGGATGGGCCACATTCCGCTCATAACCACTACTACCATGGAGAAACTCACGCTTGCATATGGTTCCAGTCACAGCACTTTATCACGTGTAAGGATATTACTCTAGACACCTATTTCCTCCTCAGTTAGTAACCTATAACTTTACCCTAAATCCTTACACGCTTTAAAGTACTTCGCCGATATCACCATAATACCATAAGGGGTTTGTGTGGTAACCATCAAGAAACATTATTTCAAAATACATTTATAAATACATTTAAACTTACTTTATCATTGGAAACACATATGCATTCTTTAAACATTTTTAAACTTTCATAATACCTTAACATATGCATACATCGTTAAACATTTTTAAACTTTCATAATACCTTAACATATGCATACATATTTAATAATAATATATAAATATATGCATCGATGCAAGATAAACAATGCAAGATAAACATTTCCATATGCCTTAACATTACATAAAATGGCATTAAACTTTCGCTTTAACATTAAACCATTCACTTTAAAAACTCAATTTCAAAATATCATTTTCACTACGCTTCACCGCCTAATCCCGCCGTTTCCCGCTGAGTTCCCGCTCGCCCGACAGTCCTTTCACCTTTCCAAGAAAATCACACACATTAACCATAATTTCCATTTAATCCACCAAGTAAACACTCATTCCTATATTCTTATTCCTCTATGAATCTATTTTACTTAGAATTGAATCAACCAATCGGATCATCCAACTAAAGTTATGGCATTTTCATGCCAACTAGTCATTTTACCGATTTTTCTAGTAACAGTTTGTATTACTCATTTTTCCGAGGTCTTGACTCATGGCTTTGACACTATGTCCTTATACTCATTTAAATCTAAGGTGCTAATGGTTCTATTCCAATTGGAATCACCCAATTCGGAGCACCGAAACTCACTTTACGTCCAAATAACCGGGCTAATCTATGTTCAAAAACTGAACCAGAATTTGGCTTGCACATGGTCCTACTTTGAGTGAATATTTAGGCTACTTAGGATCAGAATTTGGCGATACATTCTTCTTAAGTTTTGTTCTCCTTCAAGTCTATTTTACGTAGCCACTTAAATCACTCAAATCGGATCAAAATTGGAGCAAGCGCAGTAGCCAAAATACTGTAAACTGGTCAAACAGAAAACAGGACATTTCCTGTACCGAGACTGCTGCCCAAATTGACCAAAATGTGCTTCTTTCCATTTTTTCTTTCACTAAACACTTAAATCTGATAATATACCCATTTCAACATAACACACAATTCACTATCAAACCCTAACCCTTACTCACTGATTTTGTCAAAACCCTAATCTAAACCATGGCTTTCTCTAATTGATATTAACGAGCACCATTAAACCCAAATACCATAAATTTAACATCCATAATTGTATCTCTAAGACATTAAACATGGAAAACATCAAACCCTAACTTTCCCACCATGAAAACTTACTTGTTTCTTGAGCTCTTTGGCTCCTCTCCTTGATTACCACTTGAAGATCACTTGAAAGCTTGAAAAACAAAGAAAACTCACCTCCCCAACTTGGATTTCTCCTTTCTCTTCCTCTTTCTCCTTTCTTCCCTTTCTTTTCTCTCTTTTCTCCTTTCTTTCCTCTCCTATACGTGATCCCCTCTTTTGAGCACTTAAATCCCCAAATTTTAGACTTTAAAATATTATTCCAAAAGTGCCCTTAATTAACAAAATATCGCTGGTTGGTTTAAAGTGAATTACTCTTTTATCCAAGCTTCCTCATTGGTCCATTCCATGAGACCAAGTCATTTGCATCCATTATTTAAATCATAACTTAGCCATTAAGAAAGATTTTGATTATTAGCATACTAAATATCTCCATTATAAGAGATTTATCTCGCCACTGCTATCGTTTTATATCGATTATATGTCAAAAAAATTCTATGGTCGTCTATATTTAAATTTGAACATAAAATATTTTAACTAAATCCTTCACAATGAATTTCAGGCTCTGAAATCACCGAAATCAGATTTAAAATCATTAAAATCGGTAATCCGGACAATAGCGTATTATTACCCACCACGCTCGATCACCCGAAACTATCCAAACGGACTCGCTTTCACTTTTATTTCGCTCGTTAATCTTTATGATTTATTCCAGACCTTTCAGATTTTCTACCAATTTCGAAAAATTTCACAGCTCCAAATTTCCAAGAGATGGGAAATCACACTATTCACTTAAATCTCCCATTATCTTCTAAATATCAGTTCAAAGTCATAGGAACTGAATTTTCTTAAAATCCTCAAGAACCCTCAATCCGGATAAAATAAGAAAAATCACTATTCATTAGGCAAATCTGGTTACACTTAAAATTTCACTTCATGCCCAAATGAAGTCCGTGAGCATTCTAAATTCTAATCTACCTCGCTTCTATCATTAGACCTCAAATCGCTCAATAACCACTATTATAACATTCAAGTCATTACAGGGTTTTACAATATAGTCGTACAAAATTATACATACAATTTAAAATATTGGAAATATCACAAATTTTCAAAAAATTAAAAAAACAATTACACAAAATAGCACTACATATATTAATAATAAAGTTCCAAATAATAGTTTATAATATTTTCAAACATTAGAATATTTTGAAATAGTTTCTACAAATTAAAAATATAAAATGAATTTTTTTAAAAATAGATATCGGTCACAAAATGTCATAAGTCGGTTAGAAAATTGTGACGGAATTGTGTTTCGCTACTATTTTGTGACGGAATAAAATTCGGCCACAAAGTCACATGGATTTATAATTCCGTCACAAATTTGTGGACCGATTAGACAGATAGCTTATTAAAAAATTCACTTTTATATTTGAAATTAATTGTATTATAAAAATTTAAAAATTTTAAAAAAAGAATATTATTAAGGAGTCCAAGATTGATTCAACAACTTATGTGAATAGTTCGTACTCTTTAGTAAACATAATCGAGCCTATTTCGACATATAGTTTAACAAATTGCTTCAATTAGCTACGCTCACGCGGATAAAATAAAATTTATTTTCAAATATCGCAAATTTAATATTGTCAAATTTTGTAACATCGTAGCATGATATAAATTATTTATTCTAATTTTTATTATTTTTATGACTATATTGTCGTATACAAAATTATACATACAATTTAAAATATTGAAATATCACAAAATTTCTCAAAAAAATTAAAAAAAAACAATTCCACAAAATAGCACTACATATATTAATAATAAATTCCAATAGTTTATAATATTTTCAAACATTAGAATATATTGAAATAGTTTCTAATGCAAATTAAAAATATAAAAATGAATTTTTTTTTAAAAAAATAGATATCGGTCATAGTATTTGTCATAAGTCGGTTAGAAATTCAGACGAATTCGTGTTTCGTTACTATTTTGTGACTCCGGTCAAAATTCCGCTCTCAAAGTTGTGACCGATGATAATTGGCCACAAATTTCATAATCGACGAGACAGATGCTTATTAAAAATTCATTTTTATATTTGAAATTAATTGGCTATAAAAAATTTGCAAAAATATTAAAAAAAAAGAATATTATTAAGGAGTCCAAGATTGATTCCAACAACTTATAGGAATAGTTCGTACTTTAGTAAACATAATCGAGCCTATTTCAATATATAGTTTAACAAATTGCTTCAATTAGCTATGCCCGACGCGATAAATAAAATTTATTTTCAAATATCACAAATTTTAATACGTCAAATTTGTAACATCGTAGCATGATATAAATTATTTATTCTAATTTTTATTATTTTTTATGACTATATAGTCGTACAAAATTATACATACAATTTAAAATATTGAAATATCGCAAATTTTTCAAAATTAAAAAACAATTACACAAAATAGCACTACATATATTAATAATAAAATTCCAAATAGTTTATAATATTTTCAAACATTAGAATATTTTGAAATAGTTTCTAATACAAATTAAAAATATAAAATGAATTTTTAAAAAAAAAAATAGATATCGGGTCACAAATGGTCAGCAAGTCGGGTTAGAAAATTCGCGACGGATCAGAGCCATTACTATTTTAGACGGAATAAAATCTGGCACAAAGTTGTGACCGATGAGATAATTCCGCTGGCCACAAATTTGTGACCGACAGTATGCATAGCTATTAAAAATTCATTTTTATATTTGAAATTAATTGTATTATAAAAATTTAAAAATATTAAAAAAAGAATATTATTAAGGAGTCCAAGATTGATTCAACAACTTATAGGAATAGTTCGTACTTTAGTAAACATAATCGAGCCTATTTCGAATATATAGTTTAACAAATTGCTTCACTAGCTATGCCCTACGGTGGATAAAATAAAAATTTATTTTCAAATATCACAAATTTTAATAATGTCAAATTTTTGTAACATCGTAGCATGATATAAATTATTTATTCTAATTTTTATTATTTTTATGACTATATAGTCAGACAAAATTAAGGCTACATACAATTTAAAATATTGAAATATCACAAATTTTCAAAAAAATTAAAAAAAAACAATTACACAAAATAGCACTACATATATGTCAATAAAGTTCCAAATAGTTTATAATATTTTCAAACATTAGAATATTTTGAAATAGTTTCTAATACAAATTAAAAATATAAAAAATGAATTTTTTTTAAAAAAAATAGATATCGGTCATAAAATGGTCATAAGTCGGTTAGAAAATCAGGATTTGAATTGTGTTGGTTACTATTTTGTGATTCGAATAAAATTCCGGCCACAAAGTTGTGACCGATGAGTAATCTGGCCACAAATTTGTGACCGATGTGACAGACAGCTATTAAAAATTCATTTTTATATTTGAAATTAATTGTATTATAAAAATTTAAAAATATTAAAAAGAATATTATTAAGGAGTCCAAGATTGATTCAACAACTTATAGGAATAGTTCGCATTTTAGTAAACATAATCGAGCCTATTTCGACATATAGTTTAACAAATTGCTTCAATTAGCTTATGCCCGATGGTGGATAAAATAAAAATTTATTTTCAAATATCACAAATTTTAATAATGTCAAATTTGTAACATCAGAGCATGATATAAAATTATTTATTCTAATTTTTATTATTTTATGACTATATAGTCGTACAAAATTATACATACAATTTAAAATATTGAAATATCACAAATTTTCAAAAAAAATTAAAAAAACAATTACAATAAAATAAGACTACATATTAATAATAAAGTTCAGTTTATAATATTTTCAATGATTACACCCCCACCCCCTACCAAATAAGTGGTGTTTACTAATTCATTTAAACTCTGCTGCTACCTCTAACGACTAGAAACTCCTATGAAGCTAAGCCGCATTGTTTGCCAAAACCTCCTATAAAAATTTTTCTTTCAAACTTATGATTTTGTAAAATTTCGGGTAAAGATAACAAATTGATATAGGATATGTCCCAACCTGTGATACATCCAATTTACAATTATATCCAAAATATGGCAACCAAAGATACTAACACATTCTCACAAAACTACTCTATGTACATACATATGTTCCATTATACATATTCAAGTATTTTCTTACATAATATTCTTACTAACAAAGACTTGTACAATGTCGTGACAAACCCTATTATGCTCCGGCAAATATTCCTATGATTCGCACCGGAAAATAGTTTTAAATGGAAAATAATGAGCTAAACGAGCTCGTTGAGTGTATGCTTATAAAACGCTTTGCTTTTCTCCTCGAAAACATCTCAAAAATGTAAAACTCTCTTTACAATTATTTTCCGTGTTTTCTTTGCTTTTCAAGTTTTAAAATTTTTCTTTGCTTGCTTGCTTTGTACTTGCTTGCTTTTAAAAGTTTCTAAAACTTTTCTTTACTTGCTTGCTTGTTTTGCTTTTCTTTAAAAGCTTATAAAACTCTTATTGTTTGCTTGCTTTGAAGTTTATAAAACTTCTCAAATTTCTCATTGCTTATCTTGTTTGAAAAGTTTCTAAAACCTTTCAATAAACCTTTGCTTTACAAGTTTCTCAAAACTTTTCATAAAAAACTGAGCCCTGGCTCAACCGCATTCTTTTGGAAAATAAAACTGAGCCCGGGCTCAACCGCTTGCTTTAAAACTCTCCTGGTCTGGCGACGAACCAATGGTTGATTTTTCAAAACCGATATTATGCTTATAAAACATCAACCACTCGGGAGGCCTATTTTTTGTTTATCGCACTCCCAGTGAACACTGAAGCCCTCGGGCGATCGTGCCGGGTGGAAGGACCCGGGTCCGCATCACCTTTTTCTCCTAAGTGAATATGGTGGAATTGATCTCACATCACCATAATTTAGTTAGAGCTCATAACCTTATATACTCCTCGTACGTGTCACTCTGCCTCCTTTAAATGCATGATGTATAAATCTTAAGTTTGCCGACTGTGCAAAACTAAATGCATGTATGAGATCCTAACACCACTGCACGACGAATACCTCCGACCTGGGCTTTCAATAGAACTAGGGAAGGCCTGCTTTTCACAAACATTCTTTGCTTGCTTACTCCTTTGAAAATGGTTTTACAATTTAAAACCATTTGCTTCGTTCTTGCTTGAAAATGGTTGAATTATTCAAAACCATTTACTTCATTTTTCAAAAATGGTTTAACCCAAAACCATTTGCTTGCTTTCTAATTCATTGCTTGCTTCTCAAAATGGTTTCGTAATCAAACCAATAAATACCAAACAGAACACTTAATAATAATAATAATAATACATCAAGATTTAAAATGAGTTTAGAACACTCACCTCTTTCTGCTTATTAAACTTTGAGCACGATTCCACAATTTTCCCGCCATGCAAATTCTACACACTGATGCGTATTAGATCATTAACATCGCCAAGACAACCAAGCAATTTGCATACTTGGTGCTCAAATTAAAATTTTCAGAAAATATGTGGGCCCCAAATGCCATTCACAAGCATATGGCTAGATTCTAGACTAAAGGGACTTTCCATATAGTCTAAAAACACCCGAAAATATTTCGAAATTTCGTCCGGATCGTTTGAATAAAACTCGAAATTTTAACTGTAACCGGTCCGAAACAAATTCCAAATTCAGCCCTGACTGTCCGAAAATAATCCCAAAAATTCTAAAATTCTAAAATTCCTAAACTCGCCTCCAAAAATTTTGAGACTAAATTTATGGTCTCTAAGAATATTTCAAGCCATTATATAGTCTTTAGGCTCGAAATAACACAAGTAGGAAAATTTCCCACCTCTTCAAGTTTGACAAAAAGTCAAGATTTTGGTGTCCACGCGTAGCTCTCGTCGCGTAGAGTAACTTAAACTTTGGTCCGAAAAATTCTGACCACTAGAATGACGTAGATCTGAGAAAAACTAAAATTTGGGTTTTTCGACATTTAATTCGAATTCTCGGTGAAATCCCGTGTGGTTTTTGGTAATTACCAGAGTCTCTCGTCACAGAGCACTTTCCGTGTTTATCCCGACGAAATCCGACGGTCAGATTTTTGTAAATCTGAGAAAGAAGTAAAAGAGAGAAAAAAAATTATTTCTCCCACTGCCTTCAAGGCCTCCACACCAATCTTGGCTCTATAATTGTTTTGTCTTTTTTTTTTTTTTTTTTATTTTTATTTTTTTTTTATGTGGACCCATTATGTCCCTTTTTCTTTCTTTTTCTCCGTCCGTTTGTACTCAAACAATTTATTTTATCCCGGTTTCAATTTTATTTATCCTAAATGAATATTCTTTAACTATTTGCCATTTTTCGGAATTTTTCTAAAATCCCGTTTTCAGGTTTCACTCTAAACTCGTCGCCTAGAAATTCGTAAAATATTCCGACTATCTCGGAATTAAACGAAACTTTTCTAGGTCACTAGATTTCGCGAGACGAACTTAACGGCGCAAACCGCTTCAATATCCGAGATCTAGAGAATTTTCGACTTCCCGAATTATTATGACAATTTATTATTAATTTACTATTTAAACTTTCCTTAATTATACTTTCACCCCTCACTTCCTTAATTGTAAATTTTGTCCTCAAGCATTTAAATATTGCAAATCCAACTTTCAAATTCCTACTATGGCCCATCTCAACTTAATTACGCCTACATATCCTTTTTGCTAAACGACAATTGTACTCCTTGTTTTAAGTACTAAATTTCGTGTTCCAAAATTTATAATTTCCTAATTTCATCTCCAAAATACAACGCTTTATTACTTGGTGAATTTTATACACCCCTACAAAGATCGCTGCATCGTACACTCTCGACTCCGGGTGTTACATTCAAACATTAGAATATTTTGAAATAGTTTCTAATACAAATTAAAATATAAAATGAATTTTTTTTAAAAATAGATATCGGGAAACATAAAAATGGTCGCAAAAGTCGTTAGAAATTTGTGACGGAATTGTGTTTCTGCCGACTATTTTGTGACGGAATAAAAATTCGCCATGCTTGTGATGGATTTATAATTCCACTACAAATTTGTGACCGAGCTCAGGATGCATAGTTATTAAAAAATTCATTTTTTATATTTAAATTAATTGTATTATAAAAATTTAAAAAATATTAAAAAAGAATATTATTAAGGAGTCCAAGATTGATTCAACAACTTATAGGAATAGTTCAGATTTTAGTAAACATAATCGAGCCTATTTCTCAATATATAGTTTAACAAATTGCTTCAATTAGCTATGCTCCGATGGTGGATAAAATAAAATTTATTTTCAAATATCACAAATTTTAATAATGTCAAATTTTGTAACATCGTATGATATAAATTATTTATTCTAATTTTTATTATTTTTTATGACTATATTGTCGTACAAAATTATATACATACAATTTAAAATATTGAAATATCACACTTTCAAAAAAAATTAAAAAAAAAAACAATTCCACAAAATAGCACTACATATATTAATAATAAAATTCCAATAGTTTATAAGATTTTTCAAAATAGAATATATTGAAATAGTTTTAATACAAATTAAAAATATAAAATGAATTTTTAAAAAAATAGATATCGGGTCATAAATGGTCACAAGTCGGTTAGAAAATTGTGACGTGAATTGTGTTTCGCCACTATTTTGTGACGAATAAAATTCCGCCACAAAGTTAGACGGATTTATAATTCCGTCACAAATTTTGTGACCGATGAGACAAGATACTATTAAAAAAATTCATTTATATTCGAAATTAATTGTATTATAAAAATTTAAAAAATATTAAAAAAGAATATTATTAAGGAGTCCAAGATTGATTCAACAACTTATAGGAATAGTTCGTACTTTAGTAAAACATAATCGAGCCTATTTCGAATATATAGTTTAACAAATCGCTTCAATTACGATAGCCGACGATGGATAAAATAAAAATTTTATTAAATATCACAAATTTAATAATGTCAAATTTTGTAACATCGTAGCATGATATAAATTATTTATTCTAATTTTTATTATTTTTTATGACTATATAATCGTACAAAATTATACATACAATTTAAAATATTGAAATATCACAAATTTTCAAAAAAATTAAAAAAAACAATTACACAAAAATAGCACTACATATATTAATAATAAAGTTCCAAATAGTTTATAATATTTTCAAACATTAGAATATTTTGAAATAGTTTTAATACAAATTAAAAAATATAAAAATGAATTTTTTAAAAAATAGATATCGGGTTTACAAAAATGGTCACAAGTCGGTTGTAAATCAGATTTGATCAGAGCCGTTACTATTTTGTACGGAATAAAAATCTGGCCACAATGTTGTGATGGATTTATAATTCCGCCACAAATTTGTGACCGATTTGTGATGATAGCTTATTAAAAATTCATTTTTATATTTGAAATTAATTGTATTATAAAAAATTTAAAATATTAAAAAAGAATATTATTATGAGTCCAAGATTGATTCAACAACTTATAGAATAGTTCAGACTTTAGTAAAACATAATCGAGCCTATTTCGAATATATATTAACAAATTGTCACTACGGCGCCCATTGCATAAAATAAAAAATTTTATTTAAATATCACAAATTTTAATAATGTCAAATTTTGTAACATCAGAGCATGATATAAATTATTTATTCTAATTTTTATTATTTTTTATGAATATATAGTCGTACAAAATTATACATACAATTTAAAATATTGAAATATCACAAATTTTCAAAAAAAAATTAAAAAAAAAAACAATTCCACAAAATAGCACTACATATATTAATAATAAAATTCTAAATAGTTTATAATATTTTCAAACATTAGAATATATTGAAATAGTTTCTAATACAAATTAAAAAATATAAAAATGAATTCTTTAAAAAAATAGATATCGTGACATAAATGGTCACAAGTCTAGGAAAATTGTGACGGAATAGGCTCGGGCCACTATTTTGTGACGGAATAAAATTCCGCTACAAAGTTGTGACGGATTTATAATTCCGTGACAAATTTGTGACCGATTTGTGATGCATGTTATTGAAAAATTCATTTTTATATTCAAATTAATTTTATTATAAAAATTTAAAAATATTAAAAAGATATTACAAGGAGTACAAGATTGATTCAACAACTTATGCGAACATCAGATTTCTTTGGGCAAACATAATCGAGCCTATTTCAATATATAGTTTAACAAATTGCTTCAATTAGCTATGCCTCGATGGTGGATAAAATAAAATTTATTTTCAAAATATCACAAATTTAATACGTCAAATTTTGTAACATCGTAGCATGATATAAATTATTTATTCTAATTTTTAATATTTTTTATGACTATATAGTCGTACAAAATTATATATATACAATTTAAAATATTGAAATATCACAAATTTTCAAAAAATTAAAAAAACAATTACACAAAATAGCACTACATAAAGCAATAATAAAGTTCCAAATAATTTATAATATTTTAACATTAGAATATTTTGAAATAGTTTCTAATACAAATTAAAAATATAAAATGAATTTTTTTTAAAAAAAATAGATATCGGTCACAAATGGTCATAAGTCGGTTAGAAAATTGTGACGTGAATTGTGTTTCATTACTATTTTGACGGACAAAAATTCCACTGTAAAGTTGTGACGGATTTATAATTCCGCTACAAATTTGTGACCGATTTGTGGCTGCATGCTTATTGGAAAAATTCATTTTTATATTTGAAATTAATTTTTATTATAAAAAATTTAAAAATATTAAAAAAAGTATATTATTAAGGAGTCCAAGATTGATTCAACAAACTTATAGGAATAGTTCGTGACTTTAGTAAACATAATCGAGCCTATTTCGAATATATAGTTTAACAAATTGCTTCAATTAGCTATACCTGATGGTGGATGTAATGAAAATTTATTTTCAAATATCAAATTTTAATAATGTCACCCTTGTAAATATCGTAGCATGATATAAATTATTTATTCTAATTTTTATTATTTTTATGACTATATATTCGTATAAAATTATACATACAATTTTGAAAATATTGAAATATCACAAATTTTCAAAAAAAAATTAAAAAACAATTACACAAAATAGCACTAGATATGGTTAATAATAAAATTCCAAATAGTTTATAATATTATCAAACATTAGAATATTATTAACAGTTTCTAATGTTAAACAAAAAATATAAAAATGAATTTTTTAAAAAATAGATATCGTCACAAATGGTCATGTCGGTTAGAAAATTGTGACGAATTGTGTTTCGCCACTATTTTGTGACGAATAGAAAATTCCGCTACAAAGTTGTGACGGATTTATAATTCCAACACAAATTTGTGACCGATTTCCAGATGACAGCTTATTAAAAATTCATTTATATTTGAAATTAATTGTATTATAAAATTTAAAATATTAAAAAAAGTATATTATTAAGGAGTCCAAGATTGATTCAACAACTTATAGGAATAGTTCGCATTTGAAACACTGAGCCTATTTCTAATATATAGTTTAACAAATTGCTTCACTATTATGCCTTGATGGTGATAAAATAAAATTTATTTTCAAATATCACAAATTTTACAATGTCAATTTTGTACATCGAGTATGATATAAATTATTTATTCTAATTTTTTAATATTTTTTATGACTATATAGTCGTACAAAATTATACATACAATTTAAAATATTGAAATATCACAAATTTTCAAAAAATTAAAAAAAAACACTACACAAAATAGCACTACATATATTAATAATAAAGTTCCAAATAGTTTATAATATTTTCAACATTAGAATATTTTGAAATAGTTTCTAATGCAAATTAAAATATAAAATGAATTTTTTTAAGAAAAATAGATATCGGTCATAAAATTTGTCACAAGTTTGCCAGGAAAATTCGCACGGAGCCCGTTTCCGCCACTATTTTGTGACGGAATAAATTCATCACAAAAGTTGTGACGGATTTATAATTCACACAAATTTGTGACCGATTTGTGACAGATAGTTATTTAAAAAAAATTCATTTTTATATTTGAAATTAATTTTATTATAAAATTTAAAAATATTAAAAAAGTATTATTAAGGAGTCCAAGATTGATTCAACAACTTATAGGAATAGTTCAGACTTTAGTAAACATAATCGAGCCTATTCGAATATATAGTTTAACAA
Source organism: Tetrastigma voinierianum (assembly GCA_016808115.1). Classification (NCBI taxonomy): domain Eukaryota; kingdom Viridiplantae; phylum Streptophyta; class Magnoliopsida; order Vitales; family Vitaceae; genus Tetrastigma; species Tetrastigma voinierianum. The sequence goes on along the minus strand of JAEQBH010002545.1, from coordinate 92,030 downwards.
ATTGTTTAATTAGCTATGCCCCGATGGTGGATAAAATAAAATTTATTTTCAAATATCACAAATTTTAATAATGACAAATTTTGTAACATCGTTAGCATGATATAAATTATTTATTCTAATTTTTAATATTTTTTATGACTATATAGTCGTATTAAAATTATACATACAATTTAAAATATTGAAATATCACAAATTTCAAAAAATTAAAAACAATTACACAAAAATAGCACTACATATATTAATAATAAAGTTCCAAATAATTTATAATATTTTCAAACATTAGAATATTTTGAAATAGTTTCTAATAGAAATTAAAAAATATAAAATGAATTTTTTTAAAAAAAAATAGATATTTCCACAAAATGGTCACAAGTCTGCTAGAAAATTGTGACGAAATGTGTTTCTCGGTTACTATTTTGTGACGGAATAAAATTCCGCCACAGTTAGACTGACTTATAATCTGGCCACAAATTTGTGACCGATTTAGACAGATAGCTTATTAAAATTCATTTTTATATTTGAAATTAATTGTATTATAAAAATTTAAAAATATTAAAAAAAGAATATTATTAAGGAGTCCAAGATTGATTCAACAACTTATAGGAATAGTTCGTGACTTTAGTAAACATAATCGTTTACTAATATATAGTTTAACAAATTGCTTCAATTAGCTATGCCCGATGGTGACAAAATAAAATTTATTTTCAAATATCACAAATTTAATAATGTCAAATTTGTAACATCGTAGCATGATATAAATTATTTATTCTAATTTTTATTATTTTTTATGACTATATAGTCGTATTAAAAATTATACATACAATTTAAAAATATTGAAATATCACAAATTTTCAAAAAAATTAAAAAAAACAATTACACAAAATAGCACTACATATATTAATAATAAGTTCCAAATAGTTTATAATATTTTCAAACATTAGAATATTTTGAAATAGTTTCTAATACAAATTAAAATATAAAAATGAATTTTTAAAAAAAATAGATATCGGAACACAAACGGGTCACAAGTTTGGCAAAATCAGGATTCGGAATTGTGCTCGTCACTATTTTGTGACGGAACAAAAATTCCGCTACAAAGTTGCGATGGATTTATAATTCCGTGAACAAATTTAGACCGACGACAGATAATTATTAAAAAATTCTATATTTTTTATATTTGAAATTAATTGTATTATAAAATTTAAAAATATTAAAAAAGAATATTATTAAGGAGTCCAAGATCGATTCAACAACTTATAGGAATGTCGTACTTTTAGTAAACATAATCGTTTCCATTTCGAATATATAGTTTAACAAATTGCTTCACTAGCTATGCCCCGATGGTGATAAAATAAAATTTATTTTCAAATATCACAAATTTTAATAATGTCAAATTTGTAACATCGTAGCATGATATAAATTATTTATTCTAATTTTATTATTTTTTATGACTATATCAAGCCATGTACCATACAATTTAAAAAATATTAGAAATATCACAAATTTTCAAAAAATTAAAAAAAAACACCTCACAAAATAGCACTACATATATTAATAATAAAATTCCAAATAGTTTATAATATTTTCAAACATTAGAATATATTGAAATAGTTTTCTAATACAAATTAAAAATATAAAATGAATTTTTTTAAAAATAGATATCGGGTTAGCAAATGGTCACAAGCCTGCTAGGTACCCGTGACGAATTGTGCTTCATTTCACTATTTTGTGACGGAATTAAAAATTCCACACAAAGTTGTGGACGGATTTATAATTCGCCACAAATTTCCAGACCGATTCAGGATGACGCTATTAAAAATTCATTTTTATATTCGAAATTAATTGTATTATAAAATTTAAAAATATTAAAAAAGAATATTATTCAGGAGTCCAAGATTGATTCAACAACTTATAGAAATAGTCTCGTACTTTAGCATACATAATCGAGCCTATTTCTCGATCATATAGCTTCAACAAATCGTCTAATTAGTTATCAAGGTGCCCTCACTCTTCGTGATCAATTCATGGGTGGCCTCTTCAGTGAGCCTCACTCAGCAGATGATAGCCCCAGGCCTCTCACGGAGCCTCGGCCCCGCATGCCTGAATCCCGTAGCCTAGGGCCTTGGCCCACGAAAGAGCCTCGGGCACCAACCGAGCTACTAGCTCAGCTTGGCACCCGTAGATGCCTCCCACACCAAAGACCCTAGGTCCCGGGTTCAACTCGGGGAGGCGAAAGGAACTCGGGGAATGAGGATATCCTATTGAAATGGGGAAGCCTTCCACCCGAAGGGTACCCATGAGGTCACATGGGCGGGGGTCTCACACAAAGTGCGCCTTTATTGTGGGGGTCCACACCAGGACTACTGGAGGCCCTTCGTGGCCCACTGTCCACCCTTCGTAACTGGTACCCTTCTGTGGGTCCCACTCATGAATATCATGCCTCCCAGTATTTTTCGCTCCAGAGACTCGAACCCAGACTGTGTGGGCTTAAGGTCCACGCATCTCTACTACCAATCGAGCTGATTGTAAAAACCCCAACCCGATTTAATTATAATAGTAGTTTTTGAACCGATTAGAGGTCCAATGATAGAAACGAGGGTAGATTAGAATTTAGAATGTCTTGACGGCCATTTGGACATGAAGTGACTTTGCAATTGTAACCGAATGCCCTAAGGAATAATGAGTTTTCTATTATATCCAATGAGGGTTGCAGTTGAATTTGGTACCTAGTTCCTATGACTGAACCGATATTTAGAAGAGAAGGTGAGATTTGCTGACTAGTGATTTCCTGACCGAAAATTGTGGCCTCGCGTTGAAATTTTTCGAATTAAATAAAATACTTAAAATGTCTGTAATATATCATGCAAGACTAAGCAACGAAATCAACAAAGTGAAACTAGAGTCCGTTTTGATAGTTTCAGTGATTCGAACGCACTGGTATAATATATTGTCCTGGACACTCGATTTGAATGATTTAATCCGATTTCGTGATTTTAGAGCCCGAAATTCACTGTGGAAGGATTTAGTTAAAATATTTTATGTTCAAATTTAATATAGACGACCATAGAATATTTGGTGACATATAATCGATATAAAAGCAAAGAAAAGGCGAAATCGAGATAAAATCAAGTATAATGGAGATATTTAATTGTACTAACAATCAAAATCTTTTCTTAATGGCTAAGTTATGATTTAAATAATGGTAAATGACTTGGTCTCATGGGAATGGACTAAATTAGTTGACAGCGAGTGTCCATTTAAACCAAACCACGATGTTTTTTACTGGCTGCACTTAATAATATCAAACGGTACCTAGATTGCCGCCCACGAAATGGACCACTAGATGAGAGGCGTTTGAGCGAGAAGAGCGTTGTTGACAGCACAAGAACGCGCAACGAGAATCTGGCGCCTTTCCGTCATCGTTATCCCGGCACCACAGATATCGGTTCATGTCGCAGTTTCACAGTGGAAAGAACGACGTCGCGTTTGACGTTCAACCGGCGTTGACGAACGACAACCAGGTTATCGTTAACTGAAGATCAACGAGAACGAATCGTTAGGTCGACCCGCGAGCGGTGGTTAGGTTCGACAGCGAACGTGGTACAAGAACAAAATAACATCGATTTGCGCCGGATGGTTACGCCGGAAGAAACGAACCATCATCTCGCGGGGCCTGGCGAAAGACGCCCGTCTTCCGTTTCGGACCGTCGGTGACGGCCGCACTCGCCCATCTGATCCATTTGAGCGATCGCGCGTCGCAAAGATTTGAATGAGAACAAAACGGCAAGAAGCAACACCAACTGATCGTATATCAATATCCACCAAAGAGATCAATGGGCCGCCAATTTATTCATTTTGAACAGATTTATCCGTTATCGATTAGCGAGTTTATCCGATCAATGATCTAATTAATGAAACTATAATCTAATGAAATATATAATGATAATGTCAAAACATAGTCGGCGATCTAATGGAGTATTATAAACCATATTTTAAAATTTGGGAAAATGACTAGTTGGCATGAAAATGCCATAACTTTAGTTCGATGATCCGATTGACTGGACCTAATTCCTAAGTAAAATAGATTCCTAGAGGAATAAGAATATAGGAATGTGGGTGTTTATGGTGGATTGGGTCGGAAATTATGGTTAATGTGTAATTGTGATTTTCTTGGAAAAGGTGAAAAGGACTATCTGACGGAACGGGAACTCAACGGGAAGCATGATTGAAAGCGGTGAACTCGAGTGTAAAATGATGTTTTGTAAATTGAGTTTAAAAGGAACGATTTTGATGTTAAAATGAAAAGTTTAATGTAAATTGTTATATTGCCTAAATGAAAGTTTTGATGTAAAATGAAAATTTAATGTAATATGTTTGATCTTGCATCAATATATATATATATATATTTATATTAAATTATATATGTATGCATATGTTAAGGCATTATGAAAGTTTAAAACGTAAAGAATGCATATGTATATTTGCATATATATATGAGTTTTCATGATAAAGCAGCGATTTCAATGATTATAAATGTATTTTTGATAAATGTTTACCGATGGTTACCCTAACCCTATACGATCAAGTATGATCATATCGGCCGAGGTACCTTAAGTGTGTAAGGATTTAGAGGGTAAAGTTATAGGTTACTAACTGAGGGAGGGAATTAGGTGTCTAGAGTAATATCCTTACACGTGATAAGGTGCTATGACTGGAACCCTATGCAAAGCGTGAGTGACACACCCCCACCCCCTTCCAGTGGCGGGCATGCCGGCCACCACAAATCCCTGCACCAAGTTCTAACGACTAGAAACTCCCGTGAAGCGGCCGTATTGTTTGCTAAACCTCCTATAAAAATTTTTCTTTCTAAACTTATGATTTTATAAAATTTCTGCAGCATAACACCGTGATATAGGATATGTCCCAAATCTCAGATACATCCACTTATTAATTATATCCAAAATATGGCAAACTGGAAGATACTAACACATTTCACAAAACTACTTCTATGTATATACATATGTTCCATTATAAGTTCAAAGTATTTCCTTACACAATATTCTTAATTACCGTGACCGATATAAAATGTCGAGAATCCTAATCGCCTCCAAATAGCTCGCGTGACTTGTACTGAAAATAGTTTTTAAAATACAAACAATGAGCTAACACTTGTACAATGTAAAACCCTACCTTATCAATGTTATAATAGTAGTTATTGAACCGATTTGAGGTCTAATGATAGAAGTAGAGTGGATTAGAATTTAGAACGCTCGACATCATTTGGGTATGAAGTGAAAATTTTCGAAAATTGTAACCGGCGCTCCTGAACAATAGTGATTTTTCTATTTTATCCGGATGGAGGGGTTGCAAAGGGATTTTTTAAGAAAATTTCAGCCCTATGACTTTCAACTGATATTTAGAAGATAATGGGAGATTTATGAATAGTGATTTCTGACCGAAATTGAGTCTCTGTATTAAATTTTTCGAAATTGGGCCTAAATACGAAAAATGTCCGGAATCAATCATAGAGTCTAACGAAACTGAAACGGAGTGAAACGGGGTCCGTTTGGATAGTTTCCAGGCGATCCGAACGTAATTCGGATAATAATACGCTATTGTCCGAATTTCCGATTTTAATGATTTTAAATCTGATTTAGGTGATTTCAGAGCCTGAAATTCACTGTGAAGGATTTAGTTAAAATATTTTATGTTCAAATTTAAATATAGACGACCATAGAAGATTTTTGACATATAATCAATATAAAAGCAAAGAATGTGCTAAACCGAGATAAAATCTGCTATAATGGAGATATTTAATTGTACTAGCCAATCAAAATCTTTCTTAATGGCTAAGTTATGATTTAAATAATGGGTAAATGACTTGGCCTCATGGGAATGGACCAATGAGAAGCTTGGATAAAAGAGTAATTCACTTTAAACCAACCAATGATATGTTTTACTTAAGGGCACTTTAAATAATATTTTAAAGTCTAAAATTTGGGGATTTAAGTGCTCAAAAGAGGGGATCACGTAGAGGAGAGGAAAGAAAGGAGAAAAGAGAGAAAAGAAAGGGAAGAAAGGAGAAAGGGGAAGAGAAAGGTTAGGGCAAAGTGGTAGAGGTGAATTTTTATGCTCTTTCAAGCTTTCAAGTGATCTTCAAGTGGTAATCAAGGAGAGGAGCCAAAGAAACTCAAGAAACAAGTAAGTTTTCATGGTGGAAAGTTAGGGTTTGATGTTTTCCATGTTTAATGTCTTAAATTCTGGTATGGATGTAATTGATGGTATTTAAGGTTTAATGGTGTTGAATTTAATATCAATTGAGAAAGCCATGGTTTAGGTTAGGGTTTCACAAAACTGCGAGTAAGGGTTAGGTTTGATAGTGAATTGTGTGTGTTATGTTGAAATGTATAATGCATCAGATTTTAAGTGTTTAGAGGAAAGAAAATGGAAGAGAAACACAATTTGGTAAAATTTTGGGTAGCAGTCTCGGTACAGGAAATGTCCTGTTTTCTGTTTTGACCAGTTTTGGTATTTTGGCCATAACTTGTCAATTTTTGATCCGATTGAGTGATTTAAGTACACAAAACAGACTGAAGGAGAAACAAAACTTAAGAAGAAGGTATTGCAAATTCTGATCCTATGGCCTGCACCACTCAAAGTAGGACCATGTGCAAGCCTGGCCTGTCTAGTTTTTGAACATGATTAGCCCGGTTATTTGGACGTAAAGAGTTTCGTGTTCGAATTAATGATTCCAATTGAATAGAACCCTAGCACCTTAGCTTTGGAAAATGAGTATAAGGACATAGTGTCAAAATATGAAGTCAAGACCTCGGGAAAAAATGAGTAATACAAACTCGTTACTAGAAAATCGGTAAATGACTAGTTGGTATGAAAATGCTATAACTTTAGTTTGATGATCCGATTGGATTGATTCCACCTTAAGTAAAATAGACTTGTATGAACAAGAATATAGGAACAAGAGTGTTTATGGTAGGATTAAATGGAAATTATGGTTAATGTGTAATTGTGATTTTCTTAAAAGGTGAAAAGGACTATCGGACGGGAATCCGGAACTCAATGGGAAGCAAGCGGATTGAGCGTGAATGCAGTGAAATGATATTTTGAGAATTGAGTTTTTAAAAGTGAATGGTTTTAATGTTAAACTGAAAGTTTAATGTAAATTTTTATGTAAAATGTTAAGGCATATGGAAATGTTTAATCTTGCATTGTTTTATCTGCATCAATGCATATATTTATATGTGTATTAAATATTATGTATGCATATGTTAAGGTATTATGAAAGTTTAAAAATGTTTAAAGATGTATGCATATGTTAAGGTATTATGAAAGTTTAAAAATGTTTAAAGAATGCATATGTGTTTTAATGATAAAGTAAAGGATTTAAATGTATTTATAAATGTATTTTGAAAAATGTTTTACTGATGGTTACCCTAAACCCCTATGACCGGTTATGACCGAGCACGTCGCATTTCTAAGCTGCGGTAAGGATTTAGAGGGTAAAGTTATAGGTTACTAAATGAGGGAGGAAATAGGTGTCTAGAGTAATATCCTCACACGTGATAGTGCTATGACCGAACCCCTATGCAAAGCGTGAGTTTCTCCAGCCGTAGTGGTTATGATCGAATGATCGGGTTCTCACCGTCGCATTCGAAACTGCTCGTGTGTTTATTCCCGGTTCCATCCAAAGAAAGAAAGAAAGAAAGAAAGAAAGAAAGAAAGAAAGAAAGTTTACTAAGATAAATGTTGGTAAAGGCAATGGATTTTAAATGCATAAGTATTTATTGAAAGAAAGGTTTAAGGCATAAATTCTAAAGCATAAATGGATTTTAAAATGCATAAGTATTTATGGAAAGAAAGTTTTAAGGCATAAATTCTTAAAGCATAAATGGATTTTAAAATTTAAGGCATTATTGAAAGAAAGTTTAAGGTATAAATGTCAAAGCATAACCGATTTTAATGGTATAAGTATTTATGGAAAAGAAAGTTTAAGGCATAAATGTTTAATGTATAAATGGATTTTAATTGTATATATGTATTATTTGATATGTACTCGAAAATGTTATATAAACGAAAATGTACACTCACCGAGCTCGTTTAGCTCACTCTTTCCATATGTTTCAACAAATATTTTCGTGACTGAGACAGCACGGTAGTACCTCGTGGCAAAGTGAGTCGAGTTACGAGGAGACGACGCATGTGATCGTAAGATATTGAAAATAATTTGCATACTGTATATGTGAATATTTTGTCATGTTTTGATAAAATTATGCATGAAAACAGCATAGTTTAAATTGTTTTGATGATTTGAAAGAAATAAATGTATATATATGTATATTTGTGGTTGATCGGGTCAGGGACGAGAGTCCTAATATGGAAGTTGATGAATTGAAGTTTAGAAGTGTTTTTAAATGTCACACTAGTTTTAAATTCAAAGTCCAAATGTAGGAAACTGCCGATTTTTCCGAAAAATCTAAGTGTCTAAAGAAAAGAAAAAGAAATTTTTTTAGCACTTCGTCTCGCATTATTTTTAAAAGATATGTGAAGAATTGTAAAGGGGTTCGCTCCCACCGGATTTTAATTTATGGTTTTAAGGAAAAGTTTCTATATCTCGCTGGAGCCGGAGGTCCCCTGGTTCATGAGGTTAATCCGGTCGGATCCTCTTCAACATGGTATCGTGAAATAAGTTTTGAAATTATAAAGATTTGAAAATTTTTATTTTTATATGATTGTTTTAATGTTTTCTTTTAAGATTTCATGAAAAAAAAAAAATTTATGTGATTTAAAATCATATATGCATTACATGACATATTAATTTTAATTCACAGAAAAATGCGTCGTCGAGGCCGACCACCCACCAGGAGAGCTCCTGAGGCAGTAGTACCACCACCTGAGGAACATGTTGATGAGTCTGCGTATGTCCCTCCAACCGCAAGACAAATTTAGGGGCCGCCACCGCCAGCGTTCAGAGACGTATACCTTTAGAGCAGATGGCTCAGATGTTAGCCACAACATTTAATCAGCCCCGTGAGCCGACGGTGTCCATTGAGAGGGTAAGGAAATTAGAGGCAAGAAATTATGACGGTATAGGAGATCCTGGAAAGGCATGGTCGTGGCTAGAGGGTAATGAGATGGTTAATTGAAAATGCATGGGTTTAATTTAGCTTAAGTGAATCAATGACATTAAGTGAATTATTAATTGTAATTGTTGAAAGAAAATGGAAGAAATTGAAGACATAATGATGAATGTGTAACATGTAGGATTTCGCCACCCTAGGAAAGTATGGAAAAGTTGATTGTTACAACAGAGTGATTATCGAGGCTAGGAGTTTTGGCATTTGATATTATTAGATATCCATGACTTTGATGTTATATTAGGCATGGATTTACTCATCTAGACATCATGCTACAAAGGATTGTTATAGGAAAGAGGTTAGGTCTCTATAAGCCAAGGAAGACAGAGGTTTGCTTTTATGTGGGTTACCGAAAATACTACCTACCAATAATATGACAATATGTGGGCTAGTAAAATACTCGAAGTCATATCAAAGGTACCTAGCTTATGCTATTGAGGTGAGGGATAATGGTAGTCGAATGGAAGATATTCTGATAGTCAAATAATTTCCGGATGTATTTCCAGAGGATCTTCTAGGTATATATAAAAAATATATATATATATATATATATATATATATATATATATATATATATATATATATATATATATATATATATATATATATTAATTTTTAGATTGAAAATGACCCCTAGATTGTAACCAATTGCTAAGGCACCTTATATGATGGCTCCTTAAAAGTTGAAAGAATTGAAAGAATCAAAGTATAAATGGATGAGCTAGAGTAAGTGGTTTTTGTTTAGGCCGAGTACTTCGCCTGGGGAGGCCGGTTCTCATATGAAAAAAAAATGATGAAAGTTTAAGATGGTATATTGATTACGAGAGCTGAATAAAGTGGAAATACGCAATCAACACCCATTTACACTGATTGATGATCTTTTCGATCAATTACAGGAGCGAGGTATTTTTGAAAATGGATCTAAGCTCGTGTTACCATCAATCTAAAGATTAGGTCAGAGGATGTTCCGCATAACTTTCAAAACAATGTATAGCATTATGAGTTCTTATCATGCTAGTCGACTAACTTATATTCAGAGTCGCTTTTATGGATCTTATGAATGTGATCTTCAAATTTCTTATTTGTGATCGCTTGTTATAGTATTCATTGATGACATTTTAATCTATTTAAGCAAAATAATGAAGATCACAGGAGCATCTAAGTAAATTCTATTTACTTAGTATGCCAAACTTAGTAAATTCTAGTTCGGTTAGACAGCGTTGCCTTCTAAGGCATGTGATTTCAAAGTGAAGGGGTTTCGTGGATCCTCAAAAGATTGAGAAAATCATGGAACCGGAAACCACCTACGAATGACGATACAAAGTTTTCTAGGTTAAGGTATTATCGGAAGGTTGTTAAGGATTTTCAAAGTTAGCGTGATCCTTTGACTAAATTGACAAGGAAAGATGAAAAGTTTGTATGGAAAGAGACATGTCAGAAAAGATTCGATGAACTAAAAGGAATTTTGACCTTAGCCCTAGTTCTTACAATTCCGTCAGTATAAGAAGGGATATACAGATATTGTGATGCTTTGTGCGTAGCTTAGGGGGTGTGTTAATGCAACATGAAAAATGTGATAGCATATGATTTAAGGCAATTGGAAAAAGCAAGTGGAGCAGACTATCTCGAGACATAACCTAGAGTCGTCATGTAGTCTTTGCTCTACGTATATGGAGTGGCATTATCGACATGGAGTTATAAAATTTTACAGATCACAAGAACATGTAATATTTATTCACATAGAAAAAGTTAAATATGAGACGTAGGAGATGGGGTTGAACTCATTAAGGATTATGAGTGCACTATTGAGTACCATCGTGGAAATGTTAATGTGGTAATCGATGCTCTAAGAGGGAAGCCTGATGATTCCTATCTCACTCAAAGGTTGTGTACCTCCCTAGATTTATGGAATTGAGGCTTTAGGTGCGAGACTAGAGTTGACAGAGATGGGGTCTTACTAGCTACATTTCATGTTAGTCCCAGATCAATAGACAAGATAAGGGAGCTATAGACTCAAGATACGATCATGATTAAATTGAAAAGGAAGTCGAGTCCGGGGCGCTTAAAAGGATTTTTAGTATCGCATATGGTATAGTGATGATAGGTCACAGTGTTATGTGTACTAGATGTGAAGGATTAAAGAAATAAATTATGGAGAGGCTCACTCTTTCCTCGCATAGGCATGCACGTGGAAACACTAAATGTGTATCGCACTTATGGGAATACTAAAGGTGGAGGGGTATAAAGAAAAGATGTTGTAGAATTTATTTCTAAATGTCTCATTTGTCAAAAAGTTAAGGTTGAGCATCAAAGATTTGGTGTGGTTCTTATAGTCTTTCCGATCCCTGAAATGGGAGAGAAATCATGATGGATTTTTTTTATTTCCACTTCGCGCAGTACTGGTGACGTTGATATGTGTGGGATCGTGGATAGATTGACGAAATCACCACTTCCTACCTATGGAAAAATAGTGACTTAGTTGAGAAGTTGGCTGGGTTGTATATAAAAGAGATTGTACGACTTCACTGATGACTAACTAAAGGCAAGAGCCACATGCATTGGAAGTTATGCTCAAGGCTTGTGTGTTAGAGTTTAAAGGAAGTTAGAAAGATTTACCATTAATGGAGTTTTCCTACAATAATAGTTAATATGCAAGCATTGAAATGGCGCCTATGAGGCCTTATATGGAAGGAAGTGTAGACTCCATTATGTTGGGATGAGGAAAGGAGAGAAAATTTTTAGGTTCATAAATTGTTCAAAGCACAACAGATAATGTTAAAGTTATCGCGATAGATTAAAGTGATACCAAGATTACAGAAAGTTATGTTGATAACCCAAGGAGAGATTTGGAATTTTAGGTGGGGGATCAGGTATTTATGAGGATATCACCCTGGGAAAGGGTGTTGATATTCGGAAAGAAAGGGAAGTTAAGTCCTCTCTATATGGGACTTTATGAAATTATGGAAATAATTGGAGAGAAGGCTCGTTGAGGTCACACCTGAATTGGGCCGTAATACATGACATATTTACATTTCTATGCTTCGGAAGTATATGATGCATTCTTCGCATGTGTTAAGAAATCAACCGGTTGAATTGAAAGAAAATGACGTATGAAGAAAGACCTATAAAATTGTTGGATCGAAATGATTAGGTTCTTTGAAACAAAAAGTGATTCCTTTAGTAAAGGTGTTTCGATGAATCACGTAGAGAGGAAGCAACATAAGAATTTAAATTTCGAGACTTAAATTTTTATAAGGAGGTGATTGTAAAACCCCAACCTTATTGAATGTTATAATAGTAGCTATCGAATCCGATTCGAGGTTCAATGATAGAAGCAGATGATTAGAATTTAGAACAGCCCGACATCATTTGGGCATGAAGTGAAAAATTTTCTGCAACAACCCGGTGCCCTAATGAAGGATTTTTCTTATTTTATCCGATGAGGGGGTTGCAAAGTGATTTTAAGAAAATTTCAGTTCCTATGACTTTGAACTGATATTTAAAGATAACGTGGGAGATTTAAGTGAATAGTGATTTCCGATCGAAATTGAGTCTGTGGCCGAAATTTTTCTAAATTGGGCCTTAAATACTAAAATGTCCGAATCAATCATAGAGTCTAAATCGAAACTCGAAACGGAGGAACGGGTCCATGGATAGTTTCCATATGATCCGAACGTAATTCTGATAATAATACGCTATCGGGTCCGAATTTCCGATTTTAATGATTTTAAATTGATTTCAGGATTTCGTGAGCCCGAATTCACTGTGAAGGATTTAGTTAAAATATTTTATGTTCAAATTTAAATATAGACTAATTTCATAGAAGATTTTTGACATATAATCAATATAAAAGCAAAGAATAAAGAACCGATAAAATCGCTAATGGAGATATTTAATTGTACTAGCCAATCAAAAATCTTTCTTAATGGCTAAGTTATGATTTAAATAATGGTAAATGACTCGGTCTCATGGGAATGGACCAATGAGAAGCTTGGATAAAAGAGTAATTCACTTTAAACCAAATCCAATGATATTGTTTTACTTAAGGGCACTTTGGAATAATATTTAAAGTCTAAAATTTGGGATTTATGCTCAAAAAAGAGGGGATCAATGAGGAGAGGAAGAAAGGAGAAAAGAGAGAAAAGAAAGGAAGAAAGGAGAAAGGAAGAGAAAGGTTAGGGCAAAGTGGTAGAGGTGAATTTTTTATGCCTCTTCAAGCTTTCAAGTGATCTTCAAGTGGTAATCATGAGAGGAGCCAAAGAAACTCAAGAAACAAGGTTTTCATGGTGGGAAAGTTAGGTTTTTGATGTTTTCCATGTTTAATGTCTTAAATTTGGTATGGATGTTAAATCGATGGCATGGCGTTTACTGGCGCCAATTTAATATCAATTGAGAAAGTTCACGTTTAGGTTGGTTTTGACAAAATCAAGTGAGTAAGGGTTAGGGGTTTGATAGTGAATTGTGTGTGTTATGTTGAAATGGGTATAATGCATCAGATTTATGTTTAGGAGTGAAAGAAAATGAAGAGAAACACAATTTGCAAATTTAAGTAGCAGTCTCGGCACAGGAAATGTCCTGTTTTCTGTTTTGACTAGTTTGGTATTTTGGCCATAACTTGTCTAATTTTTGATCCGATTTTGAGGATTTAAGTGGCTACGTAAAATAGACTTGAAGGAGAACAAAACTACAAGAAGGTATTGCCAAACCCTGATCCTAAGTGGCCTAAAATTCACTCAAAGTAGGACCATGTGCAAGCTAAATTTGTCTAAGCTTTTAGAACATAGATTAGCCCTGCTATTTGACGTAAAGGAGTTTCGTGTCTGAATTGGGTGATTCCACTGGAATAGAAACTTTAGCACCTAGCTTTAAATGCTATAAAGGACATAGTGTCAAATATGAAGTCAAGACTCGGGAAAAAATGAGTAATACAAAACTGTTACTAGAAAAAACTCCAGAAATGACTAGTTGGCATGAAAATGCCATAACTTTAGTTTGGATGATCCGATTGATTGATTCCACTCCTATAAATAGATTCCTAGAGTGAACAAGAATATAGGAATGGAGTGTTTATGTAGGATTAAATGGAAATTATGGTTAATGTAATTGTGATTTTCTTGGAAAAGGTGGAAAGGACTATCTGACGGGAACGGAACTCAACGTGGAAGCAAGCTGGATTGTTTTGTGAACTGTGAGTGAAAATGATATTTTGAGAATTGAGTTTTTAAAAGTGAATGGTTTTAATGTTAAAACTGAAAGTTTAATGTAAATTTTATGTAAATGTTAAGGCATATGGAAATGTTTTATCTTTGCATTGTTTTATCTGCATCAATGCATATATTTATATGTGTATTAAATATGTATGCATATGTTAAGGTATTATGAAAGTTTAAAAATGTTTAAAGATGTATGCATATGTTAAGGTATTATGAAAGTTTAAAATGTTTTTAAAGAATGCATATGTGTTTTAATGATAAAGTAAAGGATTTAAACATTTATAAATGTATTTTGAAAACGTTTTTACTGATTACATTCTAAACCCCTATGACTGTTATGACTGATATCGGTCGAAGTACTTTAAGCGTGTAAGGATTTAGGAGGGTAAAGAGTAGGTTACTAACTGTGTTACACCCATCCCGAGAGAGATGCACACAAGATATGATAATGTAGGGGTGTATAAGACACTAAATGTCACATAGTAGTATTTTGAGATTAAAAATAGAAATGATAATTTATGGAAACCTAGAGAGGGTTGTATGAGCATAAGGGCATAATGGTCATTACAAAAGGATATGAAAATTATATGAAAATCAAATTAGAGATGGGCCATACTGAATTTCAAAAGTTGGTGTTGTAATATTAAAGAGAGTTGAGGGCTGGGCTGGTAATTAAAGGAAATGTTAAAATATTAAAAATGGGAAAATAAGAGCCAAACTTGATTTGGTCTCCAAAGGGCAAGGCTTCACGGTTTTGGAGGAGAAGGAGGAGAGAGCCAAGAGGAAGAGAAAGAAGAAGAAGAGAAGAAGAGAAGGATTGATATCAAGCCTAGGTATGGAAACTAACCTTGATTATGGGTTCTATGAGATTTGGCATGGATTTTTGGGTTTGTATGATGATTATCTTATCTCTAAATCTAGGGTTTTTATAGAATGGTATCCTAAACTTAGATTTCTTGAAATTAAGGTTGGTTAAACCCACAAGGAACAAGATAATTGCGGAATCCTCCTTGCTGTTGGATTCATGGTTAAATGGAAGGAATTGAGTTAGGGTTTAGAACAACCCTGGGTCAAATCTTTGTGTATAAGCTATAACCCATATTTGAGTTGTTTGGAAATAATTCAGGAAAAGTTTTGAAGATACACATGTAATGAAAGATGAATTGTAAAATAGAGATGTCAAGATGAAATGAAATGGTTTTTGAAGTATATATGGATTATAGAGTTGAATTGATGGAAAATCTGGAAAAAAAAATGCAGAAAAGCCCACATTCTGGTCATTTTCTGGGCAGTAGTCTCGGTACAGGAAATGCCCTGTTTTCTGTTTCGACCAATTTTCGTATTTTGACCATAACTTGCTCATTTCTGCTCCGATTTGAGTGATTCAAGTGGCTATGTAAAATAGACTTCAAGGAAAACAAAACTTAAAGAATAGGAATCACCAAATTCTGATCATAAGTGGCCTAAATATTCACTCAAAGTAGGACCATGTGCAAGCCAAATTCTGGTTCAGTTTTTGAACATAGATTAGCCCGGTTATTTGGACGTAAAGTGAGTTTCGTGCTCGAATTGGGTGATTCCAATTGAATAGAACACTTAGCACCTTTAGATTTAAATGAGTATAAGGACATAGTGTCAAAATATGAAGTCAAGACCTCGGAAAATGAGAGAGTAATACAAACTGTCACTTGAAAAAATTCCAGAATGACTAGTTGGCATGAAAATGCCATAACTTTAGTTTGGATGATCCGATTGATTGATTCCAATTCCTAAGTAAAATAGATTCCTAGAGTAACAATAATATAGGAATGCGTTTATGGTGGATTAAAATGGAAATTATGGTTAATGTGTAATTGTGATTTTCTTGGAAAAGGTGAAAAGGACTATCTGGACGGAACGGAACTCCAACGAAGCGCTTGATTGAGCGGTGAACGGTGAGTGTAAAAATGATGTTTTGCAAATTGAGTTTTAAAAGTGAACGATTTTGATGTTAAATGAAAAGTTTAATGTAAATGTTTATATTGCCTAAATGAAAAGTTTTGATGTAAATGAAAAATTTAATGTACATGTTTATCTTCGTGATCAATATATATATATTTATATTAAATTATATAATGTATGCATATGTTACAAGATTACAAAGTTTAAAAACGTGTAAAAGAATGCATATGTATATTTAAAAAAAACATATATATATGAGTTTTCATGATAAAGTAAAGAATTTAAAATGGATTTATAAATGTATTTTGATAAATGTTTTACCGATGGTTACCTCTAACTCCTATACCGTTATGACCGAGTATCGGCCGAGGTACCTAAGCGTGTAAGGATTTAGAGGGTAAAGTTATAGGTTACTAACCGAGGGAGGGAATTAGGTGTCTAGAGTAATATCCTTTACACGTGATAAGTGCTATGACTGAACCCTAGTGTAAAGCGTGGAGTTTCTCCGCGAAGATAGTGGTTATGACTGAATGTGACTGCCCCTCACCGTCGCACTTAAACCGTTTCTGTGTTTATTTCCGGGTTCCATCGGTCGAAAGAAAGAAAGAAAGAAAGTTTAAGGCATAAATGGATTTTAATTGTATAAGTATGTATTAGAAGGAGAAATAAAGTTTATGTATAAAATGTTTCAAAGCAAATGGATTTTAAATGTATAAGTATTTATTGAAAGAAAGTTTAAGGCATAAATGTTTCAAAGCATAAATTGATTTTAATGGTATAAGTATTTATTGAAAGAAAGTTTGGGCGCATAAATGTTTAAGGTATAAATGGATTTTAGTTGGATAAGTATGTATTATTTTGGTATATAATCGGTAAATGTTATTTTAATGAAAATGTAATACCACCGTCTTTAGTTCATTATTTTCCATGTGTTTTCAAAACATTGGGGACCCGAGACGTGTGCGCGATAGAGGACCTCCCTCAGGCAGTTGAGTCGAGCCATTGATGAGACGCATCGATCGTGATTTCTATCAGATATATAATTTTGCATATTTGCTTATGTCGAATATTTTGTTACGTATATATGTATATGTATAAAGCTGAAAAGGAACTACGGGCTTGATCCTCAAAGGGATGAGGTACGAGGCGTGCTGGCTTAAGTCCGCTCAAGCCCAAAATGCTTTGATAAAAATGTGCATGGAATTTAAGAGGGTTTGAAATGTTTTGATGATTTGAAGTAAACAAATGTATATGTATGTATATTGTGTTGATTAGTTATGACGAGAAGTCCTAATATTGAAGTATAAAATTGAAGTTTATAAGTGTTTTTAAATGCTTTATCAGGTTTTGTAAATTTGGAAAGTCTCAAAATGCAGGAAACTCCGCCAATTTTTCCGAAAAATCCAAGTGTTTGAAAACAAAAGAAAAGAAAAAAATAAAATTTATCACTTCGTCATGATTATTTTCTAAAGATATGTTAAAGATTGTAAAGGGTTCGCTTCCATGGATTTTATTTTGACAGTTTTAAGGAAAAGTTTCTATATCCATTGAGTGCCGAGGTCCCCGTTCATGAGGTTAACTGGTCGGGATCCTTCAACGTGGTATCATCGCAGCCACTAAGCCAAATGTTATAAAGATTTGAAAATTTTATTTTCATATGATTGTTTTAATGTTTTATTTTAAAATTTCATAAATTATTTATGTGATTTAAAATCATATATGCATTACATGACATAGTAAAATTTTTGAATTATTGTAAAAATGCGGTCTGGTTTAGGTCGACTCGCCACCAGAGAGCTCGAGGCATTACATTCACCACCCGAAATACCAGGTTTCATTTATAGAAATAATACTAGATCTTTTGAGTTGAAGGTTCAGACAAAAAAGGAGTCTTGACTTTTAATTTCAAAGATTATCTGAGAATAGGAGAATAGTGTGAGTGAAAATATCATAAAAGTTGAAAAGAAATTTGTGAGGGCATGTAGAAGAAACCCACTCATCATCAACACCTTAGGAGGAATATTAATGTAATAAAATCGACTTGTCCAAATGGGAGTCTATTCGTTGAATGAAAATCTGCTATTACCTAACATGGAAACAGATAATGTTCTACTGGTTAAACGGGATGAGCAATTAGAGGACATGGGAGATCGAGATTTCAAGAATCAAGGTCGTGGATGATTGTTGAAAAAAAAAAAAAAAAAAAAAAGATGAAGAAGACGATCAATGATAGATTAACATATAAAAATGCATGATCTTATACATAATTGTGTACAATCAATTGTAGGATATGAGGTCCTTATTCCAAGAAATGCCACAAGTTATGTATCAAGAGAAGTTAGTCATGTATCATTGTTTCAAAAGTTGAATCGGGATGATAAAAGATAAAATGGAAACCAAAAACCATATCACGTAAGCTTGAAGAGGTTTGTCAGAGGTTTTAGTCCGTAGATTTAGACCACACAGCGCGATACCATTACACGCATTTCGCCAGTAGTAGAGGCCGCAATTAGGGATTTAGAGGAGCATGGGTTTGAAACCCTGTGCTACGCGAAAGTCAAGGACAAACCTGGAGGTCGATGTGGGGTTTAGGAGGTTCTAGTAAGCAATTAGGATTTTATGGATTATTTATCTAAACCTTCAATGGAGTTACATTAAGGCTTTAGTTAGTAAATTGATATAATTCTAGGTTGATTTGCTAAGAAATTGAAAAGAAAGAATGATATTATAAGGATTGTCAATTTAGGTAAACTTGGATGTTAATAAAAGGATGTTGTTTGATTGGTTTTAATTGATTTAATGACATTACTTGAAATGCTTCAAGGAATTAATGAATTAAAAAGTTCAATAGAAATGAGATGAGAGGTTAGGCCAAGAAAGGGTTTAATTGGAATGCATCGGGTTGATTTAGTTTGGCAAATCAACTATTATGGGATGAATTATCAAAACAATTTTGTTGAAAGAAACTGAAGAAATTAAGAAATAATTATGAATGTGTGACATGTAGGATTTGACCACCCTCTAGAGAAGTATGGAAAGTTGAGTTTCTATTGATTTTAATCAATTGGAAGTGATTACATGCCTAATGGAATGTGTTAGGAATTAAAGTCTTAAGAAGAATAATTGATTAAGATATAAATGTAATTTTTACTAAGGTGAAGGGCATTATGGGTTTTTCACTTTAAGGATGCTAAGGGCTTGATTTAAGGTTTTCACAAAGATGTTGTCATGAGCATTTTGATTTAATTGGAAGTGAATTGATGGGGTTGAGACTTCATGATGAGGATGTTCCCAAGACATCTCGTAACACTAGATGGGCATTTTGAGTTTCTCGTCATACCATTTGGACTTACGAATGCCCCAGCCGCTTTTATGGATCTCATGAACAGGATTTTTAGGCCTTACTTAGATCAGTTTGTAATCGTGTTTATTGACGATATACTGATCTATTCGGGCAGTGGAGAAGAACATGCAGCACTTGAAGATAATTCCCTCGTAAACATTACTGAACATCGGTTATATGCTAAACTTAGTAAGGTCGCTTGCTCGATAAATTGTCGCCTTGGGACACATAGTTTCGCAGAGGGATCTCAGTGATCCGCTGTAAGGTTGGAAGTATATTGAATTGGAAACCCCTACGAGTGTCACAGAGATAAGGAGTTTTCTTCGGCTCGCGTGGCATTACTCGTAAGTTCGTTGAGGGATTTTTCGAAGATAGCCGCACCTTTGACTGGGGAGCTGACAAAGAAATAGGAACCGTTTTTATGGTCGAGGTTTGTCAAGAGAGTTTCGATGAATTGTGCAAGGAGATTGATCCTAGCTTCAGTACTTACATTTCCATCAAAAAGGGTGATAGCTTTTCGCTAATATGATACCCCTGTGCATGGCATAAGTTATGGATTAATGCACGACAAGGTGATTGCATATGCTTCGTGCAATTGAAGAAGCATGAACAGACTTTCTACACACCTAATTGAAGCCATGTACTCTAGTATTTGCCTCATGGATATGGAGGCATTATTTATATGGAGTACTGTGAGGATTTACTGATCACAAGAGCTTGCAAAGATCTATTTACGCATGAACCGAATATGAGAAAGAGGAGATGGATTTAACCGGTCAAGGATTATGAGGTACCATTGAATATCATCCTCAGAAAGGCGAACGGGCAAAGAGATGCCTAGGTAGGGAGACCCATGAGTTCCATATCGCACTCGAGGGTCGCATCTTCCGACTCATAGAATCGAAGTCCCGGGGGTGTGAGACTGAACCTATTATTCAGGAGCATTGTTAGCCACATTTCTGCATGTCCCAGAGTTGATACGTGATTAGAGAGCTTCGCATTCGTGGATCCACGCGATAGTAATTAGGTATAAGGCATTAAATGGGAGGATTAGAGTGAAGAAAATGGAAGAATAAACAGAACATGGTTTGTGCATAATTCGCTAAAATGGAAATGAGAGGGGTCAGCGGTAATTTAGTAATTTCCATTGTTTCGCATTAAATCCTAGGTTTACCTCACGGTTCTGGTCCACCCCATGAATGCCTCGATTAAATTGCACTTCAAGATGCCATCCATAGACTCCGATGGCCCATATGAGAGGACTATACGTACTTTAGAGGATATATTAGGCATGTGTTATGGAGCTTAAATGAAGCCGACACCCATCTACCCCGAGGGAGTTTGCATACTATAACAGCACCGTGCCAAGATGGGTATGGCCTCTTATGAGGCTCTTTTATGGACGAAAATGCCGAACCCGCATGTTAGGACGAGGTAGGTGAAAGGGAAATTAGTAGGTTCGAAATTGTCCAAGTGACTTGGTGATAAGGTCATACAGGCGATAGATTGAAATCGCACAAAACCGACAGAAGTTGCGCATAACCATCGTAGGGACTTTACAAATAGATAGGTGACCAAGTCTTTTTGAAGATTTCACCTTGGAAAGGTGTGTTGATATTTGGGAAACGAGGCAAGCTTAGTCCGAGGTATATTGGACCTTATGAGATTATGAGCAAAAGTAGGACCGGTAGATTATAAGTTGAAGTTACCCCCAGAATTATCAAGGATTCATGATACATTACATGTGTCGATGTTGAGGAAATATATCCCAGATCCTTCACATGTATTGAGAGAGTAACCAGTGCAATTAAAGGAGAATTTGACTTATGAGGAGATGCCTGTGCAGATTGTAGATTGCAAGGAACATGCGTTGAGGACTAAGGTGATTCCATTAGTTAAAGTCTTATGGAAGAATCATGAGAGGGAGGCAGCTACTTAGGGAGCCGTGAGGCCCGCATGCGCCTATCAAGACTTTTCAATTAGTTTCCGAATGAGGTATGTTCCTTTCCTTACTTTTGGAGTTAGTTATTCATTTCGAGGACGAAATGTTCTTAAGGAGGGAGGATTTTGTTACACCCCATCCCGAGAGAGAGTACAGTACATGATAATGTAGGGGTGTATAAGAGCACTAAATGTCACATAGTAGTATTTTGGAGATTAAAATAGGAAATGATAATTTATGGAAACCGGAGAGGGTATGAGCATAAGGGTATAATGGTCATTACAAAAAGGATAAGTGAAAAATTTATGAAAATCAAATTAGAGATGGGCCATAATGCACTTCAAAAGTTGTGTTGTAATATTAAAGAGTTGAGGGCTATCGTAAATTAAAGGAAATGTTAAAATATTAAAATGGGAAAAATAAGAGCTAAACTTGATTTGGTCCAAAGGGCAAGGTCACCATGGAGTGAGAAGGAGGAGAGAGCTAAGAGGAAGAGAAAGAAGAAGAAGAGAAGAAGAGAAAGGATTGGATATCAAGCCTAGGCATGGAAACTAACCTTGATTATGGGTTCTATGAGATTTGGTATGTGATTTTGGGTTTGTATGATGATTATCTTATCTCTAAATCTAGGGTTTTTATAGAATGGTATCCTAAACTTAGATTTCTTGAAATTAAGGTTGGTTAAACCCACAAGGAACAAGATAATTATGGAATCCTCCCTTTGTTGTTGGATTCATGGTTAAATGGAAGGAAATTGAGTTAGGGTTTAGAACAAACCCTAACAAATTCCAGGTATGGGTTATAAACCCATATTTGAGTTGTTTGAACAATTCAGGAAAAGTTTTTGAAGATACACATGTAATGAAAGATGAATTGTGTAAAATAGAGATGTCAAGATGAAAATGAAATGGTTTTGAAGTATATATGGATTATAGAGTTGAATTGGATGGGAAAATCTGGAAAAAAAAATGCAGAAAAGCCCACATTCTGGTCATTTTCTGGGCAGTAGTCTCGGTACAGGAAATGCCCTGTTTTCTGTTTCGAATTAATTTTTTATTTGACCATAACTTGCTCATTTCGTCTTCGATTTGAGTGATTCAAGTGTGGCTATGTAAAATAGACTTCAAGGAAAACAAAACTTAAAGAATAGGAATCACCAAATTCTGATCATAAGTGGCCTAAAGATTCACTCAAAGTAGGACCATGTGCAAGCCAAATTCTGGTTCAGTTTTTGAACATAGATTAGCCCGTTATTTGACGTAAAGTGAGTTTCCTTGGTTCGAATCAAGTGATTCCACTGGAATAGAACACTTAGCACTCAGATTTAAATGAGTATAAGGACATAGTGTCAAAATATGAAGTCAAGACCTCGAAAATGAGTAATACAAACTGTCACTAGAAAAAATCGGTAAATGACTAGTTGGCATGAAAATGCCATAATTACCTGATGATCCGATGATTGATTCTACCCTGGTAAAATAGATTCCTAGAGGAATAAGAATATATAGGAATGAGTGTTTATGGTGGATTGCAAATGGAAATTATGGTTAATGTAATTGTGATTTTCTGGAAAAGGTGAAAATGACTATCGGACGGAACGGAACTCAACGGAAGCAAGCGGATTGAGCTGTGAACGTGAGTGTAAAAATGATGTTTTGGTAAATTGAGTTTTAAAAGTGAATGATTTGATGTTAAAATGAAAAGTTTAATGTAAATGTTTATATTGCCTAAATGAAAAGTTTTGATGTAAATGAAAAATTTAATGTACATGTTTATCTTGCATCAATATATATATATTTATATTAAATTATATATGTATGCATATGTTAAGGCATTATGAAAGTTTAAAAACGTGTAAAGAATGCATATGTATATTTGCATATATATATGAGTTTTCATGATAAAGTAAAGAATTTAAATGGGATTTATAACGTATTTTGATAAATGTTTCATCATGGTTACCCTAACTCCCATATGATCATATGATCGATATTTGCCGAGGTACCTTAAGCGTGTAAGGATTTAGAGTAAGAAGTTATAGGTTACTAACTGGTGGGAGGGAATTAGGTGTTCAGAGTAATATCTCAACGCAGCAGCAGGCAGGATCGAACCCTATGTAAAGCGTGAGTTTCTCCGCAGCATAGTGGTTATGACTGAATGTGACTGTCTCCTCACCGTCGCACCCTAAACTGTCGTGTGTTTATTTCCCGGTTCCATCAAGGAAAGAAAGAAAGAAAGAAAGTTTTGGCAAGTATAAATGGATTTAATTGTATAAGTATGTATTAGAAGGAAATAAAGTTTAAGGTATAAATGTTTCAAAGCATAAATGGATTTTAAATGATAAGTATTTATTGAAAGAAAGTTTAAGGCATAAATGTTTAAAGCATAAATTGATTTTAATGGTATAAGTATTTATTGAAAGAAAGTTTAAGGCATAAATGTTTAAGGTATAAATGGACGAAGTTGGATAAGTATGTATTATTTTGGTATATACTGAAATGTTATTTTAATGAAAATGTACACTAATCGGTCTTTAGCTCATTATTTTCCATGTGTTTTCAAAACATTTTCAGATCCGAGACAAAGGCCGACAGAGGACCCTCCGTGGCAAAGGAGTCGAGCCATTGATGAGACGACGATCGTGGATTTCCCATTATAATTTGCATATTGTTTATGTTGAATATTTTGTTATGTATATATGTATATGCATAAAGTTGAAAAGGAACTACGTGGGCTTTGATCCTCGTGATGAGGTACGAGGCGGCTCCGCTTAAGTCCTGCTCAAGCCCAAAATGCTTTGATAAAAATGTGCATGGAATTTAAGAGGGTTTGAATGTTTTGATGATTTGAAGTAAACAAATGTATATGTATGTATATTGTGTTGATTAGGTTGTGGACGAGAAGTCCTAATATGGAAGTATAAAATTGAAGTTTATGTTTTTAAAATGCTTTTATCGTAAGCCAGGAATTTGGGAAAGTCCAAAAACAGGAAACTCCGCCAATTTTTCTGAAAATCCAAGTGTTTGAAAAACAAAGAAAAGAAAAAAAATAAAAATTTATCACTTCGCTCGCATTATTTTCAAAGATATGTTAAAAAGATTGTAAAGGGGTTCGTCCATGGATTTTATTTGACAGCTTTAAGGAAAAGTTTCATATCCATTGAGTAATGAGGTCCCCAGTTCATGAGGTTAATCCCGTCGGGATCCTTCAAACCGAGGGAGGGAAATAGGTGTCTAGAGTAATATCCTTACACGCGATAAGTTACATGACCGAACTCCTATGCAAAGCGCTGAAGCCCGCAGCCGTAGTGGTTATGACCGGAATGTGACCTGCCCCTCACCGTCAAGCATTCTAAACCTGCTCTGTGTTTATTCCGGTTCCATCGTAAAGAAAGAAAGAAAGAAAGAAAGAAAGAAAGAAAGAAAGAAAGAAAGTTTACGGCACAAATGTTTAAAGCATAAATGGATTTTAAATGGCTGGGCATTATTGAAAGAAAGTTTAAGGCATAAATTCTTAAAGCACAAATGGATTTTAAATGCATAAGTATTTATGGAAAGAAAGTTTACGCATAAATTTGAAGCATAAATTGATTTTAAATGCATAAGTATTTATTGAAAGAAAGTTTAAGGTATAAATGTTTAAAGCATAAACCGATTTAATGGTATAAGTATTTATGGAAAGAAAGTTTGATGCACAACAACAAAATAATAAATAATGTTAATGTATAAATGGATTTTAATTGTATAAGTATGTATTATTTTGATATGTAATCGAAATGCTGTATAAATGAAAATGTACACTCACCGAGCTCGTTTAGCTCACTTTTTCCATATGTTTCAACAATATTTTCAGACTCGAGACAAAAAGATCGGTAGAGTACCTGGGTGCGTTGAGTCGAGCTATCGGGAGACGACGCATGTGACTGTGATTGAAAAATAATTTGTATACTGTGATATGTGAAGATTTTGTCATGTTTTGATAAAATTATGCATGGAATTGAAGAAGGTTTAAATGTTTTGATGATTTGAAAGAAATAAATGTGGTATATATGTATATTGTGTTTGATCGGGTTGTGGACGAGGAGTCCTAATATGGAAGTGATGAATCGTTTAGAAGTGTTTTTAAATGTTTTCATCAGATTTGTAAATTTGGGAAAGTCCAAAATGTAGGAAACTCCTCGTCGATTTTCCGAAAAAAATCTAAGTGTTGGAAAAGAAAAAGAAAAGAAATTTTTTAGCACTTCGCCTGCATTATTTTTAAAAGATATGTGAAGAATTGTAAAGGTTCGGTTTCCACTGGGATTTAATTTATGGTTTTAAGGAAAAGTTTCTATATCTCGTGGAGTGCCAGGAGGTCCCCTCTGCTCACATGAGGTTAATCCCCGTCGGATCCTTTCCATACAATGTCAGACAAACCCTATTATGCTCCAGGCTCATGCTCGCACTCCGGAAAATAGTTTTTAAATGGAAAATAATGAGCTAAACGTAGAGTCATGAGTGTATGCTTTATAAAACGCTTTGCTTTTCTCCTAAAACATCTCAAAATGTAAAACTCTTTACTAATTATTTTCCAAAAGTTTTTTGCTTTTCAAGTTTCTAAAACTTTTCTTTGCTTGTTTGCTTTGTACTTGCTTGCTTTTAAAAGTTTCTAAAACTTTTCTTTATTTGTTTCGCTTGCTTGCTTTTCTTTAAAAGCTTATAAAACTCTTATTGTTTGTCGCTAGGAAGTTTATAAAACTTCAAATTTCTTTTGCTTGTTTTTATCTTGTTTGAAAAGTTTCTTAAAACCTTTCACAAACCTTTTGCTTTAAAAAAGCTCTCAAACTTTTTTCATAAAAACGGGAGCCCACCAATCGCACTTGAAAATAAACGAGCCTGGCTCAACCGTCATTTAAAACTCTCCGAAGCTCATATCAGGAACCAATGGTTGATTTTCAAACTGTATATTATGCTTATAAAACATCAACCACTGGAGGCCTATTTTGCTTATCAGTACTCTAGTGAACACGGAAGCTCACATCAGGTCGTGGAAGGACTCCGTCCGCATCACCTTTTTCCTGAATATGGTGGAATCGACCGGTCGCCATCACCATATGTAGTTAGGAGCTCATAACCTTATATACTCAGCGTATCGCGCTAATGGCCCCTTAAATGCATGATGTATGTCCCAAGTTTGCCGACCGCAAAACTAAATGCATGTATGAGATCCTAACACCATCAGGCACGACGAATACCGGTTCCGCTTTCCCGCTTAGAACTAGGGAATTTCTATTTTCACAAACATTATTTGCTTGCTTGCTTGAAAATGGTTTAATTATTCAAACCATTTACTTGCTTGCTTGCTTATGCTGTAAGCATGTTGAAAATGGTTTTACAATTTAAAACCAATGCTTGCTTTCAATTATGGTTTATCCCAAACCATTTGCTTGATTTCTAATTCATCGCTTGCTTCTTGAAAAATGGTTTCGAACTCAAAACCATGAAATACCAAACAAGAAAAACAATTTATAATAATAATAATAATAATACACTAGTATTTGGAAATGAGTTTAGAACACTCACCTTTTGCTTCATTTAACTTGAGCACGCTCCACACTTATCCCGCCTTTGCTTTTGGTACCCCACACACTGATGTATTAGATCACACACGCACACAACCAAGCAATTTGCACACTTGATGCTACACCAAAATCTTTCAGAAAATATGTGGGCCCCAAATGCCATTCACAGTCATATGGAAAGATTCTAGACTAAAGGGACTTTCCATATAGTCTAAAAATACCCAAAAATATTTCTGAAAATTCTGTCCTGACTGCTGAATAAACTCGAAATTTTAACTAAAATCGTCCGAAATAAATTCAAATTCAGCCCTGGATCGGTCTGGTAAATAGTCCCAAAATTTCCTAAAATTCCTAAAAATTCTAAACTCGCCTAAAAATTCCTGGGGACTAAATTTATGGTCTCTAAGAGAATATTCCAAGCCATTATATAGCCTTTAGGCCTTAAATAATACAAGTAGGAAAATTTCACTCCTTCAACCTTGACAAAAAGCCAAGATTTTGGTGTCCACGGTAGCCTCGCCGCAGAGTAATCCTAAACTTTGGTCCAAAATTCGACCACTGGGGACGACGAGATCCGAGAAAACTAAAAATTTGGGTTTTTCGTGATATTTACCGACCCCTGAAACTCGTGTTTTTGGTCCTCACGCGTAGCCCCTGTCAAAGGTGAGAGCACTTTTCGTGTTTATCCCGACGAAATCCGACTACGATTCAGAGATTTGAGAAATAAATTAAGCAGAGAAATTTAAAAAATCTCTCTTCGTCGCACGACGCCTCTCTCCCGGGTCCGTCATCAGAGGTTTGATTTTTAACTTTTTTTTTTTTTTTTTTTTTTTTTTAAGTGGGACCCACATGTCCCTTTTTCTTTTTTTTTTCTCCTGTCTGCTTCAAATTCTCCAAACAATTTATTTTGTCCCTAGCTTTCAATTTTATTTATCCTAAATGAATATTCTTATATACTTGCAATTTTTCGAGATTTTTCTAAAATCCCTACTTAAGGTTTCACTTAACCTGTTGCCTAGAAATTGCAAATATTCAATTATCTCTAATTTAACGAAACTTTTCTAGGTCACTAGATTTCGCGAGACAAACTTAACGGCGCATTCCGTTTCGTCATCCGAGATCTAGAGAATTTTCGAGACTTCCCTGAATTATTCTAGCAATTTATTATTAATTTACTATTTAAACTTCCATTAATTATACTTTCACCCTCAACTTTCTTAATCAGAATTTGTTCAAGATTTACATATCAAGTAAATCCAACTCAAATTCTACTACGGCCCATCTCTAACTTTTAATTATGCCCTCATATCCTTTTTGCTAAATGACACCAGACTTTGTTTTGCACCAAATTCCGAAGTTCCAAAATTTATAATTTCCTAAATTTCATCTCCAAAATACTACAATGTGACACTTGGTACCTTATACACCCCTACAAAGATCATGTACTCGTACACTCTCTGACTCGGTTACAAAACCTCCTCCTTAGGAACATTTGGCTCCTCGAACGAATAAACTAAACTCCAAAAGAGCGAAACGAAAAATACCTCATCCGAAAATAAGTGAGGGCACTGACGGCATCCGAGCCTCAGATCCTGGCAACATTTCTCCCTCTCACGATTCTTCCATAAAGACTTAACTAATTCGAATCACTTTCGCTTCTCAACACTGCTCTCGCTACACAATCCGCATGTATCTCCTCATAAGTCAAATTTCCTTTAATCAGATCAAGGTTTTCAATACATGTGAAGGATCCTGGATATATTTCCTCAACATTGATACACAGCATCATGAACTCACAACTCCGGGGGTAACTTCAATCTATAAGCCACGGCCCCACTTTGCTCACTATCTCATAAGGTCTGGCATACCTCGGACTGCTTGCCTCGCTTCCAACCAACAACACACCTTTCCAAGGTGAAATCTTCAAAAGACTTTATCACCTATTTCGTAAAATGCAAGTCTCACGACGGCTATCCGTATAAGCCTTTCTCGTTTATCTCTTTGCTATCTTCGAGAAGCCCCTCAACAAACTTCCCGTAATACCGCTAAACCGGGCAAAGCTCCGACCGACACATTCTTTGGTGGTTTCAACTACCACTGGTCTATCGGGAACTACACTCACCACATCAACTGAAATGACATGACCTAGGCATGCCAATTGTCGAGCCACAAACCGATACTTGCTCAACTCGCATATAAATCGTTTCTTTAGGTCTCGCAATACGATCCCCATGTGTTCTGAATGTTCCTCCTAACCACTCGAATACACCAGGATATCATCAACAAAACTATGACGAACCTATCCAAATACTACCGGAATAATTTCTGGCTCATCAAATCCATAAACGCCGTCGAGCATTAGTTAAACCAAATGGCATTACCAAACTCATAATGCCCGTGAATAAGTGTCCTTGACGCCAGGTACATCACTCGCACCCCTCAACTCGATGATACCCACCTCAAGTCTATCTTCGGGAGTATACTCGAGATCCCGAGCTGATCAACATTCCCATCGATTCTGTGGAGGATAATTTATCAAGTGATAGTAACTCTATTCAATACTTAATCTATACATAATCGCAAACTCCCCATCTTTCTTTTTCACGAAGAGAACTGAGCTCCCTACAGGATATGCTTACGAATGAATCCCTTACTTAACAATTCTTCTAACCGAGCCTTAAGCTCTCAATCGCAGAGCCATCCTATAAGGAGTAGAACGTAAATGGTCGGGCCCCTGATCAAATAAATGGTGAACTCCACTCTCTTCTCGGAGGAATCCCCGCAATATCATTCGGGAATACATCCGAACTCTCTAACAACTGAATCTCATCCACTGAATCCCTCCTTCCCCTCGTCTCCACCACATAAGCTAGATAACCCGACAACTCCTACGAGTACCTTCTCGCGCCGCTTTAGCGGAGATCATATCGAAGATAACCCTACGCATTCCCCCGAACTTTACCTCCACTTCGGGTCTATGCAACTTTATTTCCTTTTCATACGCACAATCATGTGGTTTCATGGCGCAGATGTACCTAATCCATATCGAGAACCATCAAAGTCCTCATATCTAAGGCTACAAGATCCGCCGGGAACTCCCGCCCCTCAATCGTAACTCTACTATCTCCTACATCTGCCTGCAGCAACTGATCTCCAAAATTAGTAAGGGAACTTCATACGACCCTCTAATGGCCGGGTCTCTATTTGGAAGCCGTATCTAAGAGTGCCCGGATGCAAATGAATGCGCGGCTCCAG
This sequence comes from Tetrastigma voinierianum, assembly GCA_016808115.1. Taxonomy (NCBI): domain Eukaryota; kingdom Viridiplantae; phylum Streptophyta; class Magnoliopsida; order Vitales; family Vitaceae; genus Tetrastigma; species Tetrastigma voinierianum. Next base: position 61,624 of record JAEQBH010002545.1, on the reverse strand, counting down.
GGTCCACTAATGTATATGCATCATGATCAAGATGGGGAATAATACCGCTGACTACATCCTGGACAAGATCTCGCATCTTACCGAGTCACAAAGATATACTGCCCCCGAGGGCTGGTCGTCAGATCCCCGGGCACTGCCTCTACCTCTACCACGACCACCTTTACCTGCGGCTGTGTTGGCCCCTCTGCTTGGGAAACCTCTCCCTGAAGACTTCTGTGTGCTCATCTCTAGTACCGGGGTAGCTAGACTGGCTACTGATGTCTCCGCACCAATCAGCTGAGGGCACTCCCTAATGAAATGGCCTTCCTGGCCACAGTGGAAACACCCTGTACTGAATCTCTTACACTCCCCATGATGTCGCCTCTGACACATGTGACATACCGGAGGAATACTGGGTGCCACCAAGAAGTAACCGGGGGCCCCACCGATCCCCCGACTGTAGATAACTCGACCCGCACCTCGGCCTCTATAACCTCTCGCTTCTTGCTTCATTGCATCGCCCTAAGCTTTGCTGGGACGTACTTGTGCACTCCTTTTACTCTTACTTTCTTCCCTGCCTACTCGATAGCAATCAGAGCTTTGCTCAACTCTCGTAGCGGCCTCAACTAGTCCCCAAATCTATTTTGAGGAACCACTCGATAAAATGCACTCGATCTTCAGGTCGTAGTCCTCGATAAAAAACTCAGACTCTCGTGGACTTCATCCGCTTGAATATAGGGAACCAATCAAACTAATTCCGAGAACTTCTTCATATTTCTCCCGATTAATCGACATGTTCTTTGTTCTAACTGAAGAACTCCTCAATTTTTGAATCCTTATGACTCTCGAGAAAGAATCACGTTGAATCTCAAGGAAATCGTCCCATGTTATACCATCAGATACCTCCTTTCTAATGCATTCCACCAATCTTTAGCCCTGCCTCTTCCATTAGGCAACCGGAAAAAGACTTGCTCATCCGCGCGTACCCCATAACCTACATACTTTCGTTTAATTCTATCTAGCCATAACCAGTCGCTTCGATCACCACTGGTACTATACGTGCTCGCGCCCGCTCAGATTCTCCCTCTCTATCGACCTCCCTGGCTCTCCAGAACCTCTCTAGGTAGCGGTGGAGGTTGCGACTGCTGTCGGGTCGCTATTACTACTATCCGTGCAATCCGTACACCCAAGCTCACAGAATAATCCCGCACTCGAGCCCTCCGGTGGTTGCATGGTCCACCGACCGTTGTCGGGAGGCCGATTCATAGAGGCTGTGAGGGAACCAACTACGTGCTCATCTCTCACAGTGTAATTACAGACGCCTGAAACCGCCGAATAACTCTCCTAGGACTCCACTTTCACGTCCTCTTCCCCGACATGGCCGTATTTACCAAAAACTCAACCGAATCACTTGATATGTATGTACTTTGAACTTAAACATGCATGGTTGCCAATACTTATGCTCTCGATACCACTCATGCGGGTATCATCTCTCCCTCACGCCCTGTGTTATCAGATAACCCGCTTCTCCGATACCACCCTGACACACCCCACCATACCAACAGGGCGGGTGTGGTGCCGCCACTCCACGTAAATCCCCACTGCTAATTCTAACGACTAGAAAGTCTCGTGAAGTTGTCTCAGATTGCCGCTGCTAAACCTCCTATAAAATTTTATAGGAGTGTTTAGCAAGCAATACGGCCGCTTTCAACACTGGCGGCTTAACCCAAAACCATTTGCTTGATTTCTAATTCATTGCTTCGCTTCTTGAAATGGCTCAACTCAAAACCACGAAAATACCAAACAAGCAAAACAATATAATAATAATAATAATAATACACTAGTACTGAAAACGAGCTGTACTCACCCTCTTGCTTACTTAATTTGAGCACGCTCCACACTTATCCCGCCTCGTTTTAGCCTACACACTGATGTATTAGATCACACACGCCGCACAAACCAATTTGCACACTTGATGCTACAATTAAATTTTCGTGAATATAGGGCCCCAAATGCCCACAGTATATGGCTAGATTCTAGGACTAAAAGGGACTTTCCATATGTCTAAAAATACCCAAAAATATTTCTAATTTCAATCGACCATGAATAAAATCCGAATTTAACTAACAATCCGAAACAAAGCCCCGAATTACATTCGGACAAACCGAAAATAGTCCCAAAATTTCCTAAAATTTAAAAATTCCTTAAACTCGCCTAGTACTTTGGGACTAAATTTATGGTCTCAAGAATATTCCAAAGTTCATTATATAAATTTAAATAATACAAAGAGGGAAAAATTTCCCACCCTTCAACCTTGACAAAAAAGCCAAGATTTGCGTCCACGCGCAGCCTCTCGTCGCGCAGCTAACTTTCAAACTTCGGTCCAAAATTTCCGACCACTGTAATGACGTAGGACTGAGAAAAACTAAAAATTCGTGGCTTTTTCGCATATTTACCCGAATTCCTAGTCCGTGTTTTTGGTCCTCACGCGTAGCCTCCTCGCCGCAGAGCACCGTGTTTATCCCTTTGACGGTGAATCCGACTTGCCGTATTTCAGATTTGAGAAATAAATTAAGAGAGAAAAAATTTAAAAAAAATCTCTCTCTGCTGCACCGACGCTCTCTCTCCCGTCCGTCATTTGAGGTTTGATTTTAACTTTTTTTTTTTTTTTTTTTTTTTTTTGCGGACCCACATGTCCCTTTTTCTTTTTTTTTCGTCTGCTTGAGCCTCTCGAAACAATTTATTTTGTCCCGTTTCAATTTTATTTATCCTAAATGAATAATATTCTTTTATATACTGCACTCTTCGAGATTTTCTAAAAACTCCTGCTAGCTGCCACCTTGTCCGTTGCTCGTAGTCAGAAATATTCACTATCTCGAATTTAATAACTAAACTTTTCTCGGGTCACTAGATTTCCGGCGAGACGACCCTAATCCACTGCTAGCCTGCTTTCTCACATCCGAGATCGTGTATAATTTTCAGATTTCCCCGAATTATTCTTCCACTTATTATTATTAATTTATTATTTAAACTTCCATTAATTATACTTTCACCCCCTCAACTTTCCTTAATTGTAAATTTGTCCTCAAGCATTTACATATTGCAAATCCAACTTTTGAAATTCCTACTATTGCCCATCTCTAACTTAATTATGCCTTACATACTCTTTTGCTAAATGACAATTGTACCTCTTGTTTTAAGTACCAAATTCGAAGTTCCAAAATTCTTATAATTTCCTAATTTCATCTCCAAAATACTACATAATGCGACACTGGCATTTTATACACCCCATACAAGATCATGTATCAGACACCCTCTCTGGATTCGGTGTTACGTTGAGTTTCTCCGCTAAAGATAGTGGTTATGACTGAATGTGACTGTTCTCACCGTCGGCCATTCTAAATCGCTCGGTGTGTTTATTTCCCCGTTCACCAAGGAAAGAAAGAAAGAAAGAAAGTTTAAGGTATAAATGGATTTTAATTATAAGTATGTATTAGAAGGAAAGAAATAAAGTTTAAGCGTATAAATGTTTCTGAAAGATAAATTGATTTTAATGGTATATATTTATTGAAAGAAAGTTTAAGGCATAAATGTTTTTAAGGTATAAATGGATTCTAGTTGGATAAGTATGTATTATTTTGGTATATACTGAAAATGTTATTTAATGAAAATGTACACTCACCCGGGCTCCTTTAGCTCATTATTCTTTTCCATGTGTTTTCAAAATACTTTTCGTGACCGGCATTAGCGCTACTACCGGGACAGACTCCTCCCAAGGCAATGAAGTCGAGCCATTGATGAGACGACGACCCGATTCATCAGGATATATAATTTTGAATATTGTTTATGTTGAATATTTGTCATGTATATATGCATATATGGATGTATTTTGAAAAAGGAACTACTTAGGCGTCTGGCTTGTTCCACTGTGCCCTCAAAATGCTTTGATAAAATGTGCATGGAATTTAAGAGGGTTTGAATGTTTTGATGATTTTGAAGTAAACAAATGTATATGTATGTATATTGTGTTGATTGGGTTGTGGACGAGAAGTCCTAATATGGAAGTATAAAATTGAAGTTTATAAGTGTTTTTAAATGTTTTCATCAGGTTTTGTGAAGGATCCCGACCCGGATTAACCTCATGAACCCGAGGGGACCTCCCGGCACTCCAACGGATATAGAAACTTTTCCTTAAACCATACCAAAATCCGCGGAGCGAACCCCTTTACAATTCTTCACATATCTTTAAAAATAATGCAGCTAAGTGCTAAAAAAAAATTTTTCTTTCTTCCAACACCAGATTTTTTCACAGTGAAAAATCTACGTAGTTTCCTCGGCTTTTCTGACTTCCCAAATTTACAAACCTGATGAAAACATTTAAACAGCACCACAAACTTCCAATTCATCAACTTCATATTAGGACTCCTGGAATCCTAACCAATCAAACAATATACATATATATACATTTATTTCTTTCAAATCATCAAAACTTTGTTTTAAACCTTCTTCAATTCCATGCATAGCTATCAAAACATGACTCACATATACAATATGCAATTATTTTCAATGCGGTCACATCAAGTCGTCTCCTCGATAACTTCGACTCGCGCACCAGCGAAGCTGGAAATACACTGTCTCGAATCACTATTGTTGGCACATATGGAAAAAGAGTAAAGCTAAGCGAGCGATAAGTATACATTTTCATTTATATATAGCATTTCGGTACATGTAAATAATGCATGCCTACAATTAAAATCCATTTATGCATTAGCGTATAAGCTTTGCCGTAAAATCGGTTATCTCACCTTAAACTCTTTCAATAAATACTTATGCATTTTAAAATCCACATTTATACTAGAATTTATGCCTTAAACATTCGATGTAAACTTTCTTTCTTTATTTCTTTCTTTCATTCTTCACGATTGGAACCCGGGGGAATAAACACACCCGAGCGATTCATGTAAATCATTCGATCTCTTTACATGCGAAGAAAATACGCTACACTCAGGTTCGATCATAGTACTTTATCACGTGTAAGGATATTGCTACAAAAGCCCAGCTATTCATACTGGAGTTAGTAACCTATAACTACCCTCTTAATCACTTACGCTTAAAAGTACTTGGTAAATACTCGATCTGCAGTCATAGGGGTTTAGAGGTAACCATCGGTAAACATTTCTTAAAATACATTTATAAATACATTTAAATCCTTTACTTTATCATTAAAACACATATCATACTTTAAAAACATTTTAAACTTTCATAATACATAACATATGCATACATATTTAATACACATATAAATATATGCATTGATGCGAAGATAAAACAATGCAATATAAAACATTTCCATATGCCTTAACATTTACATAAAATTTACATTAAACTTTCAGTTTAACATTAAAACCATTCACTTTTAAAAACTAAATTCTCAAAATATCATTTTCACTCACCGGTTCACCGCTCAATTCCGCTTGCTTCCGGTTGAGTTCCGTTCCGTCCGATCATCCTTTTCACCTTTTCAAGAAAATCACAACTATACATTAATCATAACTTCCATTTTAATCCACCATACACATTCATTTAAACCAAATAGACAAATTACCCTTAAGCACTAAAAACTCATTCATTTTGGCCAATAACTTTTCCAACCACTTCCCTATAGACTTTATGACTCAAAATTATTCAAATGGTCTTCAATTTATGAAACTCTCCAGATCAGTTCTTGATATATCAAATAACATCTCTTTAAATTTTCAATTTAAAATTTCGTCTCTAAAGCCCTCAGCCATATAACACAATCTGCACAACAAATACTCAGTTTGGCAGACAAAATCTACACATAACTCCACTTTTTGAACCATTTTCTGGGCACTTTAAGTTTAATTTGCATGAACTTCCTTTAGATAAATTTTCCCCCTAGTCTATTTTTACCCAGAATTTTGAATCACTCAATTTGGATGGTACAACTCCACTTATGGCCAAAGCACTACAACCATACCCAAAACATAGCAAAATCAGTAGGTTACACAGGCTCACCTTTCAGTCAGTATTTGGGAGCCTTAGAACTGAGCTGGCTCTTGGTCCCTTCATACATTTGTAGCCCCTATCTCTTACAGGTTCTTTACCAATTGGAATCAATTCATTTGGATGATTCTAACGTAATCTATAGCCAAAAATACAAACAAAAGGGTTTTAAATTTTACAGCATTCCCTTTACTTTACAACATGATCTTTATGCCCTCAATTCATTTCTTTTCTAACAATTCCCATGCATTATACCTCAATTTCATAAATCCCTAACCAATTTCAACATATCATACACAATGCATTATCAAACCCTTCATTACTACTTGATTTGTCAAAACCTAATCTAATCCATGGCTTTCTGGTATCTCAAAATCATCATCATTCAACCCTAAATGCCACTAATTTAACATCCATACAAGAAAATCAAATCATTAGGTAGAAAAAAACATAAAAATCAACACCCACCATTAAAAACTTACTTGTTTTTGGTTTTCCTTAGCTCCTCTCTCTTGATTCCCGCATAGATCCCACTTGAAGAGCTTGAATGAGGAAAAATCACATCTCATACTTGGCCCTTCACTTTTTCTTCTTGCTTCCTTTCTCTCCTTTCTTTCTCTCTTTTCTTCCCTCTCCTTTCTCCTACAGGTTCTCCTCCTTTTTGAGACAACAACCTCACTTAAAATTATATTTGACTAACTCTTCCAAAATTGCCCTTTCATACTTGCAAAATTACCTTTAGACAAATAAACTCATTGGTCCATTCTAATGAATCCACAAATCCATTAACCTATTATTTTATTCATAACTTAGTCATTAAGAAAAAGTTTTAATTGGCTCTCATAATAAAATATCTCCTTATAAGCGACTTTTATCGAGTTTCACCTTATCTTTGCTTTTATACCGATTAAATGTCAAAAATATTTATAGTCGTCTAAACTTCAAATTAACCATGAACTATTCAAATTAAATCCTTCACGGTGGATTCCGGGCTGCGAAATCACGAATCGATTTAAAATCGTGTCCGGAAGTCGGACAATATTATTATCGGTCACGTTCGGATCGCGGAAACTATCAAACGGACCCGTTCCTCCGTTTGTTCTTTAGACTCTATGATTGATTCGGACATTTTCGTATTTAGGCCCAATTTACGAAAATTTCGTGCGAGGCTCGGAATTTTCGGTCCAGAATCACTATTCATAAATATCCTATTCTCTTGTAAATATCGGTTTGAAGTCATAGGAACTGAAATTTCTTACCAATTCCTTTGCAAACCCCTCCATTCGGATATAAAAATCATTATTCCTTAGGGCATTCGGTTACAATTTTTCGAAAATTCCACTTCGCGCCCTTCGAATGGCGTGGAACATTTCTAAATTCTAATCTACCCTCGTTTCCTATCATTGGACCTCACTCCATTTCAAAAACTATTATTATAACATTCAATCGGGTTGGGGTTTTACAATCACCCACTCCTTATAAGAAATTCGTCCTCGAAATTTAAATTCTCATATTGCTTCCTCTCTTAGTGATTCATCCACAACACCTTTACTAAGATCACTTTGTTTCAAAGAACCTAATCTGCATTTCGATCAACAATCGAACGGTCTTTCTTCATCGTCAAATCCTCTTTCAATTCAACGGTTGATACTCTTAACACATGTGAAGAATGCGTCATATACTTCGAAGCATAGAAATGTAAAAATATGTCATCATGATGCGGCGGTCGGGTGGCAACCTGTGAGCCTTTACCTCTCCAATTATTTCCATAATTTCATAAAGTCCCATATAGAGGACTTACTTCCCTTTCTTTCAGATATCAACCGCCGCTAAAGGGTGATTGTAAAACACGCTTGATTGAATGTTATAATAGTAGTTTTTGAGCTGATTAGAGGTCAGTAGTAGAAATATGAGGGTAGATTAGATTACCAGCTCAGGACGTCATTTGGGCATAAAGTGAAAAATTTTTAAGAACCAGCAATCACAGTTGCCCTAAGGAATAGTGATTTTAACATTTTATCCGATGGAGGGGTTTGCGAGAATTTTAAGAAATTCGGTTCCTATGACTTTGAACTGATATTTAGAAATTGGAGATTTAAGTGAATAGTGATTTCGATTTGAAATTTGGAGCTGTGGCGGTATTTTTCGGTAGGTATCTGAAAATGTCGGGAAATAATCATAGAGTCATGGCGAAATAAGGAACGGAGTCGTTTGGATAGTTTCAATGATCGAAAGCGTAATTCGGGTAATATCTGTGACCAATCAGGGATCACGGAGTTTTAATGATTTTAAATCCGATTTCGGTGATTGAGCACGAAATTCAACGTGAAGATTTAGTTAGAATATTTATGTTCAATTTAAATATAGCTGACCATAGAATATTTTGACATATATTCGATATAAAAGCGAGTAAAAGCGAAGCAGTAAAATGTGCTATAATGGAGATATTTAATTTGTACTGCCAATCAAAATCTTTCTTAATGGCTAAGTTATGATTTAAATAATGGGTAAATGACTTGATGCTCTGTAAAAATGGACCTATGAGAGGCTTGGATTAAGGGTAATTCACTTTACAATAACCAATTGAATTCTTTGACTTAAGGGTAATTTTGGAAAGTTAAGGATTTAAAAGCAAAATTAGGAGATTTAAGTCTCAAATAGAGGAGATCACGTATGGGAAGGAGAGAAAGGAGAAAAGAGAGAGAAAGAAAGGGGAGAAAGGAGAAAGAGGAAGAAAGAGAAATCAAATTTAGGGATGTGAGTTTTCTTTGTTTTCAAGCTTTGGTGATGTTTGGTGGTATCAGAGGAGGAAGCCAAAAACTCAGAAACAGAGTAAGTTTTTCATGAGTGAAAGTTAGGGACTGATGTTGCCCATGTTTAATGTCTTAAATTCTGGTATGGATGTTAAAATTGATCAGACCGACCAGGTTTAATGGTGCTGAATTTATGCTCGGTGAAAAAGCCGTAGTTTTAAATTAGGGTTTGACAAATCAAGTAAGAGTAGGGTTTAAATAGTAGTATTGTGTTATCTTGAAATGGTACTCAATGCATCAGATTTAAGTGTTTAGAGTGAAGAAAAATGGAAGAGAAACACATTTTGGTCAATTTTTGGGCAGCGAGTCTCGGTACAGGAAATGTCCTGTTTTCTGTTTGCGACCAGTTTTTGGTATTTTGGCCATAACTTGCTCAATTTTGATCCGATTTAGCGAAATTGATTTAAGTGGCTACACGTAAAGTAGACTTGAAGGAGAACAAAACTTAAGAAAGAAGAGTGCTTCGCCAAATTCGATCCCTAAGTGGCCTAAAATTTCTCAAAAGTGGGGCCGTGGCTGCAAGCCAAATTCTGGTTCAGTTTTTGAACATAGATTAGCCAGTTATTTGGACGTAAAGAAGAGTGAGTTTCGATTGCTCGAATTGGGTGATTCCAATTGGAATAGAACCCTTAGCACCTTAGATTTAAATGAGTATTATAAGGACATAGTGTCAAAATATGAAGTCAAGACCTCAGAAAAATGAGTAATACAGCTGTCACTGAAAAATGGGTAAAATGACTAGTTGGCATGAAAATGCCATAACTTTAGTTGGATGATCCAGATTGGATTGATTCAATTCCTAAGTAAAATATAGATTCCTAGAGGAATAGAATATAGGAATGAGTGTTTATGGTGGATTAAATGGAAATTATGGTTAATGTGTAATTGTGATTTTTTTTGGAAAAGGTGAAAAGGACTATCGGACGGGAACGGGAACTCAACGGGAAGCAAGCGGGATTGAGCGGTGAACTGTGAGTGTAAAAATGATGTTTTGCAAATTGAGTTTAAAAGTGAACGATTTTGATGTTAAAATGAAAAGTCTAATGTAAATGTTATATTGCCTAAATGAAAAGTTTTGATGTAAATGAAAATTTAATGTACATGTTTATCTTGCATCAATATATATATATATTTATATTAAATTACTAATAATGTATGCATATGTTAAAGGCATTATGAAAGTTTAAAAAACGTGTAAAGAATGCATATGTATATTTGCATATATATATATGAGTTTTCATGATAAAGTAAAAAGTTTAAATGGATTTATAAATGTATTTTGATAAATGTTTTTCTGTGGTTACCACAACCTTATAGTTATGGCTGATATGTCAGTAGAGGTACCTTAAGCGTGTAAGGATTTAGCGGGTAAAAGTTATAGGTTACTAAGCGGGGAGGGAATTAGGTGTCTAGAGTAATATCCTTACACGTGATAAGGTGCTAGGGCCCGGAACCATGCAAACGTCTTCTCCGTGACACTTAGTGGTTATGGCCCCGGAATGTGGCCCGTCCCTCATAGGTAGGTACCGAGAAGCTGTTCGGTGTGTTTATTTCCACAGGGTTCCATCGAGAAGGAAAGAAAGAAAGAAAAAGTTTAAGGTATAAATGGATTTTAATTGTATAAGTATGTATTAGAAGGGAAAGAAGCAAATTTTAAGGTATAAATGTTTCCAAGCATAAATGGATTTTAAATGTATAAGTATTTATTGAAAAGAAAGTTTAAGGTATAAATGTTTCAAAGCATAAATGGATTTTAAATGTATAAGTATTTGTGAAAGGAAGTTTAAGGCATAAATGTTTCAAAGCATAAATTGATTTTAATGGTATAAGTATTTATTGAAAGAAAGTTTAAAGGCATAAATGTTTAAAGGTATAAATGGATTTTAGTTGGATAAGTATATATATTTTGGTATATACTGAAAATGTTATTTTAATGAAAATGTACACTCTGTACCAGGCTCCTTTAGCTCATTCTTTTCCATGTGTTTTCAAAACATTTTTCGGGTTTAGAACAGGTGCGCGATAGAGGACCCTCTGTGCGGAGTGAGTCGAGCCATTGATGAGACAGTTGTGATTTCATTGTATATATAATTTTGCATATTGTTCGTGTTGAATGTTTTGTTATCGTATATGTATATATGTATAAAGTTGAAAAGGAACTTCGTGAGCTTTGATCTCAGTGGGATGAGGTACGTAGGCGACCGGCTTAAGTGGCTCAAGCCCAATGCTTTTGATAAAAATGTGCATGGAATTTAAAGAGGGTTGAATGTTTTTTGATGATTTGAAGTAAACAAATGTATATGTATGTATATTGTGTTGATTGGGTTATGGACGAGAAGTCCCTAATATGGAAATTATAAAATTGGAAGTTTATAAGTGTTTTTTAATGCTTTCATCGGGTTTTGTAAATTTGGGAAAATCCAGCAGAGAAACTCGGCAATTTTTACGAAAAAATCAAGTGTTTGAAAAAACAAAAGAAGAAAGAAAGGAAAAAAAAAAAGAATTTATCACTTAAGCTTCGCATTATTTTTAAAGATATGTTAAAGATTGTAAGGGGTTCGCTCAGTCGTTTTTATTTGTGAGTTTAAGGAAAAGTTTCTATATCCATTGGAGTGGGAGATCCCCTCGGGTTCATGAGGTTAATCGAGGGTCGGGATCCTTCGGTGATATCCTCATAAATACTGATCCCCACCTAAAATTCCAAATCTCTCCTTGGGTTATCAACATAACTTTCTATCAATCGCCAGGCTATCTTTAATCTATCAGATAACTTTAACATTATACATTTGTACTTTGAACAATTTATGAACCTAAAAATTTTCTCTCCCCTTTCCTCATCCCAACATAATGAGTCCTACACTTCCTTCCATATAAGACCTCGTAAAAGTCATTTTGATGCTTGCATGATACTTTATTGTGTAGGAAAACTCCATTAATGGTAAATGTTTCTAACTTCCTTTAAACTCTAACACACAAACCTTGAGCATAACTTCCAATGTACGTATGGCTCTTCCGGATTGGTCATCCGTGAGAAGTCGTACAATCTCTTTTATAGCACAACTCATTGACTTCTCAGTAGTCATTATTTTTCCATAGGTAGGAAATTGGTGATTTTCGTCAATCTATCACAATCACCTATATCACGTCATAGCCACTACGGCAAAGTGGAAATAAAAAAATCCATCATGATTCTCTCCCATTTCCCGCGAGGATCGGAAGAGACTATAAGAACCACCGCAAATCTTTGGTGCTCAACCTTAACTTTTTGACAAATGAGACATTTAGAAATAAGTGCAACATCTTTCTTTATACCCCTCCGCCTTTAGTATTCCCTTGGGGTATGATACATTTAGTGTTTCCACTGGTGCATCGCCTATGTAGAAAGTGAGCCTCTCCCATAATTTATTTCTTTAATCTTCCAGCATCCCTAGTACACATAACACGTGACCTATCATCACTATACCATATGCCCGTACTAAAAATCCTTTGCTTGCCAGACTACGGCTTCACTTTTCAATTTAATCATGATCGTATCTTGAGTCATAGCTCTTACCTTGTCTATTAGTACAGGACTAATATCTGTCAATTCTAGTCTCGCACCTAAAGACCTCGATTCCATGTAAATCTGGGGGTACACCCACCATGACCTTTAGGTGAGATATGGGTTTCCGTAGGCTTCCTCTTGGAAGGTTACCACATTAACACATTTCACGATGTGGTACTCAGCAGATGCGCTCATAATCCTTAATAAGGTTCAACCCATCTCCTCTGTCTCATATTTAACTTTTTCTATGTGAATAAATATTACATGTTCTTGTGATGATCTGTAAAAATTTTACATGCAACTCCATATCGGTAAATATGCCTCCATATACGTAGAAGCGAAGACTACAACAACCAGCTAGGTTATGTCTCAGATAGTGCGCTCATACTTTTTCAATTGCCTTAAATCATATGCTATCACATTTCATGTTGCATTAACTTCGCCCCTAAGCTCGCCTAGAAGCATCACAATATCTTTGTATATCCTTCTTGCCACACAATGGAATTAGAACTAAGGCTAAGGTCAAATTCGCTTTTTAGTTCATCGAATCTTTTTAAGGCATGTCTCTTACCATACAAACTTTTCATCTTTCCTTGTCAATTTAATCAAAGGATCCGCTAGCTTTGAAAATCCTTAACAACCTTAGATATCTGCTGCTTAACCTAAGAAAACTTTGTATCTGTCACATTCGTAGGTGGTTTCGGTTCACAATTTTCTCAATCTTTTTTGAGGATCAAACGAGAAACCCCCTTCCACTTTGAGAATCCCACATGCCTTAGAAGGCAACAACGTCTAACGAGAACTAGAATTTACTAAGTTTGGCATACTAAGTAATGAATTTACTTAGATGCTCCTCATGATCTTCATTACTTTGCTTAAATAGATTAAATATCATCCAATGAATACTATAACAAAAGCCGATCTAAATAGAAATTTGAAAGATCCTATTCATAGATCCATAAAAGCGGCTGAATATAAGTTAGTCCAACTAGCATGACTAAGAACTCATAATGCCTATACCGTGTTTTGAAAGTTGTCATAGGAACATCCTCTGACCTAATCTTTAATTGATGGTAACCTGAGCTTAGATCCATTTTCAAAAATACCCTCGTTCCTGTAATTGATCAAAAAGATCATCAATCGGGTGTAAATAGATGTTGATTGCGTATTTTCACTTTATTCAACTCTATGTAATCAATATACAATCTTAAACTTTCATCGTCATTTTTATTTTTTTTTATAAACGAGAACCGGCGCTCCCAATGAAGTACTCATTTAACAAAACCCTTACTCACAAGCTCATCCATTTATACTTTCAATTCTTTCAATTCTTTCAACTTTTAGGAGCCATCATATAGGTGCCTTAGCAATTGGTTCTGTCTAGGGTCATTTCAATCCTAAAAAATTAATATATATATATATATATATATATATATATATATATATATATATACTATATATATATATATATTATATATACCTAGAAGATCCTCTGGAAATACATCTGGAAATTATCTGACTATCGAAATATCTTCCAGTCGACTACCATTATCCCTCACCTCAATAGCATAAGCTAGGTACCTTTGATATAACTTTCGAAGTATTTTACTAGCCCACATAACTGTCATATTATTGGTAGGTATTTTCGTAACCCACATAAAAACAACCTCTTGTCTTCCTTGGCTTATAGAACCTAACCTCTTTCCTATAACAATCCCTTTGTAGCATGATGTCTAGATAGTAAATCCATTACCTAATATAACATCAAGTCATGGATATCTAATAATATCAAATACGCAAAACTCTAGCCTCTAATAATCATACGTTGTAACAATCGACTTTTCCATACTTTTCTGAGATTGGCAAAATCTACACAATTACACATTCATCATTATGTCTTCAATTTCTTCCATTTTCTTTCAACAATTACAATTAATAATTCACTTAATGTCATTGAGTTCACTTAAGCTAAATTAAACCCATGCATTTTCAATTAACCATCTCATACCCTCTAGCCACGACCATGCCTTTCCGGGATCTCCTATCTTAGTCGCAATTTCTTGCCTCTAATTTCCTTACCCTCTCCAATGGACAGGTCGCTCAGGTACGATTAAATGTGTGGCTAACATCTGAGCCATATGCTCTAAAGGTATCTGTCCTCTCGACCTTTGGAGCGGTGGCGACCTAGGCTGTATTCTTGGTGGAGGAACATCACGCGGACTTCATCAACATGTTCCTCGGTGGTGTATTTTCTTGCCTCGGAGCTCTCTTGGTGGGTGGTCGGCCTCGGCCGGCGCATTTTTTAATGAATTCAAATTTTAATATGTCATGTAATGCATATATGATTTTAAATCACATAATTTTTTTTTTTTTTTGTTTTTGAAATCTTAAAGAAAACATTAAAACAATCATATAAAAATAAAAATTTTCAAATCTTTATAACATTTTCAAAACTTCGCTCTGATACCATGTTGAAGGATCCCGACCCGGATTAACCTCATGAACCCGAGGGGACCTCCCGGCACTCCAACGGATATAGAAACTTTCTTAAAACCATAAGTGTCGGGTGGAAGCGAACCCCTTTACAATTCTTCACATATCTTTTAAAAATAATGCGAGACGAAGTGCTAAAAAAATTTCTTTTCTTTTCTTTCCAACACTTAGATTTTTTTCGGGGAAAATCGGCGAGTTTCCTGTTTTCAGGACTTCCCAAATTTACAAAACCTGATAGAAAACATTTAAAACACTTCAAACTTCAATTCATCAACCATATTAGGACTCTCGTCATAACCCGATCAAACACGATATACATATATATACATTTATTTCTTTCAAAATCATCAAAACATTTAAACCTTCTTCAATTCCATGCATAATTTTATCAAAACATGACAAAATATTCACATATACAATATGCAAATTATTTTCAATGCAGTCATGCGTCACGTCTCTCGATAGCTCGACTCCGCGCGGGGAGGGTACTCACCGTGCACACAATCTCCAGATCTGAAAATCTTTGTTGAAACATATGGAAAAAGAGTAGGCCCCAAGCATTTCAGTGGTATCACATTTTCATTTATATAACATTTGTTACATATCAAAATAATACATTACTTATACAATTAAAATCCGACATACATTAACATTTATGCCTTAAACTTTCTTTCCATAAATACTTATACCATTAAAATGGAGTTTATGCTTTAAACATTTATACCTTAAACTTTCTTTCAATAATAATGCTTATGCATTTTAAAATCCATTTATGCTTTAAAATTTATGCCTTAAACATTAAAATTACCCCGTAAACTTTCTTTCTTTATTTGCTCTTTCATTCTTTGATGGAACAGCCGGGGGAATAAACACACCCAGAGCGGTTTAGAGATGGCAGCGGTGAGCTTGATCACGTCGGTCATGCAGCTACGGCTAACGGGAGAAACTCACGCTTTGCATAGGGTTCAGTCATAATCTTTATCGCGTGTAGGATATTACTCTAGACACTATTTCCCCTCCCTCGATTAGTAACCTACTCTTTACCCTCTTAATCCTTACACGCTTAAAAGTACTGCCCGGCGGAATGCTCGATCCATACTTGATCATAGGGGTTTAAGGGTAACCATCGGTAACATTTCTTCAAAATACATTTATAAATACATTTAAATCCTTTACTTTATCATTAAAGCAATATGCATACTTTAAACATTTTAAACTTTCATAATACCTTAACATATGCATACATATTTAATACACATATAAATATATGCATTGATGCAAAGATAAACAATGCAATATAAACATTTCCATATGCCTTAACATTTACATAAAATTTACATTAAACTTTCAGTTTGCAGTAAAAACCCATTCACTTTTAAAAAACTAAATTCTCAAAATATCATTTTCCTCCTTGAGTTCATAGCTCAATTAAAGCTTGCTTCCGTTGAGGTTCCAGTTCCGTCCGATCATCCTTTTCACCCTTTTCCAAGAAAATGCAACTATACATTAATCCTGCTTCCATTTAATCCACCATACATTTCATTTTAAGCCAAATGAACAAATTACCCATAAGCACTAAAAACTCATTCATTTTGGCCAACCTTTTTCCAACCATACCCTATAGACTTTGTGACTCAAAAATTATTCAAATGGTCTTCCAAAATTTATGAAACTCTCCAGATCAGTTCTTGATATATCAAATAACATCTCTTTAAATTTTCAATTTAAATTCCGTCTCTAAAGCCCTCAACCATATAACACAATCTGCAACAAATATAGTTTGTAGGGGAACAAAATCTACTTACATAGCTCCATTTTGAACCATTTTCACCAGGCACTTTAAGTTTACAATTTGCATGAACTTCCTTTGGAATGAATTTTTCCCCTAGAAAGTCTATTTTTACCCAAATTTTGAATCACTCAATTTGGATGAGTGCAACTCCACTTATAGCCCAAAACACTACAACCATACCCAAAACATAGCAAAATCAGTGTGAGTTACACGAGCTCACCTTGCAGTCCGTATTTGCAGGAGCCTTAGAGCTACATTTGGCTCTTGGTCCCTTCTAACTGCATTTGTAGCCCTATCTCTTATGATTCTTTACCAATTGGAATCAATTCATTTGGATGATTCTAACGTAATCTATAGCCAAAATACAAACAAGGGTTTTAGAAATTTTACAGCATTCCCTTTACTTTAACATGATGCCCATACCCTCAATTCATTCTTTTCTAACCAATTCCCATGCATTATACCTCAATTTCATAAATCCTAACCAATTTCAACTTACTCTCCTTACACAATGCATTATCAAACCCTAACCATTACTCCACTTGATTTGTCGAAAACCCTAATCTAATCCATGGCTTTCTCAATTTATCTCAAAATCATCTATCCCATTCAACCTAAATGCCACTAATTTAACATCCATACAAGAAAATCAAATCATTAGGTAGTGAAAACATAAAAATCCAACTTTCCCACCATTAAAAACTTGCTTGTTTTGGTTTCCTTGGCTCCTCTCTCTTGATTCCAGCCAAGATCACTTGAAGAGCTTGAGATGAGGAGAAAAAATCGCATCTCGTACTTAGTACTTCCACTTTTCTTCTTGCTTCCTTTCTCTCCTTTCTTTTCTCTCTTTTCTTCCCTCTCCTTTCTCTCCACGGGTTCTCCTCCTTTTGAGACTGACAACCTCTTAGAATTATGTTTTGACTAACTCTTTGAAATTTGCCCTTTCCATACTTGCAAAGTACTTTGAACCAAATGACTCATTGGTCCATTCTAATGAATCACAAATCCATTAACCTATTATTTTATTCATAACTTAGTCATTAAGAAAAGTTTTAATTGAAACCTCATAATAAAATATCTCACTTGCATAGCGACTTTTATCTCGGTTTCACCTTATCTTGCTTTTATCTTAGATTAAATGTCAAAATATTCTATGGTCGTCTAGCTTCAAATTAACCATGAACTATTCAAATTAAATCCTTCACGATTAGTTCAGGGCTCTTGAAATCACCGAGGAAATGATTTAAAATCTGTTAAACCAGTCGGGACAATAAGCGTATTATTATCCGAATCCGTTCGGATCGCACGAAACTATCCAAAGCGGACCCGTTTCACTCGATTTCGTTTCTTCGCTCTATGATTGATTCCAGGACATTTTTATTATTTCGACCCAATTTACGAAATTTGACGGGCTCCAATTTTGGTCAGGAAATCACTATTCACTTAATATCCCTATTCTCTTATCAAATGCTCGGTTTAAAGTCATTAAGGCGAAATTTCTTACCAATTCCTTTGCAAACCCCTCCATTGGATATAATAAGAAAAATCATTATTATAGGGCATTGGTTACAATTTTAAATTCCACTTCATGTCAAATGACGTCCAGGAGCATTCTAAATTCTAATCTACATAGTTTACATCATTGGACCTCTAATCATTTCAAAAAACTATTATTATAACATTCAATCGGGTTGGGGTTTTACATTTTTGTAAATTTGGGAAAGTCAGACGAGGAGAAGGCTTCTGCTGGGGCCTACGAAAAAAAATCTAAGTGTTGGAAAAAAGAAAAGAAAAAGAAATTTTTTAGCACTTGACTCGCATTATTTTAAAAGATATGTGAAGAATTGTAAAGGGTTGGCTCCACAGTTTAATTTATGGTTTTAAGGAAAGTTTATATACGTTGGAGTGGGGAGGGTCACTCGGGTTCATGAGATTGTCCAGGGTCGGGATCCTTGGTATATACACGATGATGGATAAAATAAAATTTATTTTCAAATATCCTAAATTTTAATAATGTCAAATTTGTAACATCGTAGCATGATATAAATTATTTATTCTAATTTTTATTATTTTTTAAACTATATAATGTTTTAAAATTATACATACAATTTAAAATATTGAAATATCACAAATTTTCAAAAAAAATTAAAAAAAAAAACAATTACACAAAATAGCACTAGATATATTAATAAAAAATTCCCAAATAGTTTATAATATTTTTTCAAACATTAGAATATTTTGAAATAGTTTCTAATACAAATTAAAAAATATAAAAATGAATTTTTTAAAAAAATAGATATCGGTCACAAAATGGTGCAAATTGATTTAGAAAATTGTAGTGGAATTGTGTTCCAAAATGCAAAATTTAACAGCCAGTTTATAGATCCCGTCACAAATTTGCTTTCAACTGGAATTTAATATGAGCATTCATAAAAATTCATTTTTTATATTTGAAATTAGTATACATTGCAAAATTTAAAAATATTAAAAAAGTATATTATTAAAAAGAGTCCAAAGATTGATTCAACAACTTATAGGAATAGGATTCGTACTTTAGTAAACATGTCCCGAGCCTTTCGAATATATCAGTTCTAACAATTGCTTCAATTAGCTATGCTAGATGGTGGATTAAATAAAAATTTATTTTCAAATATCACAGATTTTAATAATGTCAAATTTTGTAACATCGTGGCATGATATAAATTATTTATTCTAATTTTTATTATTTTTATGACTATAGTCGTACAAAATTATACATACAATTTAAAATATTGAAATATCTACAAAATTTTCAAAAAAAAAATTAAAAAAAAACAATTACACAAAATAGCACTACATATAATGTATAATAAATTTCCAAATAAGTTTATAATATTTTAAAACATTAGAATATTTTGAAATAGTTTCTAATGCAAATTAAAAATATAAAAATGAATTTTTAAAAAAATAGATATCGGTCACAAAATGGTCACAAGTCGGTTAGAAAATTGTGGCTGGAATTGTATTTTCGTCACTATTTTGTAGACGGAATAAAAATTACTGTCACAAAGTTGTAACCAGTTTATCATTCCGTCCACAAATTTGTGTGATTTGTAATGACGATTATTAAAAAAATTCCATTTTATATTTGAAATAATGTATTATAAAATTTAAAAATATTCAAAAAGAATATTGATAAGAGTCAGATTGATTCAACAACTTATAGAATAGTTAAGTACTTTTAAGTATTAAACATAATCATTTTATTTGAATATATAGTTTAACAAATTGCTTCAATTAGCTATATGCTGATGATGGATAAAATAAAATTTTATTTTCAAATATCACAAATTTAATAATGTCAGAGTACATTAACATCGTAGCATGATATAAATATTTATTCTAATTTTATTATTTTTATGACTATATAATCGGTACAAAATTATACATACAATTTAAAATATTGAAATATCACAAATTTTCAAAAAATTAAAAAAAACAATTACACAAGGCCTTTACATATATTAATAATAAAATTCCAAATAGTTTATAATATTTTCAAACATTAGAATATTTTGAAATAGTTTCTAATGCAAATTAAAAATATAATTAAATGAGTGTTTAAAAGGCGCTCAGATATCGGAGTCTAAAAATGGTCACAAGTCGGTTAGAAAATTGTGAGCGGGATTGTGTTTCAAAGTACTATTTTGTGACGGAATAAAAAATTCCGTCTGGCGCAACGGTTATAGACCGTCACAAATTTCTGTAACTTAGATTTATGCTGACGATTATTGAAAAAGTTCATTTTTATATTTGAAATTAATTTTGTGCCATTAAAAATATTAAAAGTATAATTATTAAAGGAGTCCAAGATTGGATTCAACTTACATAGGAGTAGTTCGTACTTTAGTAAACATAATCATTTATTTCGAATATATAGTTTAATTGCTTCAATTAGCCTTCTTTGATGGTGGATAAAGCAAGAATTTATTTTCAAATATCACAAATTTTAATAATGTCAAATTTTGTAACATCGTAGCATGATATAAAATTATTTATTCTAATTTTTATTATTTTTATGACTATATAGTCGGTACAAAATTACATACATACAATTTAAAATATTGAAATATCCACAAGTGCTCAAAAATTAAAAAAAAAAACAATTACACAAAATAGCACTACATATATTAACTTCCAAATAGTTTATAATATTTTCAAACATTAGAATATTTTGAAATAGTTTCCTAATACAAATTAAAAAATATAAGTAATTTTTTAAAAAAAATAGATATCGATTACAAAATGGTCTGAAGTCGGTTAGAAAATTGTGGCGGATTGTCAATTTCCGTCACTATTTTTGTGACGAATAAAAAATTCAAATACAGTTGCTGATAGATTTATATTAAGTCATAATTGTGGAGTTTGTATTGACAGATTATTAAAAAATTCATTTATATTGAAATAACCATATTATAAAATTTTAAAAATATTAAAAAAGAATATTAAGGAGTCCAAGATTGATTCAACAACTTATAGGAATAGTTCAAATGCTTGTATTAAGCATAATGGAAACTATTCGAATATATGAGGTTTCCCAACAAATTTAGCTACGATTAAACATGTACTAGATGGTGGATAAAATAAAAATTTATTTTCAAATATCCTGAAATTTTAATAATGTCAGAATTTTGTAACATCGTAGCATGATATATAAATTATTTATTCTAGTTTTTATTATTTTTATGACTATATAGTAGTACAAAATTGCCACTTAATTTAAAATATTGAAATATCTGAGTGCTTCAAAAATTAAAAAAACAATTACACAAAATAGCACTACATATATTCTAATAATAAAGTTCCAAATAGTTTATAATATTTTCAAACACATTAGAATATTTTGAAATAGTTTTAATGAGGTAAAAATATAAAAATGAATTTTTAAAAAAAATATAGACAACCGTGCCAAAATGGTCGTGATCGGTTAGAAAATTGTGGCGGGTGTCATTTACGTCACCTTTTGTGGCTGAATAAAATTAAGATCTCAAGTTCAGCAATAGATTTATAATTCGAATCCTGAATTTGTGACCGATTTACATGACAGATGGAGTTGATAAAAAATTCATTTTATATTTGAAATAATTGTATTATAAAAATTTAAAAATATTAAAAGAATATTATTAAGGAGTCCAAGATTGATTCAACAACTTATAGGAATGAGTTCGTACTTTAGTAAACATAATCGAGGCCTATTTCGAGATATATAGTTTAACAAATTGCTTCAATTAGCTATGCCACGATGATGGATAAGCCAAAATTTTGCTCAAATATCCACAAATTTTTAATAATGTCAAATTTTGTAACATCGTAGCATGATATAAATTATTTATTCCTAATTTTTATTATTTTTATGACTATATAATCGTACAAAATTATACATACAATTTAAAATATTGAAATTGACACACCCTTGCTAGGTGGCGGGCGTCACAAGGCAGCTCCACCAACATCAGTACTTACCTCACAACAACTAGAAACTCACATGAAGCGAAGCCGTATTGCTTGCTAAAACCTCCTATAAAAATTTTCTTTTAAACTTATGATTTTATAAAATTTCGGCGACATAGCATTTCTTGTATAGGACATGTCCCAAATCCTATATACATCCGAATTTACAACATATCCGAAATATGGCGATGACATACCAACGCATTCTCCACAAAACTACTCATGTACATACATATGTTCCATTATAACATATTCAAATATTTTCTTACATAATATTCTTACTTAACGACACTTGTCTGATATTGGGGACAAACCACTATTATGCTCATTTACGTCTTGCGTACTTGTCTGGAAAATAGTTTTAAAATACAAATAATGAGCTAAAGCGAGCTCGGTGGTGTATGCTTTTATAAAGGTTTTGCTTTTAGGAAAACATCTCAAAATGTAAGCTACTGCTTTTCTAATATTTTCGAAGCTTTTCTTTGCTTTTCAAGTTTTAAAACTCTTGCTTGTTTACAACAACTTTGTAACTGGCACAACTTAAAGTTTATAAAACTTAATGCCTTTACTTGCTTTGCTGCTTTTTAACAAAAGCTTATAAAACTCTCGTTTCTTGCTTGCTTAGAAGTTTATAAAGCTTCTCAAAACTTCTACTTGTTTGCTTGCCTTTTGCATCTTGCTTGAAAAGTTTCTTAAAACCTTCATGGCTTGCTTTTCTAGCTTTAAAAGTTTGGCTTTTTCGTAAAAGCGAACTGGGCTCCAGCGCATTCTTTGAAAATAAAGCGGGAACTGCTTGGGCTCGACCGTTCTTTAAAATCCGCCACCGAGGAGCTTGGCTGGCCGATCGTTTGAGAGTAAGCGGAGACTTGGCTCAGCCGTTTGCTAAAACTCAGGAGCACAGGCGATAAGGAACCAATAATTGATTTTTCAAGCTGTATATTATGCTTATAAAACATCAACCAGCGGAGGCATTTTTGCTTGCGTATCTTGCAGTGAGCGCGGAGGCACGAGCGGTAGCGTGCGGTGGAAAGGACACGGGTCGCATCACCTTTTTAGGGGTGAATATGGTGCGGGTGCGGCACGTCGCCATCACCATATGTAGTTAGAGCTCATAACGCCCCTTATGCTCCCATGCGTGCGGTCTCGCTAAATGCATGATGTATGTCCCTACGTTTGGGACGGGCAAAACTAAATAGTATGATCCTAACACCACCGTGCGTGCGGGCCTCGGCCGGTTTTCTTGCTTAGAACTAGGGAGGCACTGTTTTACTAGCGTTCTTTGTTACATGCTTGCTTATCTTTTGAAAATGGTTTTACAATTCAAAACAATTTAACCATACTTCCCAGAAAATCGTTTAATTATTAGGCTCATTGCCACTTTGCTTTGCTTTTGAATGGTTTTGTTAGGAAACTCAATTTGCTTGCTTCAAAAAAAGTGGCCTGTGAAACTGCAGATTAACGGTTTATAATAATAATAACTCAATATTGTCATTGGAAAATAGGTTTAGAACCTTTATCTTTTCATTAAACATTTCTGGATTCTAACTCATGTACAACTAATACATAGATAACATTGGATCACACAAATTGTTGACCAAACAATTTGCACCTTTGTTGCTCTGATTAATTTGGAAAGACTCATGTTGTGAACTCCGATGTAAGATTCTTGGGCATATGTTGATTCTAGACTAAAGGTTTTTCATATGATCCTAAACGCGAAGAACAATTACAGAAAATTAAGTATTATCGGAATAAAATCTGGGAATTTTATTAAAGCTGTAGACGTCAAGAAATTAGGCAGGGACATTAAAACAAATCCCAGGCACTAAGGTGCAAGGGGCTGCAAACTCGATCTAAATTTTGGGACTGAATTTATGACCCTCCCAAGAATATTCCAAGCCATTATATAGCCTTTAGAGCCGGGAAAATAATCTGATAGGAAAATTTCCTACCTCTTGAGTTAATGGCAGATTTTGAAATTGTCACGCGTGGCTCGTCGCGATAGAGTAACTTAAACTTGATTCGAAAAATTCGACCACTAGAATGGCCCGTGAATGCGAGAAAAGCTAAAGTGGTTTTTTGGCATATTTACTGAATTCTCGGTGAAATCTGTGTTTTGGTACTCCACGCGTAGCCACCGTTACGTGGAGCATTTTGGTGTTTATCGGCCAATCGGTCGGATTTTCATAAATCTAAGAAAGAATATTTGAAAGGATAAAAATTTAAAAAATAACTCTCTGGTGGCTTCCATTTCTCCACTCTGTATCTGATCCTCCCATTTCGCGTTTTGTCTTTTTTTCTTTTTCTTTTTTTTAATTCTTTTTTGATGTGGGACCCACATATCCGTGTGCACTTCTTGGTCAGTTTAATGCAGCAATTATTTTGTCCGGTTTCGATTTATTTATCTGATAAATATTCTTCATATACTTGCAATTTTCGAGATTTTCTAAAATCCAGTTTGGAGTTTACGCTCCCCAGCCGTCGCGCAGAAATTAGTAAAATATTCCTCTTGTCTCGGGTCATGAGGCTTTTTCTAGGTCCTTTAGATTCCTTGAACGAACTTAACGGCGCAGTCCGTTTTCGTCATCAGAGATCAAGAATTTCGAGACTTCCACTGAAAATTACGGCAATTCATTATTATTATTTTACTATTTAAACTTCCATTAATTATACTTTCCTTACTCTTTCCTTAATTGCAAATCCAGCTTTTGAAATTCCTACTATGGCCATCTCTAGCAATTGCCTTACATATCCTTTTTTGCTAAATGACAATTGTACCCTTGTTTTAAGTACCAAGTAGGGTTCCAAAATCTATAATTTCTAATTTCATCTCAAAATACTACAATGTGACACTTGGTACTCTTATACACCCCTACGAGTACCATGTCTTTGCAGCCCCACATTACACTCCGGAGACCCGGGGTGTTACAAAATCCTCCCTCACTTGGAACATTTAGATCCTCGAATGAAATAAACTAAACTCGAAAGAAAGAGGCAATACCTGAAATCGGAAAATAAGTGGGGGTCTCTTGACCAGGCGCATCGAGCCTCGGCTCCCCAGTAAGCCCTTACCTCCCTCTCATGATTCTTCCATAAGACTTTAACTCATGGAATCACGCTTCTCAACACTGTTCCTTGCGATCTCTGATGCGCACGGTATCTCCTCATAAGTCGAAAATTTTCCCTTCCTTTGCCTTTGGCACGCTCTCGATACATTTAGAAGGATTTGGGATATATTTCCTCAAACACATCGATACATGGAATGTATCATGAATCCTGAATTACGGGAGTAACTTCAACTTGTAAGCTCGCGGCTACTTTGCTCACAATCTCATAAGGTCCCATGTATCTCGGACTAAGATTCCCTCGTTTCTAGTCTTGACACACACCTTTCAATTGAAATCTTCAGACTTAGTGCTTTATCTCGAATTGTAAGTCTCTCTGACGGTTTGTCCACTTTATAACTTTACGTCTATCTCTTATCTTCAAGTTATCTGAAAGCGACTTTCACTTTCTGAAGTGATTTATTACTTCGTTGGGGGCTACTGGTCTTCTCTTTTGACCTCATCCCGGCCTGATGGAGTTCTGCATTTCTGCCATTACAAGCGCCTCGAATGGGGCCATATCTATCTTGGCTTGATAGCTATTGTTGTAGGCAAACTCCATTAGTGCTAGTAGTATCGACTTCCTTTGAATTCCATCACACACAAGCTCTCGGCATATCCTCTAACGCGTTTGAATAGTCCTCTACGGCCCGGCCGTTCGTCGGAGGATGAAATGTTATCTTGAGTGTAGGAGAGTACTAAAGTGTTTACAACTAGGCCAAAACATGGATGTGAACACGGGGTCACCGATTTGAAACTATCGAAGCTGGAACCCATGAAGTCACTATCTTATCTACATATAGCAGCGACTTTTTCCGATCAGATCCTGACATTAATTGGTAGAAAATGGGGCGATTCGTCCGATCGGCTATTACCTGCTCATCATGTTGCCTACGATGCGTGAAGACCTGTCACCATCCATAGTGATCTTCTCGTTTCCACCTTTGGAGCAGGGAATAGCGTATCTTTCGTGAAGACCTCGATGCTTTCTGCCTTCACCTGGCGGCGGAGTTAGAACATCCCGGAGACGAGGAAACTGCGATCTCTTTCTTCGTCCCGTTTCCACAGGTAATGTTCTTAAAGTCCTGTACATCATTCTGGATGCATAGCATACAGCGGATGAATGTGCTTCTTCCATAATGTCTCTCTCTTATTTCGCCATACTACAGCGCGCACATTCTACGTCCTTTCACTATCGTACCATCATATTTGAAACTCTACCTTTCTTTTCCTTTTATCTCTTCCTTAAAAGCAATCATCGTGGATCTGCGGCGCCTGCTAGAATTTGATCCGCTAAGAGAGGTCTAACATGAATGTGGCTAACAAGGCTCTGAATCCTTAGCCTCCGATATCACCCTAAAGCTCTTAGATTCTGACAGGTGGAAGATAACGTCACCATATAAGGCCGAGAACTCTCGGTCTTTACTTTCAAAGGCACATGCCTTTCGACATTAGCTTTCCACTGAATGGTACTCAATAGTACGGTCGTGATCCTTAATCAACTGAAACCATGCTTCTTTGCCTCGGGTTTAACTCTTTTGGGTGAAAGTATATTGAAGGCTACATGATCTGTAAAGATCCTGAGGAACACCATATAAGTAATGTCTCCCATATTTTTAGTGCAAACACATTTGCTTGCTGGCTCTAAGTTGTGTGTGGGAGTAATTCTCCCTCATGCTTCTTTAGCTGTCTTGGGGCATATCTGATCACCCTATCATCCATCAAAACCATGACCAAGGCGCACTGACCTCCTTACAAACCACAAATCCATCTCTCCCATTGAAGCCAGCTAGAGGCGGAAGTGAAGTCAATCTACCGCCGCTCCCTCAAAGCTTCTGTGTGGGCATCCACCCAATCATACTTGACATCTTTCATGCTCCGGCAGTACGATTGGGCACTATCTGCGGAGAACCCCTCGACAAACTTCCTATAGTACCCTCTTAAACGAGGAAGCTTCTAACCTCGACATTCTTTAGTGGGTTTCGATTTACCCTGACCCATTTTCACGGGGGATCCACACTCCACCCCATCGGTTGAAATCACATGACCTAGGGTGCCACCTTGTCGACCGGCCCGACACTTGCTCAACTTGGCATATAAGCATGCAAGCTCCCTTAAGATGCATGGCTAATCTCGGGTGCTCGGAATGTTCCCTCCCGAACTACACGAATACACTAGGATATCATCGATAAAAAGCTATGACGAACTGTCAAATACGGTTGGAATACTCGGTTCATCAATCCATAAGCGGCTATGAACGTGGTCGAACCAAATAGCATCACCATAAACTCATAATGTCGTGGCGTGTCCTGAATGGAGTCTTAGGAACATCACTCTCTGGCCCTCAAGCCCGATGATACCCAGACCTCAAATCTATCTTGGGCCTTTTTCGAGATCCTTGGAGTTGATTAAATAACTCAGCCCGATTCTAGGGAGTGGATCTTGATTTGCGGATGGTAACTTTGTTAATTTGCACACGAAATCAGCCCACACGTAGTAAAGCTCCCATCTTCTTTCACGAAAGAGAGGCTGGAGCTCCCATTGGGGATATGCTCGATGAATGAATCCCACTGCCCAACAATTCTTTCTAAGCGGGCCTTAAGCTCTCAGCTCTGCGAGGAGCCTGCATCCTATAAGGAGGAATGGAAATGGGCTCGAGTCCACAGGATCAAATCAGCCGGTGAACTCCACTCTCCTTTGCAGGTAATCCTGCGATATCATCTGAGGTATCTGAGACTCAGCTGTTGGAATCTCACGAGTCCCCTCGCTTTCTGTTTGCCACCACATAAGCTAGATAACTTTGACCTTCCCTGCAGGCATTCTCTGCTTATTTGTCGCGAGAGTCATCTTGGAAGGTAACTCTCCATATTCCCACGAACTTAACCTCAATTTACACAGTGTCTGACTACTTCCTTTTAACTCAATCTAATGTGGCTCAGCAGTGAGATAGCCAATCATGCAGAGCCACATCAATCCCTCATAAGGCTACCAAGATCAATGGGAATTTCTGTTCCTGATAGAACTCTACTATCTCGACTACTACGTAAGAATAGCAGATCTCGGTAGAAAGGGACAACTCTCTCTGACCCTCCCAATGGTTGGTTACCACATCCAACTTGATCTAAGAATGACTGGATGCAAATGAATGCGTAGCTCCTAGGTCCACTAATGTATATGCATCATGCTCAAGGATAGAAATAATACCGGTGACCACGTCGGTTTGCATTTGCATCTTCTTTGAGTCACGGTATATATACCCAGCTTTGAGTGCGAGGGCTCTATCTGTATCCACTGGGACACTTTGCCTCTACCTCACACCACGGCCACCTCTACTGTGGTGCCGCGGCCCCTACAGCGGCAAACCTCTCCCTGAAGACCTCGGAGTGCTCATCTCGGGTGTGGGGGAGTAGCTAAGGCCCCAGCTACGATGTCTCCATATCAAATCAGCGGGACACTCTCTAATAAAATGGCCTTCTTGGCCACAGTGGAAACATCCTGTACTATATCTCTTACACTCCCCATGGTGTAGCCTCGACACACATATGTGAGCGGAGAATACTGCAGGTGCCAGCGCTAGCGTGGGGGCCTCAGCGATCCACGTAGAGATAACTCCTCGACACGCACCTCGGCCTCTATAACCTCTTGCTCTTGCTTTTAACTGCTTTGTCTTGTCTGGGCTTTGTTGGGACGTGCCCTGCAGTGCACTCTCTTACTCTTACTTTTTCACCTTCTACTCGATACATCCCATTTGTAGTGCTTTTGCTCGACTCTCGGGCGGCCTCTGACTAAAGTCCCCCGAATCTGTGCGAGGAACGCGATAAATGCACTGATCGTCTTTGTGAAGTGCGATAAAAACCTTCTCTTTGCCATTTCGAACTATACATGAATGTATGGAACCAATCCTAACTAGTTAGAGAACTTCTTCTCGTACTCGGATACTGACATGTTCTTCTGTTCTAATTTGAAGAACTCCTTAATTTTTGAATCCTTATGACTTTGAGGAAAGAATATGTCAGTGAATTCTTGCTGAAATTGGTCCCATGATATGCCATCAGGATACCTCCTCTCTACAACATCCCACCAATCCTTAGTACATTCCATCGAGGAGCGGAAAACAAGAACTCTTTGCTCATCCGTGCAGCCAGCCAAATCCATATACTTTGTTTACTCTATCTAGCCATAACGGCGCCACGGATCACTATGCCGTCATATGGCTTGAGCGCCCGATTCACAGCCCGCTCTCTCACATTGACCTCCGGTTCTTCCATAACCTCTCTAGGTGGCGGTGGGTTTTGACTGGCGGCGATGTCGCTATGGCTACTATCGTGCGGTCATTGCCCACACTGCTAGTAAACAATCCACGGCGCGAGCTCCCTACGGTGGCAGAGATGGTCCCGACGACTTTCTTCTTTGGAGGCGATTCATAGGACGGTAGTGGAACCAACTACATGCTCATCTCTCTCAGGTACTTCAGGACGCTCGGACACCTCTGGAATATTTCTCCTAGGACGACCTCTACGTCCTCTTCCTGACATAGTGCTGTAATTACCAAAAATCTCAACTATTTAATACTTTGAATTACTTGATATGTATGTACTTTAAGTTTGAACATGCATGGTTGCGATACTTAGGCTGTATGCCATAGCATTGGCCTCCATCTTTACTCCGTCCTAGGTTGGCCCATATCTGACTGCTCACGTGCCACTGCTGACACACCCCCACCCCTTCAGTGGCGGAGCGTCTCGCCAGAGCCACTCCCACGAAGAAATCCCAGTAGTTACACTCTAACAATAGAAACTCTGTGAAAGCTGGCGTATTGCTTCTTAAAACCTCTATAAAAATTTTCTTTCTAAACTTATGATTTTATAAAATTTCGGCGGCCTCTTGTTTGCATATAGGACACATGTCCCAAATCCATATACATCCGATTTACACTTATATCAAAATATGGCAACGACATACCAACACATTCTCACAAAACTACTCACATCCCTTTGCATACATATGTTCCATTATACATATTCAAAGTATTTTCTTACATAATAATATTCTTACTAACGACACTTGCAAATGTCGGGGACAAAACCCATTGCCTCCAGTCTTGCGTACTTGCACGGAAAATAGTTTTAAAATACAAAATAATAGGCTAAAAGCGAGCTCGGTGAGTGTATCTTTTATAAGGTTTTGCTTTTCAGGAAGCATCTCGAAGCGCTAAGCTACTAACTACAATGTATTTTAAGAGGCTTTTCTTTGCTTTTCAAGTTTCTAAAACTCTTCTTGGCTTGCTTGCTTTTGTACTTACTTGCTTTTAAAAGTTTATAAAACTTTTAATAACCTTCTTGCTTTGCTTTGCTTTTCTTTAAGCATAAAACTCTCATTTTCTTGCTTGCTTAGAAGTTTATAAAACTTCTCAAACTTCTCTTGTTTGCTTTATCTTGCTTGAAAAGTTTCATAAAACCTTTCTACAAACCTTTTGCTTTAAAAGTTTCTCAAAACTTTCTATAAAAGCGGAGCACGACAACCGCATTCTTTAGAAAATAAGCGAGAACTGGGCTGTGGTTTGCTAAAATCCAGGGGCTTGGCTCAGCGGTGTTTAATCTAAGCGGGGCTTGTTTTGACAGTTTTGCTAAAACTCTCCGGGAAGCACAGGCGGCAGGAGACAATGGTTGATTTTTCAAAGCGTATATTATGCTTATAAAACATCAACCCTTTGAGCTGTTTTTGCTTCTTGTGCCACGGTGAACACGGGCACAGGCGGCAGTGGAGTGGGGACACGGATTCGCATCACCTTTTAAGGTGAATGGTGAGGTCGACACGATTAAGCCATCATAATATATAGATTAAACAGCTCATAACATATCTTTCTGTAAATTGCCACAGATTATCCTTTAAATGCATGATCATATGTCCTGGTTTCTTGAAGCTGAGAAAAGCTATCGTGTATGAGATCTGTTTCTCCACCATTAAATCTGAATACCTCATTTAGTTTGTGTTGTAGAACTAGGAAGGCTGTTGAGGCACATTTTTCACAAACATTCTTTGTTGCTTGCTTGCTCTTTGAAAAATGGTTTACAATTTAAAACCATTTGCTTGCCTTGAAAAAATGGTTTAATTATTCAAAACCATTTACTTACTTGCCCCAGCGAAAGATGGTTTCTGATTTAAAGCCATTTGCCTTTTCAAAAACAACACCATGAAATACGGTCTGAAAGCAGGTTTATAATAATAATAATACACACTAGTATTTGGAAAATGAGTTTAGAACACTCACCTCTTTGCTTGCTAAACTTGAGCACGGTTCCCCAACTTTCCGCCTTTGCTTTAGCCTACACTCGATGTATTAGATCACACACGTCAGCCTGACATGACAATTTTTACTTTGTGCTACAATTAAAATTTTCGAGAAATATGTGGGCCTCGGAAATGCCATTCTTAGGCATGGCTAGATTCTAGACTAAAGGGACTTTCCATATAGTCTAAAAACACCGAAAACATTATTTCACAGAAAATTCTGTCGGACTGTCTAGATAAAATCACGAAATTTTAACAAAAGCATGCAAAAAGCAGATCAAATTACGGCGATTTGTCAGAAAATAGTCAAAATTTCCTAAAATTTCCTAAAAATTTCTAAACTCGATCCCAAAATTTTAGAATTTAGTTATGACCTCTAAGAATATTCCAAGCCATTATATAGCCTTTAGGCTCGAAATAATACAAATGGAGAATTTCCTACCTCTTGAGTTGACAAAAAAGCGAGATTTTGGTGTAAACATGCATTCTGTCGGCGTGAAGTAACTTAAACTTTGGTCAGAAAAATTGACCACTAGAATGGCATTAGATCGAGAAAAGGCCAAAAATTTGGGTTTTAGCATATTTACAATTCTCGGTGAAATCTGTGTTTTGGTACTCACGTAGCCCTACGTTGCGTGGGCGTTTTTCGTGTTTATCGACGAAATGCGGCGGTCGATTTTCATAAATCCCCAGAGAAAGTATTTGAAGGATAAAATTTAAAGTAACTCTGGACCTTCGCTCTCCTCACGTATGTTCGTCCTCCCATTTCACGTTTTGTCTTTTTTTTTCTTTTTCTTTTTTTTTTTTAATTCTTTTTTTTTTTGATGTGGGACCCACATATCCCATTATTCCACTTCTTGGTCCGTTTAAGCCCCGAAACAAATTATTTTGTCCCGGTTTCAATTTTATTTATCCTAAATAAATATTAACATATCTTTACAATTTTCGAGATTTTAAAATCCAGTTTAAGGTTCGCTCTAAGCTTAGTCGCCTAGAAATTCGTAAAATATTCCCTCTTGTCTAGGTCGCGAAACTTTTCTAGGTCGCATTGTGAGGAACGAACTTAGCAGCGCGATCAGTTTTAGATCATCGAGATCTAGAAAATTTTCAAGGCTGCTGAAAAATTACAGCGATTCGTTGTATTATTTCTTATTAAACTTGGTAATTATCTTTCACCCTCGACTTTCCCCTTAATTGCAAATCCAACTTGAAATTCTACATGGCCCTCTCTACTTAATTATACCTTACATATCCTTTTGCTAAATGACAATTGTACCCTTGTTTTAAAGTACAAATTAGGGTTCCAAAATCTATAATTTCCTAATTTCATCTAAATCTTCTGATATGACACTTGGTACTCTTATACACCCCCTCTGATACCATGTGCGCCTCTCGGGACAGGGTGTTCTGAAATATCACAAATTTTCAAAAAAAATTAAATAAAAAAACAATTACACAAATAGCACTACATATATTAATAATAAAATTCCAAATGGTTATAATATTTTCAAACATTGAAATATTTTGAAATAGTTTCTAATCACAAATTAAAAAATATAAAAATGAATTTTTAAAAAAAATAGATATAAGGTCACAAAATGGTCAGAGTCGGTTAGAAAATTGTGAGCGAAATTGTCATTTAAATCACTATTTTGTAATGGAATAAAAATTAAATCACAAAAGTTGTGACTGATTTATAATTAAAGTCTACAAATTTGCTTAATGGAAATTTGTAACGAGCAGTTATTGAAAGAATTCATTTTATATTTGAAATTAATTTTATTATAAAAATTTAAAATATTAAAAAAGTATATTAAAGAGTCAAAATTGATTCAACAACTTATAGGAATGATTCGTACTTTAGTAAGCATATATTCGAACTTCTTCGAATATATAGTTTAACAAATTGCTTCAATTAGCTATGCAGATGGTGGATAAAATAAGAGAATTTATTTTCAAATATCACAAATTTAATAATGTCAAATTTTGTAACATCGTAGCATGATATAAATTATTTATTCTAATTTTATTATTTTTATGACTATATAGTCGTACAAAATTATACACTTCATTAAAATATTGAAATATCACAAATTTTCAAAAAAAATTAAAAAAAACAATTACACAAAATAGCACTACATATATTAATAATAAAATTCCAAATAGTTTATAATATTTTCAAACATTAGAATATTTTGAAATAGTTTTTAATACAAATTAAAAAATATAAAACTGAATTTTTTAAAAAAAAATAGATATCGGTCACAAAATAGTCACAAGTCGGTTAGAAAATTGGCAGCGAGTGTCATTTAGATCCACTATTTTGTAGTGGAATAAAAGTCACGTCCTCAAGTTTAGTAACAGTTTCAATTCATCTGGGGCGTGGCTTGGAATTTAGCGTGGTGATTATTGAAAAAATTCATTTTTATATTTGAAATATTTTATTATAAAAATTTAAAAAATATTAAAAAGTATATTATTAAGGAGTCCAAGATTGATTCAACAACTTATAGGAATAGTTCGGTACTTTAGTGACATAATCGAGCCTATTTCGAATATATAGTTTTAACAAATTGCTTCAATTAGCTATGCCCTAGATGGTGGATAAAATAAAAATTTATTTTCAAATATCACAAATTTTAATAATGTCAAATTTTTGTAACATAGTAACATGATCTCAAAGTCATTATTCTAATTTTAATATTTTTATGACTATATAATTAAATGCAAAAATTATACATACAATTTACAAAATATTGAAATATCACAAATTTTCAAAAAAATTAAAAAAAACAATTCAAAAATAGCACTACATATATTAATATTAAAGTTCCAAATAATTTATAATATTTTTAAACATTAGAATATTTTAGAAATAGTTTCTAATACAATTTAAAAAATATAAAAATGAATTTTTAAAAAAAAATAGATATCGGTCACAAAATGGTCCACAAGTCGGTTAGAAAATTGTGAGCGGAATTGTATTTGTCACTATTTTGTGAATAAAAGTCCCGTCCACAAAGTTTAGTATAGATTTATAATTTGTCTAAATTTGTGGCCAGATTTGTATTGACAGTTATTAAAAAAATTCATTTTATATTTAGAGGTATAATTGTATTATAAAAATTTAAAAATATTAAAAGAATATTATTAAGGAGTCCAAAGATTGATTCAACAACTTATAGGAATAGTTCGTACTTTATTAAACATAATCGAGCCTATTTCGAATATATAGTTTAACAAATTGCTTCAATTAGCTATGCCTAGATGGTGGATAAAATAAAATTTATTTTCAAATATCACAAATTTTAATGTCAAATTTTTGTAACATCGTAGCATGATATAAATTATTTATTCTAATTTTATTATTTTTATGACTATATAGTCGTCTGAAATTATACATACAATTAAAATATTGAAATATCACAGTTTTCAAAAAAAATTAAAAAAAAAACAATTACACAAAATAGCACTACATATTAATAATAAAGTTCCAAATAGTTATAATATTTTCAAACAATAGAAATATTTTGAAATAGTTTCTAATACAAATTAAAAATATAAAAATGAATTTTTAAAAAAAAAAATAGATATGATTACCAAAATGGTACAAGTCGGTTAGAAAATTGTGAGCGGAATTGTGTTCAAGTCACTATTTTGTATTGAGATAAAAATTAAAAATAAAGTTGTCGATGGTTATAATTAGTCACAAATTTGTGGCAAATTTGTAATGACAGAATAAAAAATTCATTTTTATCTTGAAATGTATTATAAAAATTTAAAAATTTTAAAGAATATTATTAAGGAGTCCAAGATTGATTCCAACAACTTATAGGAATAGTTCGTACTTTGTAGTAAACATAGCTCCGAGCCTATTTCGAATATATAGTTTAGCAATTGCTTAATTAGCTATGCCACAGATGGTGGGATAAAACAAAAATTTATTTTAAATATCACAAATTTTAATAATGTCAAATTTTGTAACATCGTAGCATGATATAAATTATTTATTCTAATTTTATTATTTTTTTATGACTAGTAGCATTTAAATTATACATACAATTTAAAATATTGAAATATCACAAATTTTCAAAAATTAAAAAAAAACAATTCCACAAATAGCACTACATATATTAATAATAAAATTTAAATAGTTTATAATATTTTCAAACATTAGAATATATTGAAATAGTTTCTAATGCAAATTAAAAAA
This sequence comes from Tetrastigma voinierianum, assembly GCA_016808115.1. Classification (NCBI taxonomy): domain Eukaryota; kingdom Viridiplantae; phylum Streptophyta; class Magnoliopsida; order Vitales; family Vitaceae; genus Tetrastigma; species Tetrastigma voinierianum. The sequence continues at coordinate 25,878 of JAEQBH010002545.1, read as the reverse complement.
AAATAAAAATGAATTTTTTAAAGAAAAATAGATATCGGTCACAAAATGGTGAAGTCGGTTAGAAAATTGTAATGGTGTTACACTGCATCACTATTTTGTGAATAAAAATTCCGTCTCAAAGTTGTTGGAATTTATGTCAAATCACAAATTTGTGGCCGATTTGTGACAGACAGGTTATTAAAAAATTCATTTTTATATTTGAAATTAATTGTATTATAAAATTTAAAAATATTAAAGAATATTATTAAGAGGTCCAAGATTGATTCAACAACATAGGAATAGTTCGTACTTTAGTAAACATAATCGGAGCCTATTTCGAATATATGGTTTAACAAATTGCTTCAATTAGCTATGCCCGATAATTGGATAAAATAAAAATTTATTTTCAAATATCACAAATTTTAATAATGTCAAATTTTGTAACATGTAGCATGATATAAATTATTTATTCTAATTTTTATTATTTTTTTATGACTATATAGTCGTACAAAATTATACATACAATTACAAATATTGAAATATCACAAATTTTCAAAAAAATTAAAAAAACAATTACAAAATAGCACTACATATATTAATAATAAAATTCCAAATAGTTTATAATATTTTCAAACATTGAATATTTTGAAATAGTTTCCTAATGCAAATTAAAAAATATAAAATGATTTTTTTAAAAAAATGAATGTCGGTCACAAAATGAACCACAATCGGTTAGAAAATTGTGGCCGGAATTGTCTATTCCGTCACTATTTGTGTGGTCAAAAATTCGTCACAAAGTTGTAACCAGTTATAATTAAAGTCACAAATTTGTAGCCAGATTTATATTAATAAACGATTTATTCAAAAAATTCATTTTATATTTGAAATTAATTTTATTATAAAAATTTAAAAATATTAAAAAGTATATTAAGGAGTCAAGATTGATTCGACAAGCTTATAGGAATAGTTCGTACTTTAGTAAACATAATCGAACCTATTTCGAATATATAGTTTAACAAATTGCTTCAATTAGCTATGCCCGATGGTGGATAAAATAAAATTTATTTTCAAATATCTACAATTTTAATAATGTCAAATTTTTGTAACATCGTAGCATGATATAAATTATTTATTCTAATTTTTAATATTTTTTTATGACTATAGTCGGTACAAAATTATACATACAATTTAAAATATTGAAACTATCACAAATTTTCAAAAAAATTAAAAAAAAAAACAATTACACAAAATAGCACTACATATATTAATAATAAAGTTCCAAATAATTTATAATATTTTCAAACATTAGAATATTTTGAAATAGTTTCTAATACAAATTAAAAAAAAATATAAAAATGAATTTTTAAAAAAATAGATATCGGTCTAAAATGGTCACAAGTCGGTTAGAAATTGCTGACGGATTGTGTTGTCACTATTTTGTGTGGAATAAAATTCCGTCACAAAGTTGTAATGTGATTATAATTCACGTCACAAATTTGTGGCCAGGTTATGTGACGGTTATTAAAGAATTCATTTTATATTTGAAATTAGTATATTATAAAAATTTAAAAATATTAAAGAATATTATTAAGGAGTCCAAGATTGATTCAACGGCTTTATAGAATAGTTAAATGCTTTTAGTAAACATAATCGAGCCTATTTCGAATATATAGTTTAACAAATTGCTTGATTAGCTATGCCCAGATGGTGGATAAAATAAAATTTGTTTTCAAATATCACAAATTTTAATAATGTCAAATTTTGTAACATACGTAGCATGATATAAGTGTTATTCTAATTTTATTATTTTTATGACTATATAGTCGTAAAATTATACGCCACAATTTAAAATATTGAAATATCACAAATTTTCAAAAAAATTAAAAAAAAACAATTACACAAGTAGCACTACATATAGTAATAATAAAGTTCCAAATAGTTTATAATATTTTCAAACATTAGAATATTTTGAAATAGTTTCTAATACAAATTAAAAAATATAAAAATGAATTTTTTTAAAAAAAAAAATAGATACTCCCAGGTCACAAAATGGTCACAAGTCGGTTAGAAAATTGTGGCAGCGGAATTGTGTTTACGAAGGATCAGGCCGGATTAACCTCCTTGAACTAAGGGGACCTCCCGGCACTCAACGAGATAACAAAACTTTCCTTAAAACCATAAATTAAAATCAGTGGAAGCGAACCCCTTTACCAATTCTTCATCTTGCCCCAAAGGAAATAATGCAGACGAAGTGCTAAAAAAATTCTTTTTCTTTTCTTTTCCAACACTTAGATTTTTCGGAAAATCGGTAGGAGTTCACTCTGTTTTGGACTCTAAATTCTAAGGCTGGTGAACGTTTAAAAACACTTCTAAACTTCAGTTCATCAACTTCCATATTAGGACTCCTCGTCCTGACCAAATCAAACACAATATACATATATATACATTATTTCTTTTGAATCATCAAAACATTTTAAGCCTTATTCAATTCCATGCATAATTTTACATCAAAACATGACAAAATATTCACGTATACAATATGCAAAAAATTATTTTGATGGGTCACATGCGTCGTCTCGCCCCGATGGCTCGACTCCAGCGCGGGAGTGACCTCAATAGGCACATCTTGGAGTCTGAAAATGTTTTTTGAAACACGAGGAAAGAATGCCAAGGCTAAAAGACCCGGTGAGGTGTACATTTTCATTAAAATAACATTTTAGGTACATACCAAATAATACATGTATACAATTAAAATCCATTTATACATTAAACATTTATGCTTTTAAACTCTCTTTCCATAAATACTTATACCATTAGAATCAATTTATGCTTTAAACATTTATACTTTAAACTTTCTTTCAATAAATACTTATGCATTTAATCCATTTATCCTTTAAGCATTTATCACAGTAAACTTTCTTTCAATAGATACTTATGCATTTAAATTCATTTATGCTTTAGCATTTATGCCTTAACCTTTCTTCCTTTATTTCTTTCTTTCATTCTTTGAAGTGGAACCAGAGCCAACACCAAACGATTCCGATGCGCGGTGAGGGACGATCACATTCCAGTCATAACTTATTCTGACTGGGCGGCTTTTGCATAGGGTTCAGTCATAACACTTTATCACGTGGGGATATTACTCCTGAACACCTATTTCCCTCCCTCGAGTTAGTAACCTATAACTTTACCCTCTAAATCCTTACCGCTTAAAGTACTGACCGATATCAGTCATATGAGTCATGGGGTTTAGGGTAGCCATCGAGTATAAAACATTTCTTCAAATACATTTGTAAACACATTTAAATCTTTGCTTGATCATTCTAAAACACCTTATGCATTCTTTACATCTTAAAACTTTCATAATACTTTAACATATGCATACATATTTCATATATGTATAAACCCATTTATATCCTTTCCTTTATCATTTAAAGCATATGCATTCTTCACACATTTTAAAACTTTCATAACACTTTATCATATGCATACATATAAATATATATATTGATGCAAGATAAAAAACATTTCCATACTTTATAACATGTACATAAACATTTCCATTAAACTTTCAGCTTAACATTAAAACCATTCCACTTTTAAAAACTCATTTTTTTCAAAATATCGGTTTTTCCTCCACGGTTCATAAAACAATCAGCTTTGCTTCCAGTTTGAGTTCAGTTCGAATCCGATAGTCCTTTTCACCTTTTCAAGAAAATCACAATTACACATTAACCATAATTTCCATTTTAATCCACCATAAGCAACAATTTCCTATATTCTTATTCCTCAGGAATCTATTTGCAAGGTGGAATCAATCCCGTGGATCATCAAACTAAAGTTATGGCATTTTCATGCCAACTAGTCATTCACCAGATTTTCTAGTAACAGTTTATTACTCATTTTTAGGGTCCGACTTCTATTTTGACACTATGTCCTTATACTCATTCCCAAAAAAGCTAAGGTGCTAGAGGTTCTATTCCAGTTGGAATCACCAATTCGAACAGAAACTCACTTTACGTCCAAATAACCAGGCTAATCTATGTTCAAAAACTGAACCAGGTGGCTTGCACATGGTCCTACTTTGAGTGAATTTTAGGCACTTAGGATCAAGTGCAGCGATACCTTCTTCATGGTTTTCTCCTTCAAGTCTATTTTATGTAGCCATAAATCCTCAAATTGGATCAAAATTGAGCAAGTTATGGCCAAAATACCAAAACTGGTCAAAACAGAAGAAACTAGGACATTTCCTGTACCGAGACTGCTACTTAAAAATTGACCAAAATGTGTTTCTCTTCATTTTCTTTCACTCTAAACACTTAAATCTGATGCATTATACCCATTTCAACATAACACACACAATTCACTATCAAACCCTAACCCTTACTCACTTGATTTTGTCAAAACCCTACCCTAAACCATGGCTTTCTCAATTGATATTAAATTCAGCACCATTAAACCTTAAATACCATCAAATTTAAACATCCATACAAATTTAAGACATTAAACATGGAAAACATCAAACCTAACTCCCACCATGAAAACACTTGTTTCTTGAGTTTCTTTGGCTCCTCTCGCGATTTTACCACTTGAAGATCACTTGAAGCTTGAATGAGGAGAAAAAATCATCATACCTTTGCCCTTCACTTTTTCTTCTTTGCTTCTCCTTTCTCTCCTTTCTTTTCTCCTTTTCTTCCCTCTCCTTTTCTCTCCTACGGGTTCCTTAACTTTTTGAGACAAATGAATTATTTTGTTTGTCTCCCCATTTAAATATTCTTTCCTTTAATTTAATTTGGTCCTCCATTTCTTTTATGTGCCAATCAACTTATTTTATTGCATTTGAGCCATGAACCTCATTGGTCAATTCTATTGAGTCCACAAACCTAACTTAGCCCTTAGAAATGTTTGATTAGGCTCTCATAAGAAAATATAATTTTCTTCAGTTTTATTCCTTTTTTGTCTTATCTTGTTATACGATTAAGCGTCGAAAATATTCTATGGTCGTCTAAACTTCAAATTGACCATGAAATATTCTAATTAAATCATTCACGATTAGTTCAGGCTTTGAAATCACGAGAAATCGGATTTAAAATCGTGGAATCGGAAATCAGGACAATAATGATATTATCAAATTCGTTCGGATCGCTTGGAAACTATCCAAAGCGGATGTTTCACTCCGTTCAGTTTAAGTTAGACTCTATGATTGATTAAGGACATTTAGTATTCAGGCCCAATTCCGAAAATTCCGGCCACAGGCTCCGATTTAGGTGGAAATCACTATTCATAATCTCCCATTATCTTCCTAAATATCGGTTCAAAGTCATAAGAACTGAAATTTTCTTAAAATCCCTTTGCAACCCCTCCATCCAGGATAAAATAAGAAAAAAAAAAATCCTTTATTCATTAGGGCGCAGGTTCTGATTTTTCGAAAATTTTCACTTCATGCCCAAATAGTGTCAGGCGTTCTAAATTCTAATCCACTCTAAACACATCCATTTAGACCTCCGTCGGTTCAACTAACTACTATTATAACATTCAATAAGGTTGGGGTTTTACAATCACCTCATATAAAATTTGATACCGAATTTAAATTCTCGTATTGCTTCCTCTCTCTAGTGATTCATCAAAAACACCTTTACTAAAGTCTTTGTTTCGAGAACCTAATCATTTAGTCAACAATTTTAGCGGTCTTTCTTCATCGTCAAATCTTCTTAGTTCAACGGTTGATCTCACTAACAATGTGAAGAATCGTCATATCACTTTAAGCATAGAAATGGAAATATGTCATGTATTACGTGATTCAGTTGGCATTCGACGAGCGCTACCTCAATTATTTCCCATAATTTCATAAAATTCCCATATAGAGGATTTTAACTTCCCTTTCTTTAGAATATCAACACCCTTTCCCGGGTGATATCGCCATGTCTACGATCCCCACCTAAAATTCAAATCTCTCGTAGGTTATCAACATAACTTTTACGTCAATCTTGAGCTATCTTTAATCTATCAAATAACTTTAGTGTATATTTGTAGCACGAACAATTTATGAACCTAAAGAAATTTTTCTCTCCCTTTCCTCATCCCAACATAATGGAGTCCACACACTTCCCTTCCATATAAGACCTCATAAAGGCGCCATTTCAATGCTTGCAGTAACTATGTGTGGCTTCAGGTAATGGTAAAATGTCTTTCCTAACTTCCTTTAAACTCTAACACATTGTAGGCATAACTTCAATGTACGTATGGCTCTTTCCAGTTGGTCATCAGGTGAAGTCATTGTCCCTCTTTTATATCTGAGCTCATTGACTTCTCTTCAAGTCACTATTTTTTCCATAGGTGAAATTCACGGTTCGTCGATCTATCCACAATCCTATATCACGTCATAACCACTCTGGCAAGTGAAATGAAAAAAAAAGTCGTCATGAGTTCTCTCTCAGCTCTTGAGGATCGGAAGGATATAAGAACCACTGCGATCTTTACGTTATCAAACCTTAACTTTTTGATCAGTGAGACGTTTTAAAAGTGAGTCATATAAACATCTTTCTTCTCCCACTTCCATACAGTATTCTGCCAGGTATGATCGCATTTAGTGTTTCTGATGCATCGCATATGCGAGGAAAGTGAGCCTCTTCCATAATTTATTTCTTTAATCCTTTACATCTAGTATTACATAACACATGACCTATCATCACTATACCATCTGCGGTACTTAAAATCCTTTTAGCACTTGTGAATTCATTCCCTTTTCAATTTAATGTGATCGTATCTTGGTCTATAGCTCCCTTATCTTGTCTATTAGTACGGGACTAACATGAAATGTAGCTAAGTAGGCTCGATATCAATCAACTCTGATCTCGCTACCTAAAGACCATAATTCCATGGAAATCTAGGGAGGTACACAACCTTTAGGTGAGATATGGAACAGGTAGGCTTCCTACTAGGCATCAGTTACCACATTAACATTTCACGATGGTACTCATTAGTGCACTCATAATCCTTAATGAGTTCAACGCATCTCCCTCGTCTATATTTAACTTTTACATGTGAATAAATATTACACTTGTTCTTGTGATCTGTAAATTTTTGTGGCTCCATATCAATTAATGCCTCCATATCATGTAAGCCAAGACTAAACTAACTCTAGGTTATCTCGAGATAATTCTGCTCATGCTTTTCAATTGCCTTAAATCATATGCTATCACACATTTTCATGTTGCATTAACACCCCCTAAGCTCATCCACAGAGCATCCTGATATCTTGTATCTTCTTGCCACAGTGAGTGTAAGAACTGATTTGGGTCGAATTCCTTTTTTAGTTCATCGAATCTTTTAGACATGTCTCTTTCCGCCTGGCACTATTCTTTCGCATCAATTTAGTCAAGGATAGCTCTTTGAAATCATAACAACCTTCCAATAATACCACCCTTCTTCTACAAAACTTATATCTGTCACATTAGTGGTGGTTTCGAGTTCAGTTTTCAAATCTTTTGAGGATCAGCCAGAAAACCCTTCTTTGAAATCACAGCTACCCCATGAGGCAAGCAACTAATCTCACTTTCAGAACTAGAATTTACTAAGTTTGGCATCTCAGTAATAAATTTACTTAGATGTCCTCATGATCTTCATTCACTGGCAAATAGATTAAAATGTCATCAATGAATACTATATGGCCAGTCTAAACAGGGCAGAAGATCCTACATTCATAAGATCCGTAAAAGCGGTACGAATTATAAGTTAGTCCAACTAGCATGAATAAAAAAACTCATAATGCCTATACCATGTTTTCAAAGTTGTGTGGAACATCCTGCGTTAATCTTTGAGTGATGGTAACTTTGAGCTTAGATCCCATTTTCAAAAATACCCTCATTCCACATGGTGATCAAAGATCATCAATCAGTCATGATGGATTGGATGTATTTTCTTATTCAACTCACATGATAATATACAAATCATAAACTTTCATCTTGTTTTTATATGACGGCCTCCCAGGCGAAGTACTCGAGCTAACAAAACCCTTACTCTGACTCATCCATTTATACTTTCAATTCTTTCAATTCTTTCTTTTAAGGAGCCATCATATAAGGTGCCTTACTTATTGTAGTTTACATCACAAGGTCATTTCAATCTAAAAATTAATATATATATATATATATATATATTTTTATATATACCCTAGAAGATCCTCTGGAAATACATCAGGAAATTATTTGACTATAGTGGGAGATATCTTCCATTCGACTACCATTATCCCCTCACCTCAATACTTTATAATAGGTACCTTTGATATAACTTTAGTATTTTACTAGCCCACATAAGCTGTCATATTATTGGTAGGTAGTATTTTGTAACCCACATAAAACAACCTCTGTCTTCCTTGGCTTATAGAACCTAACCTCTTTCTATAACAATCCTTTGTAGCATGATGTCTGAATAGTAAATCCATGCCTAATATAACGCTCAAAGTCATGGATATCTAATAATATCAAATCGCGAAAACTCTGGCCTGATAATCACTCTTATTTGTAACAATCAACTTTCCACTACTTTCTGGGTGTAAAATCCTACATTTACACATTCATCATTATGTCTTCAATTTCTTCCATTTTCTTTCAACGATTACAATTAATAATTCACTTAATGTCATTCAGATTCACTTAAGCTAAATTAAGCCCATGCATTTTCAATTAACCATCTCATTACCCCTCCTTTGTCCTTACCTTTCAGATCTCCTATCTGTCATAATTTCTTGCCTCTAATTTCCTTACCCTCTCAATGGACCTTTGTCGGCTCACGGGGTGATTAAATGTTGTGGCGCTGCTCGACCATCTGCTCTAAAGGTATCTTGTCTCCTACACGACCTCGAGGCGGTAGCGGCCCATTTATCTTTGCGGGTGGAGGAACATCTGCAGACTTCGTCAACATGTTCCTCGGGTGGTGGTACTCTTTACGCCTCAGGAGCTCTCACAGTGGGTGATGAGCCTCGACGCATTTTCTGTGAATTAAGAATTAATATGTCATGTAATGCATATATGATTTTTTAAATCACATAAATTTTATTTTTATTTTCATGAAATCTTAAAAGAAAACATAACAATCATATAAAAATAAAAATTTTCAAATCTTTATAACATTTTCAAAACTTCGCTCACGATACCATGTTGAAGGATCCGACCGGATTAACCTCGCGGGCAGGGACCTCAAGGCTCAATGATTATAGAAACTTTTCCCTTAAAACCATAGAATTAAAATCAGTGGAAGCGGGCCCCTTTACAATTCTTCATATCTTTTAAAAATAATGCGAGCGAGAAGTCTTTAAAAAATTTCTTTTTCTTTTCTTTTCCAAACACTTAGATTTTTCGGAAAATGGCGGGTTTCCTCTGTTTTGGACTTTCCCCAATTTACAAGAGCAGTGAAAACATTTAAAAACACTTAAACTGATTCATCAACTTCCATGTGGGACTCCATAGTCCACAACCCGATCAAACACAATATACATATATATACATTTATTTCTTTCAAATCATCAAAACATTTAAACCTTATTCAATTCCATGCATAATTTTATCAAAACATGACAAAATATTCATATACAATATGATCCTTTCAATGCGATCACATGCGTGCGTCTCTTGATAGCTCGACTCAGCGCACGGGGTGACCTCTGCTCGGCGCCTTTGTCTTGGGTCCACGAAAATGTTTTGAAACACGGAAAGAATAGTACAAAGACCCAGTGAGTGTACATTTCATTAAAATAACATTTCGATTACATACCAAATAATACATGCCTCTGGTCGTCATTTTATACATTAAACATTTATGCCTTTAAACTTTCTTTCCATAAATACTTATACCATTAGAATCGTTTATCTTTAAACATTTATACTTTATATTTCTTCAATGACCTTATGCATTTCAAAATCCATTTATACTTTAGCATTTATACGTAAACTTTCTTTCAATAGATACTTAGCCATTTAAATTCATTTTATACTTTAAGCATTTATGCCTTAACCTTTCTTCCTTTATTTCTTTCTTTCATTCTTTAAGTGGAACCCGGGAATAAACACAGTTTAGTCTTGTGGTGAGAATGATGTAATTGGTCATATACTTCCACAGCTGTGCGGAGAAACTCACGCTTTGCATAGGAGTTCAGTCTTAGCACTTTATACGTGTAAGGATATTACTCCTAGACACCTATTCCCTCCCCTCGATTAGTAACCTATAACTTTTACCCTCTAAATCCTTACAACCAAAGTACTTGATGATCTCCAGTCACTCTTGATCGTAGGGGTTTAAGTAACCGTAATTGACATTTCTTCAAAATACATTTGTAAACACATTAAATCCTTTACTTGATCATTCAAACACATATGCATTCTTTACATCTTATAAAACTTTCACCAATACTTTATATAACACGTACATATTTCATATACATGTGTGCATTTATATCCTTTCCTTTATCATTAAAACACATATATTCTTCACACATTTCGGCTTTCATAACACTTTATCCTTATGCATACATATAAATATATATATATTTTAAGATAAAACATTTCCATATGCCTTAACATGTCGTAAACATTTCCATTATAAACTTCTGACAACATCTAAAACCATTCACTTTTAAAAACTCATTTTTTTTAAATATCATTTTTAACTCCCGAGTTCACGCTCCAATCCCAGCTTGCTTCAGTTGGGTTTCTAGATTTCGATGATAGTCCTTTTCACCTTTTCAAGAAATCCACAATTACACATTAACATAATTATTAATCTATAAACACTCATTCCTGTTCTTATTCCTCACAGGAATCTATTTTTACTTAGATTGAATCAATCCAATGGATCGTCAAACTAAAGTTATGGCATTTTCATATAACTAGTCATTCTGGATTTTCTTAAATGTAGTTTATGTGCTCTGTTTCAAGGTCTATGACTTCATATTTACGGCATATGTCCTTATACTCATTTAAGCTAAGGTGCTAATGGTTCTATTCCAATTGGAATCACCCAATTGGAACATTAAAAACTCGCTACGTCCAAATAACTTGAGCTAATCTATGTTCAAGAAACTGAACCAGAATTTGGCTTGCACATGGTCCCTACTTTGGAGTGAATTTTTAGGCCACTTAGGATCAGGTGGCGATACCTTCTTCTTAAGTTTTGTTCTCCTTCAAGTCTATTTTATGCAGCCATAAATCCTCAAGTGGATCAAAATTAGGCAAGTTATATTAAAATCACCAAAACAGTCAAAGCGAGAGAAAACAGGACATTTCTGTACCGAGACTGCTGCCCAAAAATTGACCAAAATGTGTTTCTCTTCCATTTTTTCTTTCACTCTAAACACTTAAATCTGATGCATTATACCCATTTCAACATAACACACAATTCACTATCAAACCCTAACCCTTACTCACTTGATTTTGTAAAACCTAACTCAAACCATGGCTTTCTCAATTGATATTAAATTCGGCACCATTAAACCTTAAATACCATCAATTTAACATCCATGCAGATTTAAGACATTAAACATGGGGAAACATCAAACCCTAACCACCGCAGAAAACTTACTTGTTTCTTGAGTTTCTTTGGCTCCTCTCCTTGATTACCACTTGAAGATCACTTCAGCTTGAATGAGGAGAAAAATCACATCATACCTTTGCCTTCACTTTTTTCTTCTTGCTTCTCCTTTCTCTCCTTTCTTTTCTCCCTTTTCTTCCCTCCTTTCTCTCCTACGGGTTCCTTAACTTTTGAGAGACCAATGAATTATTTTGTTTGTCTCTCCCCCATTTAAATATTCTAACTTTCCTTTAATTTTAATTTGGTCCTCCATTTTTCTTTTATATTGCCAGTGACTTATTTTTATTGCATTTTGGGCCATGACCTCATTGGTCAATTCTAATGAGTCACAAACCTAACTTAGCCCTTAAGAAATGTTTTGATTGCTCTCATAGAAAATATCTCCATTTTATCAGATTTTTATTTCATACAATGTTATCTTTGCTTTTATACTAAGTTAAGCGTCAAAAAATATTCTATGATCGTCTAAACTTCAAATTGACAAATATTGCAAATCGTCATTCCCGCGATTAGTTCAGGGCTTTGAAATCAGAAATCGGATTTAAAATCATTAAAATCGAATGGGACAATAGCGTGTGTGTCCAGAATTACGTTCGGATCGCTTGGAAACTATCCAAACGGACCCCGTTTCACTCCGTTCAGGTTTCGTTGGGCTCTATGATTGATTAGGACATTTTAGTATTTAGGCCCAATTCCGAGAAAAATTTCGGCCACAGACTCCAATTTTCGGTCAGGAATCACTATTCCTTAAATCTCCCATTATCTTCATCTGAGTTCAAAGTCATAGAAGCTGAAATTTCTTAAAAATCCACTGCACAACCTCATCGGGATAAAATAAGAAAAAATCACTATTCATTAGGTTTAGTTACAATTTGAAATTTTCACTTCATGCCCGAATGATGTCAGGCATTCTAAAATTCTAATCCCACTCTAGAAACCCCATCATTAGACCTCAAATCAGGTTCAATAACTATATTATAACATTCCAATGGAGTTTGCAGGTTTAATCTAGCTCAGTTCAATTGCCCGAGAGGTGCTTCATTGGACTAAAGACCTAGGTCACGGGTTGAATCTGCAGGGGCAAGGCTGAGTGGGAATGAGGATATCACATGGTGAGCTTACTGAAGGGTACCCATGAAAATTGGTCACGAAGGGTGGGGGTCTCACCGAGTTTCGGAATCCAACTGACTGTGTGAATAAAGTCCCGTCACAAAGTTGTGATGGATTTATAATTCAATCCTGAATTTGTGGCCAGGTTATGTAAACAGGCAGGTTATTAAAAAATTCATTTATATTTGAAATTAATTGTATTATAGAAATTTAAAATTTTAAAAAAGAATATTATTAAGGAGTCCAAGATTGATTCAACGCTTATAGGAATAGTTCGTACTTTGGCTAACCATAATCGAGCCTACTTTGGGCATATAGTTTGCTCATTGCTTTATTAGCTGTGCCCCGATCTAGTGGATAAAATAAAAATTTATTTTCAAATATCACAAATTTTAATAATGTCAAATTTTGTAACATCGTAGCATGATATAAATTATTTATTCTAATTTTATTATTTTTACATGACTATAGTCATTACAAAATTATACATACAATTTAAAATATTGAAATATCACAAATTTTCAAAAAAAATTAAAAAAACAATTACACAAAATAGCACTACATATATTAATAATAAAATTCCAAATAGTTTATAATATTTTCAAACATTAGAATATTTTGAAATAGTTTCTAATGCAAATTAAAAAATATAAAAATGAATTTTTAAAAAAATGAATATCGGTCACAAAATGGTCACAAATGCGGTTAAGAAAATTGTGACGGAATTTGTATTTGAATCACTATTTTGTGTGGAATAAAATTCCGTCACCAAGTTAGCCTAACAGTTTATAGTCCGTCTGGGCCTTCAGCCGTTGTAACTCTGTTGATGTGAAAAAATTCATTTTTATATTTGGAAATTAATTTTATTATAAAAATTTAAAAAATATTAAAAAGTATATTATTAAGGAAGTCCAAGATTGATTCAACAACTTATAGGAATAGTTAGGTACTTTAGTAAACATAATCGAACTTTATTTCGAATATATAGATTTAACAAATTGCTTTCAGTACTTCTTAGATGGTGAATCAAAATAGAATTTATTTTTTCCAAATATCCACAATTTTAATAATGTCAGAATTTGTAACATCGTAGCATGATATAAATTATTTATTCTAATTTTTAATATTTTTCACTTGACTATATAGTCGTACAAGTATATACAGCACAATTTAAAATATTGAAATATCACAAATTTTCAAAAAAAATTAAAAAAAAAAGCAATTACACAAATAGCCTACATATATTAATAATAAAGTTCAGAAATAATTTATAATATTTTCAAACATTAGAATATTTTGAAATAGTTTCTAATAAATTAAAAATATAAAATGAATTTTTAAAAAAAAAAATAGATATCGGTCTGAATGGTCCAAGTCGGTTTAGAAAATTGTAGCGGGTTGTCATTCTGTAACTATTTGTGACGGAATAAAAAATTCCGTCCCACAAAGTTATAACCAAATTATAATTAAAATCTAAATTGTGGCCAGATTTGTAAACAGATGATTATTAAAAAAATTCATTTTTATATTTGAAATTAATTGTATTATAAAAAATTTAAAAATATTAAAAAAGAATATTATTAAGGAATTCAAGATTGATTCAACAACTTATATAGAATAGTTCGTACTTTTAGTAAACATCGAGCCTATTTCGAATATATATTAACAAATTCTTCAATTAGCTATGCCCCGGAGTGGTGGATAAAATAAAAATTTATTTTCAAATATCACAAATTTTAATAATGTCAAATTTTGTAACATCGTAGCATGATATAAATTATTTATTCCAATTTTATTATTTTTATGACTATATAGTCGTACAAAATTAACCATACAATTTAAAATATTGAAATATCACAAATTTTCAAAAAAATTAAAAAAAAACAATTACACAAAATAGCACATATAATGGCAATAAAGTTCCAAATAGTTTCAATATTTTCAAACATTAGAATATTTTGAAATAGTTTCTAATACAAATTAAAAAATATAAAAATGAATTTTTAAAAAAAAATAGATATCGGTCACAAAATGGTCACAGTCGGTTAGAAAATTGTGTAGGAATTGTGTTTAGTCACTATTTTGTATTGAATAAAGAATTCCCGTCCTAAAGTTGTGATGGTTATAATTAAAATCTGGGTGTAGCCATTGTATTGACAGAATATTAAAAAATTCATTTTTATATTTGAAGTCAGTGTATTATAAAATTTAAAATTTTAAGAATATTATTAAGGAGTCAAGATTGATTCAACAACATAGATAGTTAGTACTTTAGTATTAAACATAATCGAGCCTATTTCGAATATATAGTTTAACAAATTGCTTCAATTAGCTATGCCCTGATGGTGGATAAAATAAAAATTTATTTTCAAATATCACAAATTTTAATAATGTCAAATTTTGTAACATCGTAGCATGATATAAATTATTTATTCTAATTTTTATTATTTTTATGACTATATTATCGTACAAAATTATACATACAATTTAAAATATTGAAATATCACAAAATTTTCAAAAAAATTAAAAAAAAAAAAACAAACACAAAATAGCACTACATATATTAATAATAAAATTCCAGTAGTTTATAATATTTTCGCTTTTAGAATATATTGAAATAGTTTCTAATGCAAATTAAAAAATATAAAATGAATTTTTTTAAAAAAAAAATAGATATCGGTCTAAAATGGTCTAAGTCGGTTAGAAAATTGTGGCGGGTTATCATTTGTCACTATTACATGTGAATAAAAATTCCGTCTCAAAGTTGTGACCGATTCAAACCAATCACAAATTTGTAATAGATTTGTATGACGATTACATTAAAAATTGTTTTATATTTGAAATTAATTGTATTATAAAAATTTAAAAATATTAAAAAGAATATTATTAAGAGTCCAAGATTGATTCAACAACATAGGAATAGTTAGTACTTTAGTAAACATAATCGAGCCTATTCGAATATATAGTTTACAACAAATTGCTTCAATTAGCTATGCCCAGATGGTGGATAAAATAAAAATTTATTTTCAAATATCACAAATTTGTAATATGTCCAAATTTTGTAACATCGTAGCATGATATAAAATTGTTATTCTAATTTTATTATTTTTATGACTATAGTCGTACAAAATTATACATACAATTTAAAATATTGAAATATCACAAATTTTCAAAAAAAAATTAAAAAATAAACAATTACAAATACCTTTCATATATTAATAATAAAATTCCAAATAGTTTATAATATTTTCAAACATTAGAATATTTTGAAATAGTTTAATACAAATTAAAAAATATAAAAATGAATTTTAAAAAAAAAAATAGATACTCCGGTCACAAAATGGTCCATAGAGTCGGGTTGAAAGAATTGTAGCGGAATTGTGTTCCATGCCTTTTGTAGTGGAGACCAAAAATTCCGTCACAAAGTTGTAACCAGTTTATCATTAAAGTCTGGAAATTTGTGGCAAATTTAATATTGACAGTCAATAAAAATCATTTTTATGTCGAAATTAATTGTATTATAAAAATTTAAAAATATTAAAAGAATATTTATTAAGAGTCCAAAGATTGATTCAACAGCTTATAGGAATAGTTAAATTACTTTAGTAAACATAATCGAGCCTATTTGATATATAGTTCAACAAATTGCTTGAAATTAAGCCCATGCCTGATGATGGATAAAATAAAATTTTATTTTCAAATATCACAAATTTTAATAATGTCAAATTTTGTAACATCGTAGCATGATGCCATTATTTATTCATTTATTGGCTGCGGCTATATATATTCATTACAAATTATTACCACTTTAATTTAAAATATTGAAATATCACGAATTTCAAAAAAATTAAAAAAAACAATTACACAAAAATAGCACTACATATATTAATAATAAGAATTCCAAATAGTTTATAATATTTTCAAACATTAGAATATTTTAGAAATAGTTTCCTAATGCAAATTAAAAAATATAAAAATGAATTTTTTTAAAAAAATAGATATCGAGTCACAAAATGGTCACAAATAGTTAGAAAATTGTGGTGTGTTTAAAGTCACTATTTGTGTGGACCAAAAGTAAATCACAAAGTTGCTCAAACCAGTTTATAATTAAAATCACAAATTTGTAGTAGATTGTAATGACGATTAATGAAAAAATTCATTTTATATTTGAAATTAATTATTATAAAAATTTAAAAATATTAAAAAAGTATATTATTAAGAGTCCAGATTGATTCAACAACTTATAGGAATAGTTCGGTACTTTGTGACATAATCGAGCCTATTTCGAATATATAGTTTTAACAAATTACTTCCACAGTGCTTCTTCCCACGGAGTAATTGGATAAAATAAAAATTTATTTTCAAATATCACAAATTTTAATAATGTCAAATTTTATAACATCGTAGCATGATATAAATTATTTATTCTAATTTTAATATTTTTATGACTTATATAGTCGTACAAAATTATACATACAATTTAAAATATTGAATATCACAGACACCAAAAAAATTAAAAGAAACAATTACACAAAATAGCACTACATATATTAATAATAAAGTTCCAATAATTTATAATATTTTCAAACATTAGAATATTTTGAAATAGTTTCTAATACAAATTAAAAAATATAAAAATGAATTTTTAAAAAAAAATAGATATCGATGCCAAAATGGTAAGCAGTCGGTTAGAAAATTGTGACCAGATTGTGTTTACATGCTATTTTATGTGGAATGAAATCCGTCTAAAGTTGCTCTTAGATTTATAGTCAAATCCTGAAATTTGTGTGGAGTTGTGACAGACAGTTATTAAAAATTCATTTTATATGTTTGAAAATTAATTGTATGTAAAATTTAAAAATATTAAAGAATATTATTAAGGAGTCCAAGATTGATTTAACAACTTATAGGAATAGTTCGTACTTTAGTAAACATAAAATGAGCCTATTTAGAATATATGATTATCAAATTGCTTCAATTAAATTTATGCCCAGATGAGAGAGAAGGGTGGATAAAATAAAAATTTATTTTCAAATATCACAAATTTTAATAATGTCAGATTTTGTAACATCGTAGCATGATATAAATTATTTATTCTAATTTTGTATTTTTAGCAACTATATAAGTCATTACAAAATTATACATACAATTTAAAATATTGAAATATCACAAATTTTCAAAAAAATTAAAAAAAAACAATTACACAAAATAGCACTACATATATTAATAATAAAAGTTCCAAATAGTTTTATAATAGTATTTTCAAACATTGAGAATATTTTGAAATAGTTTAATACAAATTAAAAAATATAAAAATGAATTTTTAAAAGAAATAGATATCGGTCACAAAATGGTCACAGTCAGTTGCAGAAAATTGTGAGCGGGATTGTATTTGTCACTATTTGTGGCGAGGTCAAAGTCCGATCACAAAGTTATGATGAATTTATAATTCCATTCACTTAAATTTGTAGCCAAATTGTGACAGTTATCAAAAAAATTCACATTTTATATTTAAATTAATTGTATTATAAAATTTTAAAAATTTTAAAAAGAATATTATTAAGGAGTCGAGATTGATTCCAACAACTTATAGGAATTGTAGACCCCCACCCGCCGTGACCACCTCGCCTGGAGTGCCACGGGTGGAAGCTACGCTCGCTAGGATATCGCCATTCAGCGCTGAGTTCGCTTTCGCTCCCCCAGTTCGAACCAGGACTGGGTCTTTAGTCCCGATGGGAAGCATGCAGTGCCAGAAACTGTTTCTTGGCTCGGTTGGTACCCAGTCTTCTATGGTAAGCTGGGTCTGAGTTGAGCTCTGCAGGAAGCAGCGGCCCGATGGGGTGGTCTATGAGTGGCCGCTGGCACGTGGAGTGATCCGCAGGTGGGTCTCAGCGATAAGCCTTTATTGTGGGGTCCGCACCGGCCCGTGACAGCGGGGTCTTGCGGTGGCGCTGACAAGGGTCCACCGCCATTAACCAGGTGCCGCCGGTGGGGTCCATCCGCGAGGCATATCATGCCCTCCACTAGGCGACTCACGCCAGCCTCGTAGGGCTCGAACCCGGGACCCGAGGGCTTGGGTCGATGGGGGAGGCGTGCTAAGTGGTAGTAGCTGGGTTGGTAGTAGAATGCTCCCGTTGGACCTTAAGCCACGGTGCTGATTAATCTCGACAACGAATGCCCCCCCAGAAGGGCATGATATTCTGATGGACACTGAAAGAGCACCCGTGTTGAGTGAACCTGATGAGCCACTGGCACATGTCTGAAAGATCATCGGACTAGGATCGTTCGACCTTTTCAGTGACATAATCGAGCCTATTTCGAATATATAGTTTAACAAATTGCTTGATTAGGCATGCCTAGATGGTGGATAAAATAAAAATTTATTTTCAAAATATCACAGAATTTTAATAATATCAAATTTTGTAACATCGTAGCATGATATAAATTATTTATTCTAATTTTATTACTGTGACGCTATGTTATTAAGTACAAAATTACATACAATTTAAAATATTGAAATATCCTCACAAATTTTCAAAAAAAAAAAATTAAAAAAACAATTCCACAAATAGCACTACATATATTAATAATAAAATTCCAAATAGTTTATAATATTTTCAAACATTAGAATATATTGAAATAGTTTCTAATGCAAATTAAAAAAATATAAAAATAGATTTTTTTAAAAAAAATAGATATCGGTCACAAAATGGTCACAAATCGGTTCAGAAAATTGTGGCCAAATTGTGTTCTACATCCTTATTTTGTGGCCAGATAAAAATTCGTCTCAAAGTTGTGACCGATTTATAATTCCGTCTGTTGCTGTACCGTTTGTAATGATGGTTGTAAAAATTGTTTTCGAGTGTTTGTATTATAAAAATTTAAAAATATTAAAGAATATTATTAAGGAGTCCAAGATTGATTCAACAGCATAGGAATAGTTCGTACTTTAGTAAACATAATCGAGCTATTTCGAATATATGGTTAACAAATTGCTTCAATTAGCTATGCCCCGATGGTGGATAAAATAAAAATTTATTTTCAAATATCACAAATTTTTAATAATGTCAAAATTTTGTAACATCGTAGCATGATATAAAATTATTTATTCTAATTTTTATTATTTTTATGTTGTATAGTCGTACAAAATTATACATACAATTTAAAAATATTGAAATATCACAAATTTTCAAAAAAAATTAAAAAAAACAATTACACAAAATAGCACTACATATAATAATAATAAAATTCCAAATAGTTTATAATATTTCAAACATTAGAATATTTGAAATAGTTTCTATTACAAATTAAAAAATATAAAAATGAATTTTTAAAAAAATAAAATAGATATCGGTCACAAAATGGTCACAAGTCGGTTAGAAAATTGTGACGGAATTGTGTTTCATGCTATTTTGTGTGGAATAAAATTCCGTCACAAAGTTGTGGCCAGTTTATCATTCGTCTGGAATTTGTGGCCGATTTGTGACGACGATTATTAAAAAAATCATTTTATATTCGAGTGAGTAATATATAAAAATTTAAAAATATTAAAGAATATTAAGGAGTCAAGATTGATTCAACAACTTATAGGAATAGTTCGGTACTTTAGTAAACATAATCGAGCCTATTTCGAATATATAGTTTAATAAATTGCTTCAATTAGCTATGCCCGATGATGGATAAAATAAAATTTTATTTTCAAATATCACAAATTTTAATAATAAAATTTTGTAACATCGTAGCATGATATAAATTATTTATTCTAATTTTATTATTTTTATGACTATATAATCGTACAAAATTATACATACAATTTAAAATATTGAAATATCACAAATTTTCAAAAAAAAAAAAGTAAAAACAATTACACAAAATAGCACTACCTTATATTAATAATAAAATTCCAAATAGTTTATAATATTTTCAAACATTAGAATATTTTAAATAGTTTCTAATAATAAATTAAAATATAAAAATGAATTTTTTAAAAAAAAAATAGATATCGGTCACAAAATGGTCACCGTCGGTTAGAAAGAGCTGTGCGGAATTGTGTTCAGTCACTATTTTGTGACGGAATAAAAATTCCGTCGCTATTTTGTGACGGAATAAAATTCCGTCACAAAGTTGTAATGGTTATAATTCCGTCCACAAATTTTTGTGACCCGATTTAATGACAGGCAGTTGTGAAAAAATTCATTTTTATGTTGAGGAGTAATTTTATTATAAAATTTAAAAATATTAAAAAAAGTATATATTATTAAGGAGTCCAAAATTGATTCAACAACTTATAGGAATAGTTAGTACTTTAGTAAACATAATCGAGCCTATTTCGAATATATAGTTTAACAAATTGCTTCAATTAGCTATATGATGGTGGATAAAATAAAAAATTTATTTTCAAATATCACAAATTTAATAATGTCAAATTTTGTAACATCGTAGCATGATATAAATTATTTATTCTAATTTTATTATTTTTATGACTATATAGTCGTACAAAATTATACATACAATTTAAAAAATGTTAAATATCTGAAATTTTCAAAAAAAATTAAAAAAACAATTAAAGTATTTGAATGGAATGCTTTATTGGACTAAGGAATGCCTAGGTCACGGGTTGAATCTCTGCGGGAGGCGAAAACTCAGTGGGAATGAGGATATCCTGGTGAGCTTCCACAGAAGGGGTACTGTGGTGGTCACGGATGAGATCTCCACCAGTAAAGGCGCCTTTGTTGTGGGACCCCCACCCTGTGTTTCCTCATGGCTGCAATTCATAAGACTCATTCCCAGTTCGCCTCGGACTAGGAGTCTTTAATCCCGATAGGAAGAAAGCATCTCCCGACACCAAGCCCGGGCTACTGGCTGAGTTGGTACCGAAAGACTCTTTCCCATTGGACTAAAGACCCTAGGTCCTGGGTTCGAATCTGCGGGAGGCGAAAGGACCTGGGGAGGCGAGGATATCTATAGGTGAGCTTCCACGAAGGGTACCCATGGGAACAGTCCACGAAGGGTGGGGGTCTCACAATAAAAACTTTCATAATGCCTTAACATATGCATACATATATAATTTAATATAAATATATATATATTGATGCAAGATAAACATGTACATTAAATTTTGCATTTACATCAAAACTTTCATTTAGGCAATATAAACATTTACATTAAACTTTTCATTTTAACATCAAATAATTTCACTTTTAAAACTCAGCTGCAAAACTATCGCAGTGCTCTGCATGTTCTTCTTCTTTGCCCGGAAACGGTCAGTATATCATCCCGATAAACTACGATCCTGGCTGATCCTAAATGGTTTGAAAATCTGTTCATGAGATCCATAAAGCGGCTGGGGCATTCGTAGTCAAATGGCAGCATGACTAGAAACTCAAAATGCCGGTAAAGTATTGCAGTCTTTGTCTTGAACATCTCATCACTGAACTCTCAGCCCCGATGATGGCGACCTCCGTCAATCTTGGAGAATACACGGCTCCGCATGGTGATCAAAGATCATCAATCCTCGGAAAGGGGATGCGATTACGTATTGTTACTTTATTCGACTCCACCTTAATCAATACCTGATCGCATGCCAGATCCTTCTTCTTCCTAAATAAATGGTGCTCCCAAGGAGATGTGCTCGATCAGCCAGACCCCTTGTTGACCATTTCTTCATCTTGCACCTTAAGTTCTTTCAATTCTGCGAGGGGCCATCACGTATGGCGCTCTGAAATCGGTTCGGTCGGGGGGCTAACTCGTCGAAAATCAATCTCTCTATGCGGGGTAGTCTGGAAGATCATCACGGAAACACATCAGGAAATTCTCGACTACCCGGAATGTTTTCAATCTCATATCATCATCTCTCACCTCCAAGCTGCATAGGCATTACCGGATATGATTTTGAACATGTTGACCATCATCCAGACGCATCATACTCGAGACGATATCTTTCTTACACCCCACAAAAAGTAATCTCTGGTTCCCCGGTCTCTGAGACTTAACTCTTTCTGAAGCAATCCATGGTGGCGTGATATGTCGAGACAACCAGTCCGTCCCTAGTATCCTTCGAGTCTGGATGTCAATGATACCAAATTGGCCTGGCTTCGGCTTTGATAATCACTCTTACAACCCGTGCCATACTCTACTCTGCTATAAGTGAATCTCTGTAGGAAGGAGACTACCATACTACAATCTATGGAGTTGGCATCCTCTATATTCCCTTGCATGCAATAAATTTCGCGAAATAAGCGAGTGATGGCAGGATCCCCATCGAGACACCAGCATCACTCTCAAAAAACTTGGATAGTACACATCTTAAATGACCTGCAGTGCTACATACGCCTCCTGTTGAGTGGCTTGCAAACACCCTAGCATTAATGCGAGGTGTCCGTCGTCCTCTGAATGGCTGACCTCTACTGGCGGTCCTCGGATCTAGTAAATGTAGTGGGGCCTACGCACGGAGCCCTCTCGACTACGACCACGACCTCTGACTGCAGGCTGCCTCTGTCCTATGCATCCTCCCGATCCTTTGCCGAAACTATCTGTGGGCACTCTGCAGCGAAGTGTCCATCCCACCGCAAAGCAAGCCCATGCAATCCCCATTACGCGCTGCTGCTGCGTGGGTCTTCCCACCCATAGCACACTACGGCTTTGGACCGCGGAGCTACTTATGCGTGGCCTCCTTTGGACACAGCTGGTATGCCCACGGTAGACTCTTGCAGTTCCAGCATGTCTTTCCTCCCTCTTGAGCACCTTCTGGAACCTCCTGAACCCACGTCGACCATAGTTTACGTCGCCAGTGGTCGTAGCTGGGATTTCAACCCATGCTCCTCTCAACCACAGCTGCGACCTCTACCACTGGCGATGCTTGTGTGTGGTGTCAAGCGCTACCTGGTCCTAATCTACGGGCGAAGACCTACAGCAAATCTCTTGGTCTTTGAAACTTCGTCATCCCTGATAAATGGGACATGTAGCAGAGCTCAGGGAAAATCTCCTCTCATTCTGTCGAAAGTCATCCTACTCCAGCCTAAAGAACTCCTGCATTTGCATCTCGTGGCGGGTGGAGACAAATATCATCAATCTTATGGCTGCCGGGACACTCCCTGGGCATCTGCCCCCAACCGCCTCTTCACTCAATCTCGTCGTAGGAGCGAAAAAGTGACCATCTGCTCATCCAGTGCTGCATCACTGGTAGACCAGTTTCATTTCCTCGCATGAAGCCTTTTAAGGTCTCCCAAATCATCTCATAGTTTAAATTTCACAACTCGCCCCCTCTCTACTCGAGCTGCAAAAATCTGGGGTGACTCATCATTAAGTGGCTAAAGTAGACCACATCTGCCTCTAACGATGTCTGTCTCCCAGGCCTCGGAGGTGGTGGTGTACAATACTGCAGAGGTGGCATAGGGTCACTGCATGCGTCGGTGGAGGAACATAAAGCGGATTCATCAACATATTCCTCTGGTGGTGTTTTCTTGCCTCGGGGAGCTCTCTGGTGGGAGTCGACCTCGACAGCTTGCATTTACGTAATTCAAAAATTTTAATATGTCGCTAATGCATATATGATTTTAAATCACATAAATAATTTCTGAATTTTAAAATAAAACGGTAAAACAATCGAGATGAAAATCAAATTTTCAAATCTTTATAATATTTTGCCCAGTGGCTCGTGCACGTTGAAGGATCCGGCAGTTAACCTCATGAACCCCAGAGGACCTCCGCCTCCAAGCCGGATATCGAAACTTTCTCCCGCGATCAATAAAATCATGGGCGAACATACAATTCTTTACATATCTTTAGAAAATAATCTTGAGCGGTGAAATTTTTTTTCTTTTTTTTTTTTTTCAAACGCTTAGATTTTGAAAAATTGCGGAAGTTTCCTCACATTTTGGACTTTCCAAATTTACAAAACCTGAAAACATTTAAAAACACTTCTAATCTTTCCATCCTCAACTTCCGACTTCTGTTAGGACTCCTCGTCCACAACGAATCAAACCTAATATATACATACTCATACATTTTATTTATTTCAATCATCCAGCTATTTGAAACTAGCTAAATCCATGCATTTATTTTTATCAAAAATTCGACGGCAGGACTTAAGCGACCGCCTCGGCACCTCAATCCACTTTGAGGATCAAAGCCGCGTAGTTCCTTTTCAACTTTGCCACATATATAAAAATCCGCAACCAAAATGTTCAACATACTCGGTATGGAAAATTATATACAATGAAATCCCAGTGTCGTCTCCTTGATGGCTCGACTCCTTTGCCCATAGGAGACGGCTCTACGTACCTATCCGAGGTCACGAAAATGTTTTGAAGAAACATAGGGAAAAGAATAGAACCAGGAGGCCAGTGAGTGTGCATTACTCATTCAAAATAACATTTCAAGATATGTCAGTAATACATACTATTACAATTCAAATAATTTATACCTTAATCATTTATGCCTCAAACTTTCTTTCTTTCTTTATAATAAATAC
The DNA here is from genome assembly GCA_016808115.1 of Tetrastigma voinierianum. Classification (NCBI taxonomy): domain Eukaryota; kingdom Viridiplantae; phylum Streptophyta; class Magnoliopsida; order Vitales; family Vitaceae; genus Tetrastigma; species Tetrastigma voinierianum. The sequence goes on along the minus strand of JAEQBH010002545.1, from coordinate 734 downwards.
TTATAGTATTAAAATCAATTTATGCCTTAAATATTCTGCACTCAAACTTTCTTTTCTTCCTTCTTTCTTTCTCTTTACGTGGAACCCGGGGAATAAACACGAAACGATTTAAGATGCCGGCGGTGAGGACAATCACATTCAGTCCATAACCACTACAGCTGCGGGCTTCGCGCTTTCTGTGAAGTTGATCCTGCTTGCACCTCACGTGCTGGATCTACTCAGGCCCACCTGAACCCTCCCTCAGTTAGTAACCCTATCAGCACACCTCCATTCTTGCGGCAAGGTACACCTGGCCGATATCAGTCTTTATGATCCAGCCAGGGTTTAGGGTAACCATCGGTAAAACATTTCTTCAAAATACATTATAAATACATTTAAATCCCTTTACTTTATCATTAAAACACATATACGTGCTTTAAACATTTTTAAACTTTCATAATACCTTAACATATGCATACATATTTATACCCTATCATCTAACCTTCATTAAAATAAAAAACAGTAAAGATAAAAAACATTCCATATACTTACCTTTTCATTTACACTTAAAAATTTACATTCAACTTTCAGTTTAACATTAAAACCATTCACTTTAAAAACTCCAATTCTCAAAATATCATTTCACTCCCACTTTGTTCACAAACTCAATCTTCTTCCGTTGAGTTCAGTTCCATTAGATAGTCCTTTTCACCTTTTCGAAAATCACAACTATACATTAATCATAACTTCCATTT